>VXAU01000760.1:985109-1077765 GCA_013399695.1 Formicarius rufipectus
TTTTTTTTTTTTAATACTAGAGTTAAGCTGAAAAAACTGTGCAATGCTACTTACTTTTGGTAATGCTTCACTTTTATTGAAAGTAAATATTACTGTGTGGGCAGCTCAGGGTTTGTTTGCATTGCTTAACAATGCTGTCCAACTGGTTTTTGTGCTAACAAGTTATCAAACATGAATTTCTCTTCATGTTATGTGCAGTACAGTTATTTTGGACACTCTGGAAATGAAGTGCTACCAGCTTCATTGTGTCCTGTTCTTTTAGGCATGGACTGCTTTGCTTCTAATATGAAGATAAAGAGGACTGTGAATATTAAAAAGCAGCATGGCCAGCTAGAGTTAAACATACAGGATGAGACATTAACTTAAACCACATGTGGAATGCAGCTGTTTCTACTGAGGCTTTCATCAGTGTGTGCTGGGAAGATTGGTGGGTTTTAATATGTGGTCTCAAGCAGAGCCAATAGAAATGTGTGGAAAATGTGTGTGAAATCAGTGTGTATTCATGGGGGGTCTGCGGTGTTGTGAGGAGCATTTTATTTGTCTTAATGTAAGTAATGGTGGTAATACCTATCTGATCACAAAATACCTTGATTTCTGAGGCACACATAGAAAGGAATAGATCTGGCAAATGACTAACCTGCACCTGTGTAATAAGTAATGTTCTGGATTTTATTTTTTTTTTCTAGTTGATCAGAACAAAGTAGCAAAAGGAAACTTTGAACTACAAATCCTCTGCAAAAAAGTGTGAGACACCTGAGACTGGCTGGTCACAAACCCACTGGAGACTGATGTTTCTGACTCAGACCCTTAATGCCACTTAACATTTAGGTGGTGCTAAGGATGACTGTGGATCAAAAAGCTGCTGAATTCACAGCTGCTAAAAGAGAAATTGCTGTGCCTGTGAGCACGGATGAGCGGAGTTGAAAGCTGATCTGTTAACAGAGTGTGCTCTATGAATTCATCTAAAGGAAAAGTTAAGGGGTGGGGAAATTCTGCCACGAGCCATGAGGACAGCCAGACTTTTCTTGGCATGGGAGCTGAAGGCACTGGTGAAGTTCAGTGGATTTTGCTCAGATGTGTTTCTGGCAGAAGGTGGCTGGACACGATGCAGCTGCCACTACCCTAATAAACTCCATGTGCTAATGAACTACCCGAGATCCTCGGGGCCTGCGGGCAAAGCCTTCACAGAGGTGAGCTAAAGAAAAGCCTTCCCCCAGCTATGCCAGGTGGAGATGGGATAGGACTTTCCCAGCTGGAGATCACTCCTGTACGTGTGTGCACAAAGATAAGGTACCGAATTTGGTCAGAACAGTGGAGCAGACCCTGGCACAAAGGGAAGAGATCTGGATTCACTGAAGTTTTGCCCTTGTGCGTAGACATAATAGGATCTGGTAGACATAAAGTACAGCTTTAGAGTAGTTTTTCACTTAATACAAAGACAGTATGAGTAAAGGGAGAGAAATAGGAAACCAAAGGAGGTGGTGAAGGCTTATTAAGAGTGATTTTTTTTTTTTTATCCTCTGATAAGTGATAAAAGTGATTCAGACTTTATCAGCTCTCTGTAATTTTCAGAAGCGTGAAAGGAAGTAAAAGTAGCAAAGAGGCAAAGGTTGGTTTTGTAATGACATTCTTAGAGAGAGTCATTTTGTTTGAACACACTTACAACCAGAGACCAAATGGAGAAGAGGTCAGGGAATAAAACTCAGTTGACTCTATACAGGAAAAGTTGGAGGGAGGAACTGAAAGATAAACAGAGCTCCAGCTCCAGCAGGAGAAAGTATGGTTTACTGAAAAAGACAGGGGAATTGCAATGTGGATTCTTGGTTCCTGGATACACCTCAGAATATTGCAGGGGAACAAAACACTGATGGACCATTAAATAAAATAGGAGACTTGCATCTGAGAGTTTAGCGAAGCATTGTCTTATAGCAGCTTATTATTAATCTGTGTAACACGAGAATCCACACCCATATTCTCTGTAGACACTACAAATAATAAAATGCCCAAATAATCCACAAAACTGTTCTGCCTCTCTTGGGGGGCAAGAATCCCCTTTGAGTGCAGATACTGTAATAGTTGTCATAGCAGCACGTCCAAAAGCGGGAAAAGTTTCACTGATGATTTTCAAATACAACCTAGAAATGCAATTAAAACAGTGTTAGCTTTAACAGTTCTTAAAAATCTTGAGCTATGGCTTTGAGGAAGAGCAGTTTCACCTACTAAAGATCCTCCAGTGTGCATTTGATATGTGTAATTTGTGTAGCCTGGCACTTAGAGTTGCCTAAGGGGATGTGGTGTAACACAGCAGCCAGAAGCTTGGAACTCATGTAAGATCCTCACTTGGGCAGCGCTCAAAAGGGGTGCGAACAGGCTGATGGTTCTTAACCTCAGGAAATCGGCAGCAACAGTGATGAACAGCATCAAACACAAGCTCTCCTTTCCACCAAACATGCTGTGCAAAGACTTAACTAAAAAGCTTCCTGCAGGGGGATGTCTAATTCCCATCAAAATAATCTCCTGAAGGGTAAGAGAAAATGAGGGAAGATTTATTGCTAGCTCTCATTTTTGTTGTTGTTATTTTTTGTTGTTGTTTTTGTTAACTCAGTCATACTTATGGCAGGAGAATAAGATCAATTCTAGCAGTTTTCTCTCTGAAACTCACTGCTAGTTCTAACCCTCTTCCCTGATACCTGCAGCACTGGAGCAGAAAGGCTGTCCCATTTTGTCGTCATTACTCAGTGGGTTTTCTGTTCTGTGTGGAGTAGTTGTCATTTGTTCATATGGGCCACGGGAGACAAAAATATAAAAAAAAAAAAGCACAGTGATTATATGCAAGCTTCTTTTTTGGACAAAATTTGTCTCTTTAGTTCAAAACTCTCTGTGGAGGTAATTAAACTGAACCAGAATCGTAAATGGGACTGTGTAAATAACTTTACAGGATTAATGTATTGGATTATTTTTGGCTTTTCACTTCTCTTACAAATTGTTCTGGGAATAGACTGGTTGTTTACCTCAGATGTTTAAATTTGTCTCTTCAGAAACTTCAAGGAAATTTAATGCATTCTTCATAAATTCAGGGCACAATTTTTCAGGTTATCATTGTATACTTGGAAACATTGTGTATTTATATTTTTAAATGAATGAACTTGGTTGCTTCAATTTGTGTTTCCACTGCAAATACTAGCAATTTACTTTTCAAATCTGTTCTGCAATATTCCTTTAAAGATACTTGTTTCAGAAGATTTGTGCCAGATAAACTGTTCACTAGAATATTTGTGGAAAGCAAATATGGTGTGGGGAGTAGGAATGGTAGAAACATTCAAAGTTAGTTTATTCAGAAATTCAGCCAAATTTTCACAGAAAGTTATTGTTCTATGTGTGCTAGTTTGGTTTTGGTGTTTTTTTAAAAGTAATTAGTTAATGACAGATATAAGATATTTTGTCAATTGAACAAATACTGTGTAGAGGCTCTTCCTTCCAGATTTCAAATTAAAAAAGCAGCAGGGACAGCTTCTGGAATAACATAAGTTTTCAGTACTCTTGTTGAAATTTTTAGAGAGGTCCAGTGTTGTGTACAGTGTGGTGATAACAAGTTACTTGGCTTTGTTTATTCATTTACTGTCTTTTGCCATCTCTTTCCAGTCCTTCAGAATTATGGTATGAATGTTCTTTTCTGCTGAACGGAATAGTGGTGGTGGTGATGGGATCCATACAACTGGGATAATGGTCTTACTTTCCCAAGACTGATTTTCAACTTCTAGCCTAAACAATTAGCTGCCAGGAATAGTGTGGCCACCAGGATGAGGGATGTGACCATCTCCCTCTACTTGGTGCTGCTGAGGCTACACCTTGGATGGTGTGTTCAGTTCAGGGCCTCTCATGACAAGAAGGACATTATGGGACTGGAGTGGGTCCACAGAAGGGCAACAGAGTTGATGAAGCGTCTGGAGCACAAGTCTGCTGAAGAGCAGCTGAAGAACCTGGGGGCATTTAGCCTGGAGAAAATCAGGGTATGGGGAAACCTTCTCGCTCTCTAGAATTCCCTGAAAGGAGGTTAAAGTTTAAGTGAGGGTTGGTCTGTTCTCCTAAGCAACAAGTGATAGAACAAGAGGAAATGTCTCAGGTTATGCCGGAAAAGTTTAGATTGGAGGTTGACAAGCATTAGAACAGGCTGCCCAGGGCAGTGGTGGAGCCACCATCCCTGGAAGTATTTAAAAGCTGTGTAAATGTGGCACTTGAGGACATAATTTAGTGATGGACTTGGCAATGTTGGGGAAATGGTTGGACTCAGTGACAGAGGTCTTTTCCAACTGAAATCGTTCTTTGAAAACTGTACCTCTGGATCATTCAGACTCTGAGTCTGGTGTCATGTGAAGTGAAATCCCTCAGCTCTAATTACAGATGAGGTAGCATAGGGTATGGAAGAATTCAAGGGACAGTAGGAAGTCTCAAGGAGAGATTTAGGATCATTTTGGAGTCACTTTTTACTGAAGCTCCATAATTTTTTGTCATCTGTGAGTTAATATAATAATGGTCAGATGAAGTATTTTATACATCTAAGTGTTTTGGCTGTTTGAAAATTAAACTTATTCTCCAATTTTGTATTCTTGTGCCAGCAGCAGACCTGCTGTGGTGCTCCTAAAATGATAAATTGATAAAAGTCCTAATAGGAGGAACTCAACAGGAAAAAAACCAAAATGAATTAGCTTGCCGAGACATGGCTAACATCATTGAATTTATATATGTTTCATTAAACTGAGACTTGACAGCTTTATGAGGAAACAGTGGGGTTTGCAGTGTATGAAGAACCTGTAATACTGCCAAGGCTGATCAGGTTCTGTGCCATACAGCCTATTTAATAGACAAATATTTGCACAGTGAAAGTGTCATTTTAAACGACTGGCTTGATAATCCCTTAAGCTTTAAAATGATCTACAAAGACTGGAAATCCTACCCTGGTGTTTAAGATCTAGTGGAACGTTAGCAAATTTTAAGAAACTTGTTCCTAAATTAGGTTTTTTTTCTTTTTTTTTTTTTTGTNTTTTTTTTTTTTTTTTTTTTTTTTTTTTTTTTTTTGTGACTCCTGCTGCTTCTTTCACCTGTCATTATTCTACCATATTGATTGGGGATGCAGCTGGAATTGGCTTGATGTCTGTACTCTCTGTGACAGGTCCAGTTTGTGTTCTACATGTGTGCTCATGTTGATCAGGTATTTGTGATTATCAGAATGAGGCACCAGATTCTTGCAAAGTATTTATCCCACTGCATGCTCACAATCTTGGTAATTTGGTGTGCAGAACCCAGGTTATGCACAGCAAATGCTTCAGGTCATTCTGTTAGGAGTTGGACTCGATGATCCTTGTGGGTCCCTTCCAACTCAGAATATGCTGGATTCTGTGATCTAACTATAACCAACATGGCAATTAAAGAAGGTTAATGAGTAAATCTAGTTTCATTTGACTGCATTTTTTAAAGTTTCAGATTTCTTCCTGTTCTAGCTGCTACATAAAGCACAACTTCAATTTTCCCTAACAGAACTGGGACTATGATCTTTCATTTCATTCTTCATTCCTTGTAGTCTTTCCTTCCACGGTCCATGACCTTATCCTGTTTTTTGCCTTTCTTCTCCACAAAAGTCAGGGGCCAGTTGGATCTTGGAAAGAAAGAGAGATCTCAACACAAGATGTTTATATGGTACCACTTATTTGAGAATGCACAAGTGAAAAGTTTGATAATGAACTAGAGAAACAGAACAACAAAGCCAAAATATTTGAAGGAAGAAAAGCTTAAGACATGACAATCAGGAGTAACACACATGCACACACACACAAAGGATAAATGCAGCACATATTTTCCTCTCTCATACATGTATTTAACTGAGAAGCTAGAACATATCAGATAATTTGGTAAATGTCATAAATTTAATGGGAATAAAATGGTATACAGAGAGATATAAATAATAGCAAAGCTACCCAGGATCAGATTGAAAACAGGTACATGCTTCCCTTAGACTGTGTATTTAAAAAAGCTAAATTTCCTAAATTCTCAAAACTAAATTTGCATATGATAAAGCAATTTTTGGCAGTGACTGATCAGATTCAGAGGCAGATGCCCTCCACAGCCTTTTAACTCTAATTGTAGCACAGCAATGTGTCAAGGCTGGGCAAAGAATTTACTGGGGCGAAAAGCAGGAAGGAAAAAAATAGATCTTGAAAATTGCATTAATGGAAACAGCAGGTGGGTGGCAATAACCAAATAGCTTTAATTGTCCACAGAGCTCATGGGAATCAATTTGCTGTGATTATTACCTACATGGTGTAAGGAAGAAATAGCAAATTAAATGGAATGACACAAATGGTAGTAAACTATACCATAGGATTCCCATAGAGAGCTTGCAGTAGTTCTGTCCTCAAGGACACACTGTTTTAGGTAATTTTTTTCCTGGAGAAAACAGAATGTAGGTGCCAGTCAGACAATGAAACACAGTTATTATTAGTGCACACAGGCAGCCTAGCCTAGCCAACCAGATGTGTTTTGGTTTTGGGTAGACTAGAAAACTTGCAGATCCACAGTGTATAGGATTGATTTCTCCCTTAGAACTACCTTGGCATTATTTAATAGCTTACCCTGAAAACAGAGTGTTGCTATCAACTTTCCTTCCTGACTATACAAAGCTGTTCTAGGAGGCCACTTTGGACCCCCTATCTCCAGACTTACTTGACCTCACAGATCGGTAATTTTTCTATTTCAGAAAATTTTCAGAATTAAGGAAAAAAAAGAAGGTATATTTCTATCTGAAATTTAACTGAGATCTGCTGAGATTTTGAGAGAAGGCTCAGTCAAAACAGCAATTATTCAGCCAACTCTCTTTATTCACAGAGGACATTGGCAATGCACCTGCGAGCTTTTGGCTCGGCCTGTTACATGACAAACTCAGAGTGAGATTTAGCTGATTAAACATGGCCAGTCAGTGCCATTGGAGTTGCCCTAAACTCTCTCATCTGCCTTCCACTGTCACACCAGCCAGGCACTGGTCACCTTCCAGGTCTGCACTTCTCTCTGTTGTACCTGCAGAAGAGATTTCTCACATTGAGGTGTTTGAAATGGCACAGGAGTCCCATATTTAGGCAGCTGAATGCTGTCTCAGCTTTCTATGTGCTGTTTGGATGCCCCAGTCAATAAATACATTGTAGGCTCTTCTGAAGGCTACAGTTGCCTACAACAGGCCAGGGGTGAATCTCTCAAAGTATTTGCTATTGGCACTGCTCTGTCTGTATAAAGTGATACCCCTTGATAAAGGAAGGGCTGACTTTCCAGACCAAACGGTGAAGTATTTGCTGGGGACGTGACAGACTGTGGGGTTTGAATTCCTGGTCTCAATCAGGCAGACCAGGTTTGAACCTGGATCTCCCACATCCTCAGGAAGTGCCTTAATCATTAGGCCTTCAGGCCCTGACTTAATTTGTGCCAGATCTTAATTATTTGAAAGCAATGCATTTCTGCAGAGTAACTTTGATTTCTAAAGAAATGACATTTCTAAAATGAAAAATCATTTTCCATGAAGGAATCCTAACTAATTACGACATTGATTGGTATGAGTCTCTCAGACAGGATATTCCCTCTTCTTTCCAAGGGGAATATTCGGGAAACAAAGGCAGAGTTGTCTTTGAAATAGAAGAATATTTATGACTGGATCTCTGCTTCTCAAGCAGGAAATTTTTAAACTAGCTTGGAATGGTTGGGATGCTCAAGTAGAAATTCCCATGCTGCATGACCAGACTAATTCCACAGCTGAGGTTTGGGTGCTTAGCTGTCTCAGGTGCCAGGTACGCTGACCCCACATTATTGCTTGTTCGCTGTTTTCTCTCCCTGCACTTCCCCACATTTTCTGCAGTATATTCTACTGAAGCATCTGTGCAACAGCCTTCAGCAAGAGGACTCAAATGGTGATGCAAAATCTGCACAGTCAATTTAAAACTAATCCTAGTTTATATCTGTGAAGTGTTAATTGGAATCTGTACAGTACACGTATTACTTAGTTTGCCTGGCAAGATGCTGGGTCTGGCAGACAAACTAAAATGCACACCTTTATACTCAGATCTTCAGAGTAATGGGATCAATTCCTGCATCTGGCTCAGCATACAGATTTTGGAAAACTTCTTTTAGAGTCTGCTGTCAGAGCATATCTAGATACTTGAAATGTATTATACAGTTCTGATTTATGGCACAGTTAACTTAAAAAAATGCACAGCATTTCAGAAAATAAACTTTTTATACCAAATATCTCAAGTAATTAGTATAGCACTCATTCTTTCCTCTTTTTATATAAAACCAAAACAGAATAAAACATTTTACTCTCTTTGTTTTGATATCCTATAAAAATCATTCCAATAAGCTAAATGTCCAGTAGTGAGTATTGTCTTATAAAACTTTCCCATTAGTTTCCTGCACTAAATAAACAATTCTTAATTATAGCTACCACCTCTGGCAACTATACAGCATTCTTTAATAAGCAGTAATGTGTGATTTGCAGAATATACAGTAAACAATTTAGAAATGAAGTACTTGAATCATATAGAAATTACCTAATTGTGTATACCTTACCAATGCACATACTATGATAGTTACTCAGCGCTAACAAGCAGTAGGTAATATGCTAGCATATGCTGGTAATAATTAGGCACAAATAGCCTTTTCTGTGGTTGTGTCTGGAAATACCTTGTGTTGAGATAGAAAAATTACAATTTGAAATTGAATTACCTTTGTGTTTTTACAATTGCGCATTCTGAAAAGAGAGAAGAATTCAGAGAATGATTATGGAAATTTTGTGTAACGCTGTGAATGGATGTGTTTACATGCACGTGTCTGATATCCAGATTATCACAATAACAACCAAAAATTACTTTTCAGTAATGAAGTTTTCTTGTTAAATCTTTTTAAAAATGTTTTAAGCTTAATGTTATCATGTCAGCCATAGTACTATTTCACAGGAGTGACCTTTGGGAAATTGGTTAATTCCTTTAAAACTGACTATATTTTTGAATACAAGCTTTAACAGCCTTAGGCAAAGCTAAAATACAGCTGATATCAGCAACAAGTATTTTGTGCTATACAGTATTTATTTAAAACCATTGGCAGCACCCTTATTTTTGCATATATATATTTGGACTTCATGATTCTGTTCAGGGGAAGGAGAATTTAACTTTGTAGCATTTAGCAATCAATTACTAAGTGTTTCATGTAACCAATATAACATGTAATGGTGCTGTTTATGCTGCTAAAACATTTATGCTTTATATATGTGTATATAAAATCATAAGAGTAATCATGTGAATATAAATCAAAAGTAAAGCAATGCTATGCTTGATGAATAGATATAACTCAGATGAGGACCTTTTGATAAAGTAGTGTAGAAAAAATGATCCAAGATAGTTAGAAATGTGCATTCTTGGGAGATAATAAGAAATATATTTTGACTAACCGAGACTCTCATTGCTTCAGCAAGCTTGATAGTGTTGAAATAGATTTGCCTGATACAATTTGCCTGTCTGGAAGGTGTAGCTCAGTGACAACTGAGCAGCAAGGCACAAAAGTGAAGCTGTGTGTGTGTAACATTAGGGGATGAATGTCTGACCTCAGTCCTCTAATCCTGACACAACCAGATATAGTGATACTTAGTGCCTAATTAAAGATACCAACTGACTGCTCTGTGCTATTATATACAGCGTGGGTCTTCCCAGAGCTGTCAGGGTAATGTAGTGGTGTTGAGCAAAGCAGTGTAGGGAGCCTGAGAGAATTCAGGTTGGAGAACTTGAATGTTGAATGGAAAATGAATTCATTATTTTTCACAAATGTAATTCTGTTCATAAGTGGTAAGGAGAAAAATAAACATGCTAAGTCCTGAGAAGATTGAAGAGGAAATTTTCATCTTTGCATCTTTTTTTGCTTCCTTCAGTAAAACTTAGCTGGGAATGCTTGAAAGAAAATTAGACATAGCTAACTCCTAATCTTTCTGTTTATATACTAACAATGAACATCCTCCTGTGATCTGTTCATCACATTCCTGTGTCATAGGGCTCTTGAAGAATCAAACATTCTCCTGACAACAAAAGTGCTGCTGGTAGCTGGAACTTCTACGTGGACCATCTTTGATTTGAATAAAATCACATTTAGGAACTGTTTGTCTCATTATGACTGGAAGGTGGATATTTATCCTAAGAAAAGGCATGCCAGAAGGAAGACGTGGTTGGATTCAGAAATACAGTCCTCTAATGAGATGAGATGTTGTGCTTTACTTTATGTGCCTGTTTGCCTGAGGTGTATGTTTCTTCAAACCCACAGAATGTGTCATCTAAAAAATATAACAGTCTGGTTGCTGGAAGTCTGGCAAACAGTGCCTGAAGTGGATTGAGGCTCTTAATTCTTCCCAGTATATACAGATAACAATAATTTTCATTTTGTAAAAGGCATAGTAGCCTACAGCTCTAGGGCTAAGCATGACATTATTTGTATCTGGTGTAACTTTGAAAAATATTCTAGGAAATACATTCTGGAGGGAAGAATGTAGATGTTTAGACCTTGTTTCACACTCCTGTTTACATCTTTGGAAGCTTGTTACAACTAAAGATGCTTACAAGATTATTATCTAATAGGAAATAACATATTCCTGTTTATAATTTAGAGAAAATAAAAATAATAATTACCTTCTTTGTGTGATCATTTCCACTACAGTTTGCTGAGATATCACAAATAAGGAGCTTTGACAGCAAGCAACAAGAGCGGCTCTAGTTTTTACTAGAGATGGAGTATTTCACGAAAATACTAATTCTGTAATTCTTAATTATTACTTATAGTTCATGCTGAAATGGAGAAAGGAGATAGGAATTAAGATGCAATTTTTTTTTTTTCAGGAGATTTCAGCGGGCTTTTGAAATAATGTTGGCACAGACATTCAGAAATCTGCTTTCTGTATGTGATACGTGCATACAAAGCCTACAGTTGTTCTCCTTTTTGAATGAGCTGAAGATTTATCTTGAGGAAATCCTTGACTAATTGGGAAAACTTCCAAAATACCTTGCAAGGTGTGTTTGAATTCTTTGCCTTTTTTTTTTTTTTTTTTCTCCTTCAGGAATTAGGAATAGAAAATGAACTCATCCTAAGAATTTGATCTGTTTAAGAAATGAAGAAAAATTCAGCCTTAATAGATGAGACAAATATTCAATTACAGTAATAATAGTAATAGGTAGAGGCATTAAAGAATTGTGTAAATGAAAGACTTTTGTAGTGCTGTAATGTCTTCCTTCCATGAGTTTTTTTTGCTTGCTGCAGCAGTGAGCACTGCCTAACAGAAATGGATGGATTGTGCTTATTTCCTGGGCTGATGGTTGTTGTATCAGCTCTAATATATTTCCACAGAGCAACCTGAGATTTAGTATAATTTTAGTATAAATGCATTATGGGAAGTGAAGGGCACTTACGGATCCCAATTACTTCTGGGAACTGAGAGTGAAGCCAGTGGAACTAGAAGTCCTCTGAAGGTGAAGGCAGATGAAAGAGATTTATAGCAAAACATTTTTATTTTATTTGTAGTAATGCATGTTTGAATTTCACTTAACTGTAGTAGTGGTTTAGAATTTGGAAACTGGTAGCTAGGTGGAGGAAAGAAGCACAAATTATTACCAAGGGATAGGAGGGCAGAAAGAATTCAGCCACTTTGTTTTCTTTGACAGAAATTATGTCCAATAAAGGACACAAAACTGTAAGAAATGAAATTTTGTTAGTTCTGTTGCACATAGAAAAGCTGTGCTGAGCTGCAAGCTGTTTACTTGTGCTACCAATATTCTGGTGTTTACTGAGCATAAAAGGGAGTAAAAATGTGGGTTTTTTTCCTAATATTTTTCTATTTCAGTATGTTTTTCTAATAATTGAAAATACTAACTTATGTTTTTCTACTCCTTTTTTTTTTTTAGTTCCAAAACTACTATCCCTTCATTCAAGAACTAAACAAAAATATTTTGCCTACAGTGTAAAAGCTTTCCAAAGTTACTAATGCACAAATGACAACTGAAAATGGAAGAATAAAGAGGTAATATAGATTACAGATTTACCAATGCTCTTTCCAGTGTTGTTACTGGCAAAAGAATTTACATTCCATTCATGCTACATCTAATAGCTTATTTGGGAGGTTGACTATTTTACAAATACCTTACCATTTTATGGGAACACTTACCTGCTGCAGCTGTGCGTGTAAAGCACCCCCGATCTTTTACAATGAGTACCTGTGCCAGATGAAGAAAGCAGGTGACCTAATCAGCTGTGTACAACTAATAGAATAATTAAGAGCAACTAATTTGGTGTGCTGTAAAAGCTATGTATATCCTTTCAGGATATGCTCCCTGATGTTTAAAAACCTGTTCGTAGGAGAAATATGCATTTCCTGTAAGGATAGTTAAAATGTCACTTCTTTAAAGTCTTGTGACTTTCAGG
This sequence comes from Formicarius rufipectus, assembly GCA_013399695.1. Taxonomy (NCBI): domain Eukaryota; kingdom Metazoa; phylum Chordata; class Aves; order Passeriformes; family Formicariidae; genus Formicarius; species Formicarius rufipectus. The sequence continues at coordinate 997,596 of VXAU01000760.1, forward strand.
GTTGGAAGCAAACATGCTGAAACCCTTTGGGAAGCTGGAAATGTTTAATCACTAGAGGGAAAAGCTCCCATTTCTAGCTGTGCAGGGTAACATAATATTGATTTTTACACCCAGCACTCAATCTTTTGGGTTCAGCATTTGAGGCCAATGTAACTCAGGGACAGAAATGCTGTAACTGAGATGTTGGTGAGGAGGAAATCAGTTCAGGTGACAAAATAAATCTAACTGTCCTGCGGCTCTTGGGTGTTTGACATGTTCAAAATACTTCTGGTAGAAATAGAACAGGTAGAAAACAGTGTCAAAAATGTCTGGTAAGTACAATTCAATACCTGCCTCTGACTTTTATTGCAGGAGTAGCATTTCCATGTATATCTTTTAAGAGAATTGGGGTCGTGCACAGAGTTGTCTACACTGTCATCTTAAAGTAGTTCTGCCATGAATTCCCAGTGGACTTTAGGGATAGGAGAGTGCTATATCCCAGACTTCAATCTGGGTATCCTGCCAGGACCTGTGTAAGCTCCTGTAAGACGATGTGACTGGCTTTTATGGGTTAGTATGGTGCTGCCCAAGGAGTCAAGGCAGGAGGACAACCTCAAACCCCAGTGTGCAACCTGTTCTGTGTTTCTGATTTTCTGCATTATTGTCACTTTCTGCTTCTAGAGTTGTGCTGCTTTCCATGACTGTGCCACTTTTCAGATGTGGTCTGATATTCACATTGCTGTGCTTTCAAAGCTTTGCTTCCTTTCTCATTGTCTCTTTTGTAGACTAAGTAATTAAATTTCAATCCAACATTTTATTTCAGTTTTTTTTAAAAAAAGTAAATTATAATACTGCCAAATGAAATAATATATTTAATGTCTGGTCAAAGAAAACATTGCCTTCAGTGGTACTTTTGTTATTCACTGTGGTGAAAATATGTCTGGAAGAAAAGTCCAAATAATGTTGGCAATACAATAGTTTTTTAAAAATATTATAATTGTTTTTGGCTTATCCAACAAGCCCCAAAGTACTAATTAGCCAGATCTATCACCGCCTTCTGTTTACTGTCTGATGCCAGGGTCCAGTCCCGTTTTTTAAAGAGCTTAATTTAAAAGAAATAAAACCAAAGAAGAACAAATAGACTGTCTCATCCATGAAGGGTGGTTATGATCCTTTGGCTTCCTTAGAGGGGAAAAAAAAAAGACAAATCTTTGCCACTTCCTCTAGCCTTGCAGCCCTTGTGAGTTATGGATCTTTCATAAGTGGGGAAGGAAGGCAGCACTCACCCTTCACGGGTGAAATAGCCTATTCATATTCAGGAACAGGTAGCAAACAATTATAAATGGATTTAAGGAGATGCCAAGATCATAGTCTGGAAATATCAATTATAAACTGGTTCTAGGTTTTTTTCCCCCCCTCTCCTTGTGTTTCACACACAGGATCTAGCAGCGACATCTGGACACTTAGTATTGAATAGAACTCTAGAATCATTAACCAGGCTTCAGAAATAGCATTACATTTAAAAAATAAAATTAAAAAAAAACAAAAACAAAGTACCTAAATTCTTCCCTAAGATGAAGCAGACAAGTTACTGTAGTACATCTCAGCCATATTTTTGCTATATCTATAGCCACATTTTTCAGGACTACAGTCAGTGCAAGGTACATGTGACTGAGAGATAAATGAGGTAATTGTTTGGCATTTGAATTGCTGTGAGCTTTAATGGCTCTACAGTTTGTGTTTCTTTGTATTCCATACTCTGTTACCATACTTGTGGTAACTTGAGGATGGTGAGACAAAGAGAAGCCCTTACTCTGCCATGGACTGTAAAAATGTAATGTCCCATCCCATTTGCCACTGACAGCAACAGTGTCCTCTTCAAGTTCCACTTTCCCTGAGAACTCCTGAGGGAACAACTCTTCCTGAGCAGGATCCTTTCTCTTCAAAGGAGGAGCAGAGAATACAGCCTAGATTCAACTGAGACCTTAACTGAGCCCTGCTCACAGTCACTGGAGAGAGATAAATACTCTGCTCTTTCTGCTGATTAGGATTCTAACTTAGATGTCTCTATTAGCTGTCTACCATCACCAGGAATGAAGCTACTCATACGAAATTTGTCATCTTAAGTTCAAATATAAAGAAGGATGGCTTGAAAGTCGAATTCTTAACTAGGGATAATTAAAATTCAAATGGCACCTGCATGGAGTAGATTAGAGTCAACCTGTCATCTTCCTCAAGTACTCACATAAGAGAACATCATTACTAGGGCACCAAGTAAAATAGCCTGAGGCTTCTTTAGGATGCATTTTGCAGCAGTGCTGTGCAAGAATGAGAACAGATGGAAGTAATGGATGGTAGCTGTGTGAGGCATCCAGTGACAGTGGAGGTGCTGCCTCCAGAAAAGAGAAAGCAAAGGATAACAGTCTGGGGATGAAAAGTGAAGTTGCCAGGAGCTAAAACGGTGGCAAAAGTGTTTCTGTCAGGATGTGAAAAGGCACACCTGGAATAGCACTATCCCTATTTTTCCTAATTTACAGATAATACATTCTGCAAATGACATTCTGCTATACATTAGCAGTGAAACTTTTTTTTTCTGCTCTGTTTCCTCTTCCCCACTATGGGATTAAAAATGCTAAGAGAAGGATCAGAAGAAGAAAGATGAGGAGCTGTTGCTTGACTCTTTAACCCTGCCTGAAAACCCCATGGTGCAGTATGACCATTCTTGCAAAAACCACAAATTGGTTTCTGGCAGCACAGAGCGGATAATAACCTTGCAAAAGCAAGTTCTCCCTAAATACCCAGTTGGACTAGCAGTGAAGTAAACCCGTTTGTTTCAGTGGTGCAACACCACCACTACAGAAGAACGTTCTGACTACTGGAGCTCTCTAGATGTGAAGTTTGCCTGATTCTCAGCAGGGAAAGAAGCCTGAAGGGCCTCTTTCAGCAACTGTTAACTTGAAGCTTTAAAAGAGCAGCTGGCAGGTCCATGAGCTTCTTGATGACTGTTTGGCTTGGTATTTCAAAGGGTGACTTTTATGTACTATAAAGCTTTTGGCCTGCTTTAAAAGGTAACCCTTTATATCCTGTTGAAACAATTGTATACACCTCCTGTATATCTTGTGTTTGCATGTGTTCACATTTATTTGTATATATACAGATCCATATGGGTATCTTTGCAAGTATGTATAAATATATATACACACATCTGTATATATTTTGATGTACCATATTTTTATGGCTATAGATATATCTATACCAGCTTATTTAATTTTTCTTTTCAATTAATTTTCTTCTCTGTTTTCTGCATCATGAAGCAGACCACCTGCATGTGTGTTTGAAATGGCTTTCAGTCAGTCACCACTACAGTGCTGAGGTGGTAAAAGTATACTCATTAATAGGTTTAAACAACTGCCTTTGTTATGCTCCTGGGCTGAATTCTTGGCAACAGCATGTTGCTGAAACTCTGCTAAAATTGTTGCATTGACTTTCCTGGAGCATTTTACGTGTTTTGAGGGTTTGGCTTTGTGTGAGTGAGTTCAGGTTGACAGTCAGGACAGCCCCAAACCCACAGCTGAAACACAAAGAGTAAATGTGCTTGTGCTCCCTCGCTGATCAGGGAATCCCCAAAGCAGCAGCTGGGCAGAGGTCCAGCAGAGGCACAGGCACCACTACACCTGCAGCATCACTGACCTCCTCTTCACACTGGTTTGGCAGGGGTCACTCCCGGCTGCGAGGTCACTGAGTGTATTTTACAGTCCTCCTCTCATACCTGCTGCTTCTAACCCATCACTGCCAATGAGCCTCAAAAGGAAGGTAAGCATGGAGTAGAGCACACAAAAATCCCCAGGGTAGAAATGTTTTTTTGAGCCTTTCTCCTCCTTTTTCAGACATTCCTGTGAGAATCTCTCAGAATAGGTCACATGCATGTACCTCTTCCCCGTGTTACGTGGGAGTGTTGTCACAAAAATCAAGTGAACCCCTTCCAGCCAACAGTTTTGGGGTACTTCAGTCATGGCATGGGGCCAGGAGGTACACTGAAGGGTCTATAGTAGAAAAATTCTGTGTTTGATTTTCTCCTGAAAAACAAGATCCTCAGGGAATCAAAGATGAGAGAGAATCCAGGAGGACTGTCTTCCTGCAAATGACAGCAAGCAAATGAAATGTCATTCTCTCTCCTGGGAATGATTGTGAGCTTGTTGGTATTTGGTGAGCTCCAACCAAAGGTGGCACTAGGGGATCACAAGTGAGTCTTTAAATACACCACTGTGCTCTTCCTTCTCACACCGTAGTTGTCTTCTCTCCTTGATTCCTTTCCTTCCACACTTTTTCAGGTGATATTTTCTAAAAATGGACAAGTCTTTTCACTGACACAGGCTGGAGATCCAGGAGTAGGGATGACGATGAGGATGGAAAGATTATGGTGTTCTCTTTTTAATACTGAAAGGAGATCTATTTAGTATGTGTTTGACTCTGCAGGATGGTGTTAATTCTGTAAAGAAATGTGGATTAAATTGTAGTTTTAAGAATCCCTCAGGAATTAGATTGGTTAAGATGCAGTAATTTCTCCTCCTCTACACCATATCCACCAAAATTCAATTTTCCCCACTCCTCTTATGCTGCTACTCCATGTATATTGAGGAGACTTCAGAAAACACTTCATTTTCACTGGTGGGCTCTGACAGCTGTCTACTGCCTGTGTCTTTCAACTCCTTTATGTTTATCCATCTTTCAGTTGGGGCAGAATCCTGAGAACAAGATATGTGCTGCTGCTGCTGCAGACACTTGTGGGAGCTGCTAAACTGCTGCTCTTTGTGTAAAATTAACCTGGAACAGTATGTGATGCTGCAGTCTGCATAACCAGAGTGTGCTTCCTGCAGGCTTGCAAGAAAGTCGCTCCTCTTTCTGCTTCAGTTCCTTGTCTGAACAATAACTCTTCCTCCTTCTTGAGCTGCTGGGACAATAAATCAATTACTTTACATGCAGCAGATCTGGGTGACATATAAATATCTAGATACTCTCTGCCCCACATCCTTGTGGGATTATCATCTTCTGTTACTCAGGGTCTGTTGCTGCCTACCCAGTGAAGGCTGTAAAGTAGAAATGTTGTGAGCAAAAGACGCAAACTGCTTCAGATCATCTTTACCCTGTGTTTCTCTAGGCATACCTGGATTTCTCACTTTCCTGGGTTTTAATTCTTTTTCTGACACAGATCTGAATGAAGCTTTCACCTCTAATTTTTAGAACTGTTTAATACCTCAGGATAACATTTCTTATTTCAAAAGAACCACTGAAATCAATGGGTCCCAGACACTGTGGGGCTGTTGGGAAACTCCCCAAAGAAATATGTGTCTTTTAATGTGTAAATTTGATCCAGCATGACTTTGCCTCATGTTTCCTAAAACAAAAAGAGAAGTAAATTTATTTACCTATCTATAAGAAAGTAGTTATTAAATAACATACATGAAGTATCGCTAATCTTAATCTGTATGAAACATGTTTTGTAGCCTACCACCATCTTAAAAAAAGGAGAAATTAGATTGAATAAAGAATCATGTCATGTCTTCTTAAACAATATAAAATTACCTTCATGTGTGTCACCCATTACTGTCCCTGTCCTTTTGACTTTTCTTGTGTCCTTGAAATTAAGGTCACAGGTAAGATGAATGCTCCTTGCATCAGAGAACAGCCAGCCTTATGGCATGTACCAGCAGGGAGGTGAGGACACAGATTTACTAATGGCTTGATATGTCATCTTGAACTTTCACAAGCACATCTTTTGAGCCACATTTCATTATGCAACTCCAACTACACAAAAATGCATCATAAAAATTTTTAAAAAGGCCAAGGCAACATGTCCTACTCCCTCATGTGATACCTGGGCTCCCTGCCTCTACCTGGGACTCTGTTCACTACAGTACCTGTTTCTGTAAAGAGTTCACAGGCACAAAGGGTTAATATACCTCATATGAAATAGTGACTGCACCTATTAAAAAATATATGTGATTATGTTCTCTGTCCAGAGTATGTGTTGTAGAGCTGCCTGTGCACTGCCAACACCCTCCTGAAATGTGGGCATCGTGGCACTGCAGCATGAGAGGAGTTTCTGATTGACTGTATTGCGTTGTGGAGAAAAAAAGTCAGCCTTCCAAGTGAGAGAGGGAGGGTGTGGAAAATTTGGGTGTTGTATAGGTCTCTTCCCTCTTTCCCTCCCTCCACAGCTCTTTATTTGTTTAAAGAATTTCCATGGTATGTGTGAACCATACAAGCAAAGCCCTGCCCCCTGCCATGTGCTGATGACAGAGTTTAAATCACTTCCATGTGCTGTGTTCTCTGCTCTGTTTACCCATCCACAGCAAATACACCCTGGTAATGCCAAGGACCTGAAAGTGGCTCAGGAAAGCAAAGAAGGTACTGAATCCTGAACTTGAATCTTAGTGCCACTGTAACTCCAGATCATTTTGTCTCTGCTGTCCTGAAGAGAGCAGAGTGTCTGAATGTCGGAAGTGCTTGTCAGTGGGTATTGGTAAAGTTTCAGATGACTGCAGATTGTTCTGAGTGGGAAATAGTGTTTTTACAGAGAGCTGAAGAGACCATTTTTGGGTGTAAATGGGAGGGAAGTTTGTTTTTTTTCTTTTTGATTCAGAGAAAAAATTTTTTGGCTGTCTACCAATTTTGTGTTATCATATTCCCACCACATAATTGCATGTGCAGTAATATAATGAAATATTTCCAGGCTTGGTCTCTAGAGCACATGTATAGACTATATGAACAATATAGTTCATGCCTGAATACTCATTCAAGAGCGCAAGAGTTCTTCCCTAAATGTGGTACGTTGAATAATACTTAGAAAAGTGAAGAAAGAGTATTATAGAAACTACTCATATTACAGATAAATATTTGACTTTGCCCTCCACGTGTCAGGTAGGTCCTTTGGCCAACACACAGTAGTGGGAAACCTGTGTCTTGTGAAGTTTTTTGAGTTACTATAAATTATTTAAATGTGAAAGGGACAGAGAGAGGCCAATAGTATAATCAGTTGACTGCAGACCTTCTTAGACATGTAGGTATTCAAAGAAGGATCTTTTCTTTGTCCTCCTGAATCACTTGCTATTCAGAAAAATACTCATGGGAATATCTTTGAATCATTTCATTTTTGTACTGAAATAGGATGAAAACATTTTTGAAACTTCAGAGTTCTTCCTAGTGTAAATCCTTTGCCTGATCAGCTATACTTGTAAGGAATTCTGGTTTTTACTCAAATCCAGATGAAAATTTAAAAAAAGCAAAAACCCTGACCAAACAAAAAAACCCCAACAAACAAATAAACAAAGCCCCACCCATAAAAACCATACTAAGCCAGAATAAAATACAGGCAGAATTCAATAAGTGGAAATCGTTATAGGAAGCAGCAATTTTTTCTTTCCTTGGAATTCAGGATGGAGTTTTAAAACACTTCATTATACCAAGGTGCAGTGTTTTATATAAATAGACAGGATTTTTTCCTCCCTGCCTTGTTGCTTCCAGACTCACATTTTCTTTTGTTTCCTGTGGAAAAAGAGAGCAAGGAGGAGAAGAAAACTTCTCAAGATTAAGGTTTTCTCTCAAAAACTTGCTCTTGGTGTGTTTAACATTATATTACCCTTTATATAGTAGTCTTGGCATACTTTGGCCTAGCCTATGTGTAGGACAAGTCATTTGTTGGTGCTTTACATAGTTATATTGTATTTTGTGTCTTGGCAAGATGACCTTATTATATGCCCTTATGACCAGCAAGTAAATACACCTTAGACAGCCCCCACAGCCTTTGAGAAATGGGGCTTTGAGGCTCATGGTGCTGAAAGAAGAGATGGTTTATCTCTTGTTGTAATTTGATGGTCTTTTGCACCTACACACACACTGTGGTAAATGCAGAATATTCTCACACCCTGACTTTTCCCACCCTACAAGACTCTCAATCTTTCCTAACCTCAGGTCAACTTCAAGTTCTGGTTGCTAAAGAGAAACTTAAGTCAGTGCCTGGCATTCATATGATGGTGATACAGCTAAATCTTGACTCAATTTCAAAGGCTTTGTTATAAAATTTATGCCTCTCTGTGATATCCATGGCTGTCTCATCAATATCCATTCTACACTAAGATTCCTGATTTTCTTGAGATAGGGACTACAGTCAAATAAATCTTACATTCTTACATGCCCATGTTATCATGATGTCAGAGCCCCCCACAGATTTAATGCAGTTAGACCCCAGTGAGTAGGTAAATATTTTTATCCTTATTTTGCAGACAAGGAAATTGAGGAAAGGTATGACGGCTTATATCCACAAAATGTGCCAGGTGACCAGTTAGGAATGATTGAAGTGCCTTTCAACTTTTGGCTTAAAATTCTTTTCTGTAGTTCTATAACAATTCTTTCATGGATTAAGGTTTTGTGAACTTCCTGGGATGATAACATTCACCTCTGATTGACAATGTTTTCTTTTGTGTCATGAGAAAGACTGAATGAACGTGATACTGTCAAACTACTATCCAAAGTAAGGGCTAATCTTTCAGCATGATGATTAATACCTACACTGTTTGTGTTGGTTGTGGTAGAAGCAGAGTAACAGGCTCTGTCTTTCTGTCCAGCACCTTGCTCCCCTCTTGATATTTCCTTCTTAAAGGATATCATGAGAACTACTGTTTGTTTGTTTTTGGTGAACATATCATAATATATTTTCTGGAATTAATTTATCCCCAGAATTTGAAAGTTGAATTGAAGCGAGATAGACTTGAACCTTATGTAAATGATCAAATGTATTAAAATTTTTAATTTAATTAAGTTTTGAATAAATAAAATCTCCTGGATGACAGTTGATAAATACAATAATCATCTGAGCTCTGTCCCACCTCACCACATCCTGTTCTCTTTTTATGAAGGGAACAGAGGAAATAGTCTTGTTAAAATACAATACTTCTAACTAAAGGTAACTTTTCCCCTCCCACTTTCTGAGTATAATTAATTCTTCTTGTGCTTATGTTTTGTTAGGGATGAAGTAGGAATAGGACTCATATTAGCATTACTTAAACAAGGATTAAAATGAATACACACCCTCAAACATCATGGTTGGTTACAGGGATGATCTTTGTTTATTTGTTTGCTTTCTGATTACAGCTTTAAGAGGAGCATTTCTACAGAGACTGAGAAGAATGTAAACGTAAATTGTTATTGATACTTCAAGGCAATTTCATGTCCTTAAAGTTCAGCTACTTGTGTTTCCTTCCTTATAGAAATTGCATCTGAATGACCATGATAAATTATTCCAGTATGTATTTATCTTAGCCTATTTTAGTGCCTCTTTCTAAAGCAAATGAGAATAAGCTTGTTTTTTCTGTTATTTGTAAAATATACAATTTATTGTCTTTCTCAGTCAACTGAAAATCACATTCAAGTTTAAGCAATTATTCAAAATACCCTGCAGTGCAGTCTGGTAAGATACTGATTGTCCTGAGGGTCAGTGAAATTCTCTAGAACCACCAAGTCCCCAGCAATCACACTCTATGTACAGGATCAGGATCAAAAGATTGTTTTGTTTCCCAGTTGGTTACATCTTAACCTACAATCTTAATAAGACAGGAGTGTGATGAAACTGGGAACCCAGGCGGACCTTTAGCATTTTCTTTTCAAGAGAGCAACAAGGAGAGGTGCTGCAGAGATGGTTGGAAAAGGTACATTCTTCAGACTGAAATGTGAAGAAGCTGCAGGTCTCTCAATAATGACATATTTGAACATTCTTAATATAAAGGAAATTATGAATCCCTTAATCTGATGGGAACCTTCTGATGTTGCCTTTGGACAGAGATGCAGATATTGTCATGTTTCTTTTAGAATCAGCAGAATCTGAGGTCTTGTGGCTCTGCTGATGCTACAAGATGAAGGGTAAGGGACATTAACTCCTTTGAGAGCAAAAACAAGCTTTGGAACTGTAGCATGAAAAAAGTGCATAGTTTAGGGATGGTGAAGACATTTTCAATTGAAAGCCACTCATAGTTCAGGAAAAGGCTCGTGCTGAACCCAAAATTTTACCCGCTTTATGTGTCGCTCCATAAACTTTATGTGAGCACGGAGGCTCAGCCTGTCTGAAATGATTTATTAGACAGAAGTTGAGAGCAATGAAGAAGATTAGAAAGACCAGAATTCATGAGAATAATCAAACCTTGAACTATGGAGTTTGCCTGTTTCTTCAAGGAAAAAGAGAGCACCAATCTCAGGGATCCCTAAAATGCATGCAGGAGCAGAAATGCTGTGCTAGCTTCTACTTGCTGTTGCTTACACTTGGGTGCTAATATTAAGTATGTTATTAAAAAGTTAAACAAGGTTCAAGCCAAGCCCTGGGCTGGCAAGATATACAGAAGAGTGATGTATGAATCAGTCATAGTTATTGTGTAAGGAAGAGAAAATGCTTCAAAGGCCAAAGGGTACTTTCTCCTTTTTTTTTTCAGTTCTTGCTGAAAGGCAGGGCTCTGGAGTGGGGCTACCAGGGTGTTTAATACAGGTGCTGTGTTGTGCTGCAGTGTGTTAAATGCAAGTTTTTCCTTCTTTTGTTTTGTCTTATTTGAAAGCTAATAGAGAAATCCAGAATAAACAGCTGCATGTCATGTCAGGGTCCTGAGTTATCCGGACTGGTGAGCCAGTGACAGTTTTTAATTCTGCAGTATGATCTGGGTTTCCTTTTTAAACAGGTTAGTTGTGCAGTACCCCCTGTCTCCTGGTGTAGACAAGGCTTAAAATATCTCTGCACTGCAAGTAACAGCAGCACTGCTATGAATAGAGCATCCTGTATGTGATATGGCCCTTGTGTGGTTAAATGGAGCTAGGTGGAGATGAAAACATGTGTGAGAAAATAAGAAAAGTATTACTCCTTTCCCAAAGGACATTTGTACTTTTTCAGTATTTTAGGTTAAGGAAGAGAGTAAACAGAGAGTAGCTGGAAAAGTCTCAGTGAGACACTGCCAAGTGTTTATCTTCTCTGAAATGAGATACAAAGTCCGTAAGGATAAAATGCCAGCTTCCTCTTCATGGATGGAACAGCCATTAAATACTTGCAGTATTCAAAAATCAATGATACTCTTGATATACAAGGTATAAACTTCTCACTTGGATTAGACCATCCCACCTTGAGCCTGGTTCAAACTGATTTCTACACAAAAGTAGGTGTAAGAGGAAGGTCAGACAACCCGTCTCCCTTTATAGAAGCAGCCCTGTGGAAGGGCACTGAAATACAGTGGATACTTTCTCTGGGAGAAGTGTCACATGGTGAGCGTGTGCTGGTGACCAAAGCTCTCAAATGGAAGTGTTTCTCTTCTAAATGTGATCAATTTCTGCTTCTCTTATGCTTTTTCAGTTTGGATGGCAATCTGTACCATAAGCAGTAAAAGTATAAATGTAGCTGCGTGAGTGTTTCTCATTTGTCTAGAACTGTGCACTCCTCTTCAACATCCTTTGGAAGCAGGTGGCTTCTGTACCCCCAAGACAGGGCTGGCAGGCTTGGAACCAGCAAGCAGAAGGCAGCAGCTCACAGTCACTTATAAAGGCCCTCTTGGCTGCTGTCAGTATTGCTTCAGCTGGGACTTTCTGGAGCCTGCTTCTATAAATATACAACAATTCAATTGTGTAAGTGCCATTACCAATGTGAATTCAATTTGTCTATATTTTTATACCATAGCATTAGGTCTCAGAATCTTGAACTTGTATAGATTCTTCTAATGAATACTGATCTCTCCAGCTACTGAGAGGCAGAAAATGAAGTCATCAGAAGCAGATGGGGTATGGAACAAAGTGAAAAATAGCAATCATATTCAGTAAACTTGTTTTGCTTTTAATCCAATGTTGTTTATGATGAATAATTTTCTCTGATCACCTGATCCACAAAAATTAAATTAGAATTCATATTCCAAGAACTTTTGAGTCAGACTATTTGTGCTTGTTAAAAGTATCAGGATGTTTTAACTGAAAAGAGCCTGCAGTCGGGTATGGGATAGGATCTGATGGGAAGATCCTTGCATACTACCCCTGAAATGCCAGAATCACTGCAAAAACTGAAGAGGGAGCCTAATCTTGCTCAGTCTTTCTCTCAACAAGAGAATCTGATTGGGAAGGTGTGGCCCAGAATGATTTTGTCGTGGTCAGTTTAAGCTAGACAGACACCTCTACCTTATTTTTGGTAAGAAATGATTGCATCCTAATGCCAAAGCATTTAAAGCTTAGGCTGGCTTCCCACTCACTTGATGCAAAGTCTTCTGCTAAGTACCTTGGACCGCAGGGCCATCTTAAATACCATCATTAATAACTCTTAGTGGCTTCTATAAGGCATCTCTTACAGTTCCTGTTATTCATATAGAATTGTTGTTGTGTGTGCTGTTGGCAGCTTTGCATGTGTTCTTCCCTGGCAGGGACAGGAGAGGAAATACTATTGCACTTAACCATGCATACAGGAATTACTCCATGACATGTCTTCAAATGTGTGCACAAAGGGAGGAGCTGTGAGAAAAAAGGCAGTGTGCATCTGCACAGTGTTGTATTCCATGGATTCTGCTACAGGCAAATTTCCTGTGAAAGACATTCACCGGTACAAACCAGTGTGAGGAAGAGAACAGAAGAGAAGTGTAAGGCTCAGGCTCATTATTATGTGTTAGATGTTCAGAGTAGCCAGTGAGGGATATTCTAGACTCCAGGGGTTGCAGTGCATCAGCTCTGCAGATGTCTTGGGGGCTGTGTAAGGAAAGGAGTCTTCCCCACTGTATTCTTATCACTACCTTTACAGGCTGCTTGGATGCTTCAGCACTTGCCTGTGAGAGTGAGCTCTTCTGCATTCAAAAGTATCTGAAACGAGAGAATTCTGCCCCAGAGTTCTGTACAAGGCTCACTTCTCTGCTGTTGGATTTGTGTGGCAGCTTGACCTAGTTTTGCAAGTACAAATCCAGACTTGTATTCAGTACAGTTAATCTCTATTTCTCCTTTTCATGTGGACTTAGTAAAGTTTATAACTATCTTCAGATCTGTGCAGGATCATGTCCTTAGTCACTGTTCCATGTTGATACTGGCATTGTTTCAAATATAATGAATACCTGAATAAACAACCCTGAAAAATATATGTGTAGATATATGTGTGTATATATGCATATATATATATGTTCAAGATGATTAGTTTGGCCTTTGGCCAAATGCCTAAGTACAACTGCTGTCTTAAATAAAGATCAATCTCTGATAGTCACTAGCTTTAGGCAAACTTTTTCCTTTTAAATCTTAGAGCAGCCGTGGTTCTTTGGATCATCACATTCACTTGATTGAATAACTACTGATTTTAATAGGACTGATGGTAAAAGGAAGACTTATTATAATTGGGATATTAAATAGACTTAGTTAAGTGGCACATTCTGTGCACTGAAAAATAAATAAATATGCACTTCAGACTAAGATGGTGGAAGGGTAATTCACCCAAACTGAAGCCTCTTAGATTTAGAACAAGTTAAAAGTAATGCCTTCCATTAGCAACGAATTAATTCTTATTTCTCTCCCACAGTCCCTTCCAAAATAGTGAGCCAGATCTCCTGGTCTAGCTTTGATTCTTGAGTGTCCTGAGCCTTGTCCCACTTTCGGCCGAGCGCAGCAGCAGCGCTCGGTGGAGGGTGTGACCCCACACCAAACTGCTCGCTTTGAGTACACCTTGGGATGCATTGTGGGCACTTTAGAATGTTTTATTTCCCTAATCATCCTTGGATAGAGGAAGAAAACAGTGAAATGCTGTCTTCTCTCTCCTTTTTCTGAACCCGAGAAGGCTGCTTACATACATCATTATGCTGTGGCTCACAGTGCTGCTTTCAGTAGCCTTCAGATGTGCTGCATTATGTTTTTTGGAGCTGCTGTTGATCACCGTGATCAGTGCAGCTCAGGCTCATTGCAGCTATAATTAAGCCCTTCTGTTATAGACCAAATACTCTGAAAACAATTTTCTTCATTTACTGCACCTGCCAAGGGAGAGCTCCTGCAACCTTTAATGATGCAGGTAATCCTATTACTGCCAACACAAACACTCCATTACAGAAAGGCTGCAAGAACAATAATTAGAATATGCTGAAGCCTTTTCTGGGAAGCTTTTGCCCCCCTCTTGCTTCTCCACATCAAGGTTTGAGTATTTTGTAGAAAAATTTTGTCCTTTTGAGCCAAGTTTATGTAGTCTCTGGAGCAGGAGAGTGATTAGTGCTCTGAATGGCCAGTAGCACAGACAAGCTATCTCCCAGGGACATGAAGGTGCAGCTTCAGATGTTTACTTCAGAAAAAGATATCTTATCCATGGCAAATACTGTAAGCATTGGGGTACTTCCAGTTCTCAGAAAGCCTGTTCACTTTTCCACTCCCCCAACCCCAAACATTTTGCTTTCATTCTACCCCAGAGCAAAGCACCAAATTTTTTTTTATAGATGGAATTCTGGTTTCCAGTAAGATCAAACTATATATTTTCAGATCTCCATCTAATCCTTCCCAGGTGACAACGTGTCAGTAGGTGCTTAAAATGCTGCAGTAGTAAGTACTTATTTTTGAAAAACCTGAGAAAATGCCATCAACTTTGTTATCTGCTCACAAAGTCCGAATCCTGGTCATCGTGGGAAGGTAAATGGAGACTTTGATTTTAATTTCTACACTTTAATTCTGAGTTCATTTGTAGCCTTTAGGACTGATCCTTCTATAGCTGATTTGAATTCTAAACAGAGGTAGATATTTATTTTTGTAAAGCTGTGCCATTCATCTTTAATATAATCATCCAATTTACTCTATTAATGCCAGCTGCTACATTTGGCACAGGTCACCTGGAGTGTTTGGAACACTATATTAATTTTTCCTTGAACTAATTCTAAAATTCCATAGAAGTCAGAGCACTCCACCTCCACAGTCAGAGAATGTTTATTTTTGTCTTTGTTCCTGAGCGCCTTCTTAATTTGGCAGAAGAAAACCTCCACTGGGAGATGGACTTTCATTTTGCTGGGAATTGTTTATTTTTTTGTTTGTTTGTTTTCCAGAATTGTCCTTGGTAATCCCAGATGGCTCCAGGGAACACTTTCCAGAGGGCATTACACAAAATGTGGAGGATTCCTCTCAGCTAATGTCTACCTGAAAACACTGGATCAATTTGGCTCATGAAAGCTTGGAAGCTAAATTAATGTCTTACATGTATGTAATAAGTGTCAATCACAGCATCCTGACAGCACTGTCCTTTCAAGTCCCCTCTCTGTGAGGCTCTGTAATAAGTCGTTGGTATCCAGATATTGATCTCAGAGCCTTCTTGGGGCAGTTGCTTTTCCTGATCTCTGTCATATTGAATTGTGTGGTTATGGGGATGTTTCTGCATTGTGATTTTATAGGAGTGGCCACTTAAATTTTTCAGTGCAAACATCTGTTGCCATGAATAGGATGCTTTCCCACTGGTTGGTTCCTTCTTCTTCTCCTAGTTCTTGTGTCTCAGATCTTCTAGGATGAGTTTTTATTGCTGAGGTAAGAGTGTGAAGTGTTTTGTACTTCCATTCTCTGCCAGACTTGGCTTAACACCCCGCACCCCATCCCTGGTCTCACAGAAAGCAAGGGAAAGATTTGGAATTGCACAGAGCTCTGTACAAGTTAGGGCTAGTTCACTCTGAGACAGCAGAAAAGGCAAAGGTGAAGAAGAGTAGTGGCCTCAGCAAACATTACAGCTGAGACACGGTGTGGAAAACTGTGATTTCTCTTGTGGTTTTACACTTATTTCAAGCCACAGATAATATCACAGGTCTTGTCTACTTCAAGCCCACTCTCCAATTATATCGTCTTAATCCACAGGAGAATGCATTTATCTGCTGTCCAAAGTGTTCAACTAGAAAAGTAAGATAAAACTTGACATTTAAAAATGTAGATTTTAACAGGTAGCTCTACTTTAAATACTGAAAGAGCTTTTCCCTAGCTGAGAAATTTCTAGAAGGTAGAGTTAGCTCAGGCTTCTGGTGCCCAGATTCTGCCTTCTATAAAGCAGAGATCCTGATCTCTCAGAAAAAATGTATTTTCCCCCATGTGTAACTGTAATGAGTTTATCAAAACTAGACAATAACGTAAGACAGTTTTGACTAACTAGGTGCGTTACTGAAGGTGATAACATAATTAGGCCGTGTCTTGTCAGAGGCTTCTACAGTAACTGAAGGGAAAAGAGTTTCATTTCTCCATCTGGATCATAGAGTGAATTTGAAATGCTGCTGCTTCTCCTGCTGAATCAAAATAGAGACTCTCGTGGTGAATCCACTGCACTGTGGGAGTGCTCCTGATGTGCCTGTGGTTAGCAGAGTGCTCCAGCAGTAACATAGTTCTGCCTCACAGCAGAACTTACTGAATGTTTTCTAAACAATCAAACTTCCACAAAAGGTTGAACAGAGAATTCATGGTCCATAATGATCCTGTTTGATCAGCAGTGGTTCACTAGTTCAGGTCCAATCCCCACAGAGGTTGCCCTGAAATTAGTTTGTCCTTCTAGACAAATTTAGCAGATCTTGGTGTATTCTAAATTTGTAATCAGCTGATGTTGCTACTTCAAATGTACAAATCATTCTTAATAGACTAAAAATCCCTCCTATTTCGTTTTAGACACTAACAGCTGTCTTATCTCTAATGCACGTCTGTGAGCAGATCTCTAGCCAGAGGTTCATGCTAATTAGAAAAGGGTATTGTGTTTATGTGTATTAATTTCAACTTTGAGTTTAACCTCCCCAGATTTCTGAGTGTTGATGCAAAAAAAGGCTTTCTTTTAGCCTAACCTCTTGAAACTACTTATCCTAATATTTGTCCTTGTGTTATAATGCAGACAATCCCATTCCTTTAGCAAGTAATTAATGTGAGACTGTGTCACCAAACCCTGAGGCCTGTCACTGTTGTAACTGAGTGTTAATTTAAAGCATGTTTTACTCCTCAAATTATCTCTTTTGAAGAGAGTCTCTCTGCCAGAGTTGTGTACTGCTTTGTATTCAAAGTAATCATCTACAGTCCAGATTTCCTTTGGGAGAGGAAAAACAAACAAACAAAAATGAAAAGCCAAAATAAAGAGCTGGTGCCAAACCCTTTCAAATTAATGAGTTAAAGACTTCAGACTTTTGTATTGTTACACGATGTTGAGGCATTAAACTGCCTCCCATAGTTTCCTTTCCTCCCTTGTTAGTTAAAGCCTCTTTTTTTTCCTTTTTATGAACAGCTTTTACAAGTCTGATTTTTTCATCTTCTTCAGAAAAAATATGTTAAAGTTATTAAGTCAGCAAGGGCTGAATAGGTTTTTAGGCTTTTTTCACCTCCCAGTCCTGTATCAAAAAAAGGCAGTGAACATGAGATCATGCCCTTTTAAGGCAACACTAATCTTTTTTCCAGTTCTAACAAATTTCTGACACATTTGAACAGAAAAGATCACATTTCTGTGCTGTAGGTAGGTGACTCCAGCATTATTTATATGATTTTTTGTATATGTCTGTAGCTGCCCTTTAACAAGA
This sequence comes from Formicarius rufipectus, assembly GCA_013399695.1. Classification (NCBI taxonomy): domain Eukaryota; kingdom Metazoa; phylum Chordata; class Aves; order Passeriformes; family Formicariidae; genus Formicarius; species Formicarius rufipectus. The sequence goes on from VXAU01000760.1 coordinate 1,015,103, forward strand.
GCAGTGAGCCAGCTCTGAAATACAATAGCACTCAGGGCCACCCTTTTATGTTTGTTTACTCATTTTTATGAGACTTCCTCCGTTATTTAATTCACAAAGCTGAAGCATGCGAGAAGACAGCTCAAGTAATTCATCAGTCTTTTTCTGAAAGAGGCCTGCTCTGTTGACCTCTCTGTACCAGGATACTGGAGCTCTCTTATGGAACTTAAAATCTGTATTGTTTTTTACTATGTGACTGGTTAAAGACATATTTGAGCTCCTGTCTGTAGCAGTCTGTCTCCATTGATTTCAGTAGGTCTCCATTGGTATGGAGTCTCCTCTGCTGAAGGTCTGTTCTAGAGGCCAAAATTGTCCTGTCATGTGCACTGTTCAGACTAAGAAAAATGAGGCAAAATGGGCAAATGGAAGGGACAGCTGGTTATGGCATGTCAGGCAGAAGCAGCAGCACATCAGTGTAGTAGAATTGTCCTTAGGGACTGTGTAAGTCACAGACACAGGAACAAGCAAGGTGGGAGGCAGATTTTGTGGACTTGACCTCCACCAGTGCTTTATGGATGTTAGACTACACTAAAGGTTGTGTCAGGATTCCCACTTGCACAGTCTTGGTGGGACATGAGCTTTGAAAAATTCCCATCATACTGGATGTTGGATGCTGCACCAGGTGAGTGAGATACAATCTGTAAACAAGGTGGAAGAACTTTAATTTATGACTTCAAGATTTTGCAAGTGAAGGTCACATAGGGACCAGGGAGTATCCAGCCTAATTCTGCTGATCAAAGGAAAAAGATTTAATGGGAGACAAATTAAGCATTGGAAAATTTTCTCTGTTTCTTCATTTCACCATGATAGTCTTTCTGAAGAGCTAAATCTATATATAAAACTAGAAACCTTACTAACAGCTGTAGTCTTAGTGCAGAAATTATTTATATAATATGTTCTCATTTTCATTATGGAGAAGATTAGTCAGGTGCAACCCGATCTAGCTGAAATAACCCTAGATTTGAGCCCACTTGTATAGAGGTGTAGTTAGAAATTGATATATAGATCACTCTTTTCTGTGACTATGTGCCCAGTAAACTGAGTGTTGACTCTTCAAACAGTCTTTTGAGTACTTAAAATTGAAGGAAAAACATCAGGACCTTTGGGTCTAGAACCTTTCTTCTTTATATGCATGTATAGTTCCATGAATAAAGGGATTGAATTATCCAGGTGCTACTGCACTAGAAGTAATTAATACTTAACAGATAAGTATGGGTTTTCCTCCCATAAATTGATTTAATTTTCATATCCTGATTGCCTGGAGTGGCTCACTTCAGCAACCTTGCAGAATTTGCTATGGTTTTGATTTATTCTACAGCTTCCTTTTACACTTCTAACCCTTACAGCTTTCACACATATGGAATTAGTTACAGATTTAATGCCCCATTGATATCAGTGAAAATATTTAATTCTGACATCTTTAAAAGAAAGGAGATCTGAGTTTTGGGCATATACAGTTCATAAACATTTGATTTTTATGGTTAAGGGGTTTTTTTAATTGCTCTTTTTTGTAATGAAAATAATTTTTTGTCCATGCATTTATTGTTCATGTGGCTCCTCCGCTTTTAGATTAGAGCATTTTAGACAGGGCAGCATTTTCTAATAAACTGTGTGGATATTCAAAGCAGCTCCTATAGAGCCAGCTGATACAATATAGCCAGCCTCTTGAGGTCTTGCACTGTCTTCCTGGGGGAACATTCTGAAATTTAGGTTAATATATTATTAACATGTCTGAAATAAGTTGTTATGGATTCTGATGGCATGTAATTTAAAGGAGATAGTTATTAATGTAAACACTTTGTCTTGGTAGAACAATATCTGCAGTGGATAATTTGGGCTGAGAGTTACTTTTTATCGATGAGAGTCACAGAAATTTTAGGTGAACATCTAGCTAGGCTTGGATAGGACAGTCCCACTCAGCCTCCATCCTTGTCAAAATATATCTAGCACTGATACATGCAAAAGTTATTCTGCCTATATTCACTTAAATATTTCAGAAAATGTGATCACTTCTGTATTGATTTCTCTCTAAAATTTGTTTCGATCAAGAAGATTGTCTACCATTTTCGTTATTTAAAACACAATCAAGCCACAGACACCAGCAGGTTGCTCACGCACAGTGGGGCCTCTGAGCTCAGTCAACACAGGGCTGGCCACGACACTATTTACTGTGCCTTCACCTTTGGCTTCTGCCTCTGAATTTCAAGGAGGAAGGCAGTCCTAACAGTTCTGATATAGTTCCTGGGTTAGATTTGCAAAAGACAACTAAATATATCATAGGATTTTGAGGGATACCAAAAGAAACATTTCCTCTTAGTGTACAAGGTCATTTAATCACATACATTTGAAGTGATCAGAGATTGCATGGAGACTTTGATAAAATGGCCTCAGAGTTGCTAGGGGTTATTGTATATAGTATTGCCAGTATGGATTAGAGATGATTTAATCAAAGAAATTGGAAAAGACTAATTTGATGCCTATCTTTGAAATGTGAAAACGGAGAAAATTCATGGCAATTTTAGAGTGTTCAGCTTAATGGCAACTTCTTGAAACACCCAAAACTAATAACCTCAAAGAATATTTGTGAATTGTGTCAAAATCAGATTGGATTTCAGATTGCCAAATGCTTTCTGCAGGTATCATGCCTTACGCATAAGAAAGAAAAGCAGGGTCATTTATCTCATAATTGATGAGTTCCAGTCTCTTGTGATGCCATCCAAGCAACAGAATAAGAGTCTTGTGAGACTGCTATGGAAGCAAAGCAAAAGTGACTAGATGGTTTTCTATACAGCAATTATTGGTGCTTAATTGTCTCTGGACTAATGGAGTTTTCATCATGTTCTGTGGTGCTTTTTTTTGGATCCATTTATTTTTTTAAATTTTTAATATTTTTTTTTTTTAAAGTGAAATTTAAATAAGACCATTGAACTTATGAAGTTGGTAGATTAGCTGATACTTTGAAAAAAAAAATTACTCCAGTACTCCATCATGTACTTTGGAGGTCCTGATAGGTTTCTAACTGATCTCAATAAAGGTGAGACAAGCATGGGAAGGAAGTGACAATGTAGCACATCCTGCTTTTTTGGGTATTGCAATGACTGAAATGGCCTTCAGAAATCCCTATACTTCTCTGCCCCTGGGTACTTATATGCAGTGTGACTGACAAACTGAGAGATGAGATCTTTGGAATCATCTGGACATGGCTGAGATGTCCTGTTTGCTACAAAGTCCTCACATAGGCAGAAGCAGTGAGCAACGAGCAGGCTGTATTTTCCTACCACAGTTCTGTGCATCCTTCCTGGGAAGGGCATGTGCTTTGAAATAACGGCAGAAGAAACTCTTCATATATGCTGAAACTTGGTATGCTGTATGATTTGTACTATCCAGTTTTGCACTGAGCTCTAGTTTTTTGGTTTTGGTTTGGAATGTAGGATATTCTCTCCTGATACTTCCCAGAGAGCCCACAGGCAGTAAAATTAAAAGTGTCCAACATGGAAGAAAATATACTGTAATTAAAAGCTGCTCCCTCTCCAATTTTTTTTTTTTTTGTGGATTTCTGTAAGAAAAATGTTAAGAATAAACTCAGCAAAGCTGATTTTTTATGGGTTTTCCATCTCTAAAGGTGCAGAAGTCTTAATTTGCCATTGACAGTTGCAGCAGAAACAGCTGGTCTTAATTGAAGAAAATCTCTCCTGATATTTTCTTCTAAAAGTCAGACAAAACTAAATGCTGAATCTGCACACCTCTGAAACTTCATAGGTTTAGAACTGGATCAGGCTGGGAACTTTGCATCTGGTCTATATCGATATAAGAAACCAAGCAAAAAGGAAAAAGAAAATCAAAGTAATTTTAGAAGTAATATGTTTATTAAAGCTCATTTCATTCATACTCTTTGAAGGCCATACATTCCTCCCCATTCCAAGGGCCTTAGACTGTGCAATGTGCCCTCGGAGAAGTTACTGTGAGCAGCCTTTTGAGGCAGGTAGTTTTGTCATAAAACAAAGGAGAGGCAACAGGCTGTCCTAAGGAAATGCTTCTGAGGAGTGCAGGAGGATTTTCTGGATTCGCATTCTCTCAGAACTCTTGGCGTCTGATGCTGCTGGAAGTGCCTGCAGGTCCTGCAGCCCAGGTCCCATGTGGCAGAAAGCAAAGGGGCAATAGAGATGGGTCAGTGTGTTTTTGCTTTTTTGGGTTAGCGTTTCTTATTAGGAAAATGGCAAAAGACTTGAAAGAATCATGAATGTCAAATCCTATGCACAACATAATATATTATATATAATATATATATCTGTTTCTGTGTGTATATTTAATGCATATGTGTATTTTTTTATCCCTCCTGGAATAATGACAATCTGTTCATTCAAATACCTGTCTGTTCTCCAGAACTCTGGGTAGGCATAAACTGCCATTTGTATTAGATCTGTGCTGTTATTCATGTGTACTTACTCATTAATGATTTTTTTTCTTTTTAAGGCATAGCTAAAGAAGCCACAGAGGTGGGAAGGCAAAGGTTACCAGCTTACCTTTGCTAAATCCATGCTTGATTAAGATGAAGTGGACATGAACTTACTGTATTCTGCCTCTGCTGAGTGCATATCAAGTAGCAGAACATGGCTAGGGAGAAATGTGGGGTGTAAGAAAGATGGGAGGGGGGAGACAGGCTATAAGAAACCCCTTACAACCCTTTCTACAAATCCTTGCATGTAGATGCAGTAAAATTGAAGAGCCCATCCATATACGAGCAACTACAAGCAAAACCAACATAAGTATTCTTGCACAACTAATCAATAAATTAATATGTCTTCATTAGCAAGGTAGCATTTTGTGTTAGTGATATTAAATATCTACTTTCTGTGTAGAGTCTCTCTGCAATTATTATTGATGAATACCATCCCTGTGGGCTGAAATTGTTGTCTTCTGAAAACTATAACCTTGATTGGAGGATTCTATTTTTTCTTGCATTACCTCTTTCCACATCTCCTATTAAGCAGAGAATATTGAGAAGTCTCAATTATGACTCATACTGGACACTGCATGTATGAGACAGTAGCAAAACAATGAAGCTAAATTGGGGTATGTGTATCACTTAGGGCTATTTTAAGAATGGATTTTAACTCGTGTCATTCATAGTTTAAATATGACCTGTTCAATAACATGTTCAGTAGTAATTAGATAATTTAATGTCTACTGACAGGTCTTTTGTGACTGAGACCCAATTTTAGCTCTACATACCAAGGAGCTTGCCAAGGAAAAGTAACCCTTTTAATCAGTAAGGAAGGATAATGGGTAACTTCTGGAATTAAGTGAAAAATTGAATCCAGCTTCCTGTGTGCACTTTCGGTCCCACACTGGGATTATAGAACTAGCTCTGAACTGCTCGGCTGGTGACAATAAAGATTTTGTGTGTGTCATGTTGAATTTTCAAAAAAAGTTCTCAAATCAAAAAGGTCAGCTTTACATTGAGTCCAGGCTGTTTGTTTGGGAATTTAAGTGCTTTGCACTGGCTTGTCTTCTGTGTAACACTCAGATTTAAGTAGGGATTCTAGAGGGGAAAAAAAAAATTATAATATACCAGTTAAAGGAAAGGGGAGAAAGAAAATAAGGTCATATGCCAACAGAATTTCAAAGTGTTAGCCTACTTTCCATCATTAACAATTTATCCACTGAAGAGCTCTTATTGGCCAAATGCTGACTTGCCAGTGAGTTCACTGTAAGAGGAATGTTATAAACACAGGAATAATTTCACTTCATTTTGCTACTATATATTAATATTCATCCATATATCTATGTTTATATAAACAATGCATAGGCAGTGCCTTTAGCAATGAAGGTGCTTCATGAGACAGCAAATAGAAGCAAGTATGCTTTTTCATGTATTCAACATTTTCAAATATTTATAGGCTGTCTTCTGTGGCACAGAACCTGCTGCATTATAGGTCATCTCTTCTGTAGAGTGTGTCTTTCTGAGAACTGCTTGACTGTGCCATGTAATCACTGGGAGCAGACACGAGAGACCCCTACGAAAAGGAAATGCCATCACTTCTAATCTGTGCATATAAATGGATCATGCAAGTCTTAAGACCTGTGTGAAAATCCGCTTTGGAAAACTTTAAAAGTCTGTATTAAAAGCTTCTTCATTTTAGTATAGCATGCTCCCACAGAGACTTTCTGCAATGCTCCATTAATCAAGAAAAGCTTCATTAATCAAGATATAGTCTGAATTTTTGAAAACATATTTAAATTAAATGTTCAGTCCTGACAGAATATATTTTCTAATGTATTTAGCTAGAACTCTGTGAGACTCTCAGTCAAGAGATCAGCTGATCACCATGCAGACTTCTAAACAGGGTGTCCTTAACTTTGATTTTTAGGTTCCTTTTGGTAAGAGACAGATTTACAGTCTTTCTATTTGTAAAGGATTTTTTTTTTTTTTTGCTTTTGGCATATAAAACTCTCATATGTACTGATTGGAGAACATTTTCTTTGAAATTTCGCTGTGTGAATTCCACAAGAAAATAACCAGGAAACCCTATGATGTGATATTGTAACCAGACTCTCACTTAACTACTCATTTGTCTTTTAACTTGGTCGTGGGAACAGTCATTTACTAACCTAATTCAATGCATTTGTTGCCTTTAGAGATCAATCCTGCTCCAAGCAAAGTCGATATCAAAACTTTATTGGTTTTCCTGGGACCAGATCAGCCCCTTTACACATGAGTGAGATCTGATACCATTTTTTTTTTTTTTTATGTACAATTGCTGAAATATTAACTGATGTTTTTGTTCAAGCAGAAATCCCGGTACATTTTGTAAAAGGAAATTCAGAAGGCAGCTGACTTCTCCAAAGACCTGTAGCAGGTCAAACACACAGCCAGGATTTCCAGTCCACTGAACCACAGTATGTAGGAGGGCTGCACTGGGAATATGAGGCATGAAGAGGTAGATAATTGATATATTATTACTATACGTGATAATTATTGCTTTCAACTACTTTAATGACTAATTTTTCTGTCCCAGGGATAGATAAGGGCTGAAGTTTTCAGAAAGAATCAAATATATTATAAACCAAGTATTTTTGGGAGGCAGTCTAATTTGATACAAGAACAATCACCCTTTATGCCGAGAAATAAGAATTATTGTACTGCCTGTGCTGCTGAGTGTGCTGTGCATCCAGACCCCTGTGGGTGTAAATATGATAAAGAGATGGGGGACTGAGACTTTGTTTAAGGTGTCCATGTCATGACCTCTTGTTCGGGCTCTAGATCAGTTGTAGGATTGGACAACAGCCAAGAACTGTTCTAAAACCCATCAGTTCTGTCTGTAAAAGCGTTGGGGAGCTCTTAATCTTTAAGCTTTAGAAAGGAGGCCTAAAGGCAGAGATGCACAGGAGTCAATAAGGAAACTGCTGGATGGAGGATATCAAGAGAAATTCAAAATGATGAAGATATATGGTGGATAGCTTCAGTTAGCAGGAGATACCCAAACTCTTATCCTGATATACAGAGATGAAGAGGAAAAGGATTATCAGTAAAACATATTTTAAGACAATCTCTGCCTGCTGGGGTTGCTATGAGAGTGAAACCTAAATATGGTAATTAAAAACTTCAAACAAAGAATATGCAAAATATAGAGAAATGCCTGTAGTCTTGGAATTGAGTCCATGAGAATGCATGCAGAATGAGGTTTGTCTGCAGTCTGGCAGCTTTTAGCTGAACTGCCTTGGCTCTGTAAATGACAGGGAAAAGATTCATAAGCCATTCTGAAGCTTCAGATCAGGGTCCTGAAGAATGAAAAGCAATGCACAACCTCTGCATCCACAACAGCCCTAGACTTAGTAAGCTATAAGCATTGTAGGCCCCAAAGGTCTCATATGTTGTTTCAGTTTAATTAGTCTATTGAATGAAAACAAACCAGTTCTTGACATTTATGAATATGTAGTGTTCTGTGTTTTTTTTGTGGGAAGTAAGCTCATATCTTCATCCTGTCTCTATACATTTTTGTTGTGTATACAGGTAAACTGTGTTTGAAATTAGCCTCTGTTTTATTGAAATTAGTTGAACCCAGTAAAATAGCTCTTCTAAATACCAATTGAGATATAAAGGCCTTGCTAATGTATAGCTGAACATTGTGGGAACTAATTTATTAAGAACAGAACCTGTAATTTCTTTACTAGAGAATCCTACAGCTTTATCACATTGTGCTATGTTAAAGTAATGATGCATCAAGCTCCCCATTAGTTAGTGAGGAAGAAACCCTCAGGCCAATTGAAATGAAACAACTTAATGTACAGAGTACCTGGCAAAAAATTACAAGGCTAGACAAGAAGAATGTTGCTACGCTGGAGGTCTGTAACCACAGCCTCCAGGAGCCCTTGCCATACAAAAGCAGATTTTGTGTTATAGACAGTTCTTCTTTGTAGCAAAAAGATTTTAAATTTATATTTGAAGCTGTCTGCATGAGACAGCTTTATTAATTTTAGTATTTTAGCATGGGATATTGAAAAAAAATCATGAAACTCTCAACCTTTGATGTGTAAACCCCTTGTTTCATAATAATGAAATAACAAAGTTGTTCAATGAGCAGACTGGCTAGTAATAAATACATAAATTTCAATATGGCAGAAACTATTCAGGAAAGATTTCCGTATATTTAAACTGGTAGATTTAACAAAACTGGATATCAAAGTTTGTTCAAGAATCATTTTTGTAAAGAACTTTAATAGGTCTTTCTGTTGGTTTATATTCCCCTAAGAAGTGGAGTTAAGTTTTCACAAGCCAGATTATGACTCTAAGGATAAAGTTTTGTTGTTGTTGTAGATAAATAGCTTTGTGTATGACTCAGAGAACAAGTGACAATAAAATTATATAATTTCTGTTTTTCTCTCAGGTTTCATTCCTAAATCATAATTAGTAAATGTGTCTGCTAATTATGGAATAAAATAGATGTAATATAAATGAAATTTACTTGTGAAATTTCAAATATGTCATTTTTGTAAGGAGCAAAATTTGTGCTGCTGATTGATTACAGGAGACATTTTATGTGTGTCAGCAGGCAGGAGACAGAAATGGGACATTTTATGAGGAAACATAACATAGGTACACACAGATATTTTCTACACTCAAATTCTAGAGCAACACATAGCAAATAAATAAAAAGTTTGAAAGCAAAAGCAAAGCAGAGTACCCTGATATTGTACATCCTATACAGGTCAAGCCGGGGCTCAGTTCTTTTCTGTGGATTTCCTAAACATTATACTTTGCATGAGGTGGCATTGCTGGTTAGTTATCTTTTCATTAACATACAGATATCGAGCATGGTATGTTATTTATCTCTCACATACCCTGCTGGGTATCTGTTTGTTATTCTTTGTTGCAATTAAAGTTATTTTTCTAGAGCTAGTATTTCTAGAACTATATATGGGGTTTTTATATATATATTTAATATATATATGCATAATATAGAACAACTCTATATGTAGAACTCGTAAGCTGGTGTGAAAAACCTGCAGGTTCAATTATTTTTGCTTGCCTTATTGCTTCAGCTTCTGAAAACAGAGAAGCTGACTGACTATGGAAAATTACTCAGGAGTGGTAGATTGAAGTGGCAATTACTCTTACACCCTCGACTGGAGTTCTCTCTCATGCTCCTTTATTGCCACTGGTATGTTTCTCTCATTGTTGATTCACAGCATGAAAATTCACATTGAGAGATGTTCTACTGTAATTTTGAAAGTGCAACATTTCTGTGCTGAGACATCAGTTATTTTAATGTTATTTATTTAATTAAATTGTTATCAATACTGCTTTCTTACTCTTCTGTCTGAGGCAACATTAGTGCCTTTGTTAATGTAGACATTCATATGTACACCTGAAATAAACTGTCAGATGTTGCCTAATATTATTTATCTCTTTAATCCTGGGGGTTGATATTCATGCGATTGTTGTCTTAGGAGCCAGTTACAAACTTTCATTAGGAGTAGTAGAATCTGCCTAGTATGATGTTCTTCTTCACGGGTTCCTGGGTTTAAATAAAAAATACCACTGAAATCAGGAGGAAGCCTGTAGGTAAGAAGATATAGGGGACAAGGTGTTTCAATTCTGCATTCCTTTCAGTGAGAGCTTTATAGCAGGTAATGAATTATAGGGAGAAAAGTAGGGATCAGAGTGTCTTTAAAGTCAGGTGTTTGTAGGATTACTTTTATTTTCATCAGGATCTGTGGTTTAAAGACCCGAACAGTAACAGATGTGTCAGCATCTTTAAATTTTACAGCTTTGTTTATAATTTTGCTTTGTTAAAATTTTAATAGTTTGAAGTACATCATACAAGTTCATGTGGCATAACTATTGCTAGAATGACTTAAAGGGGATTTGAAGAATTCTATTGTTAGCCATTTCCTACAGGCAGCCTTTCAAATTCACTTTATTGACTTCAAACTATTTCAATTTCTATTTGTATAATTTTACAAGAAATATGACAAATGCAACTGTTTTCCCAATGTTTTATGTCTCTAATGAGGAGCAAAAGGTCAAGGACTTTGGGATGGAGGGGAAACCCAATTACTCTTGCTACCGTGCTTTGGAACACTGTTTGCAACTTGCACTCATTTTCTACCAGCAGGATTACAGGACAGTTAATTTCCTTAGAAAGTTTATGAGGCTCAAAGGATTGGTTTTTGTATTTTTTTTTTCAACGTTTGTTCTTGCTTGAAAGAGGCTGACATATACCTCCTATGTATATGTGCATGACATCTAGCTAAAAATAAAAGCATTTTAAAATATCTGTAACTTGAAGGTTAGATTATTTTTTTAAGTCATTAGGTACTTTAAGCTGCAGGTAGAAATCTGCCTGATTTTCAAATGCTTTTTTATGCCTCCCTCATCAGTAGGGCTGATATGCCTAGCCTATGAGGTATTTGTTAAAATCCTAATTGCCTATCTGCTTCTTAGGCACATTAATTAAAATTCTGGTTCTGAATGTCATTAAGGGCTATGAAGGAAGGCAGTCACTGGAAAATAAAGAAAAGGTCAGAAGGAAAACCAGGTCAGTGTCATTAGCAAACTCGATAAATTCTGCTGGTGTTTGATTCTGCACAGCTGACTTGAAGGCTGGATACTGAGGGAATCATGGAGTGGTTTGGGTTGGAAAGGAACTTTAAAGATCCTCTAGTCCACCCCCCTGCCATGGACAGAGCACCTTTTACTAGACCAGGTTGCTCAAAGCCCTGTGATGTCCAGAAAAAGGTGGGTAAGAGCTTTCTTTTCCCATGTAATAACCGGAGGAATTTTCCCAGTACAAGGAGCAAGGTCAGGATGCAGGGACCTGTTCTGGAAAATATTGGGCCTGGCTGTTGTTTAAGGAAGGCTTGCCAGCTCTCCCCATGGCATCAGGCACGTCTGTGCAGCGAGAGGATCACTGCAGCTGTTTCAGTCTCTGACCAGAGGATGTGGGGCCAGGTAATCAATGTTTCTGTCTAAACAGCCATGGCCTAATGGTGGTACATCCTCAGACACATCCCATGGTGCCTCGTAGTGGCGAAGGGGAAGCAGGGACAAGGACTGCCCAGGGCACAGCTGCTCCATGGATCCCACCACCACAGTGGGAGCCACGTGTCAGCAGGGCTGTTCTCCGCACAGGATCCGACTGCTCTTCACCTGACACATCATTCAGGTGGAACTCATGCCTCGGTGACCAGTGAACTGCATCCATGGGCTTCTGTAACATGCTTTAAACATTCCCTCAGAGCCTGAGACTAACTCAGGGAATTTTAAAGACCATTTAGGGTCAAATGCAGCAAACAGTTTTACCCACATAGTGAGCAGCCCTGTAACATAAACTCTAACCTTCAGCTGGTGTCTGCTCCACAGGTCATGGTGGAGATGGGGAAGAGAAGAGAGAGATTTAAGACACTTAAACCTTTCTTCCCAAAATGGCTAAAGGCTGCAGAGACCTGTCTGAGGTCTGCAGCCCTGTAACCTGGATAGCCTGAAAAGGGATATTCCTGATATTCCAGGTGGCCATTAAAAACAAACAGTTCTGTCAGACTAGAACAGAACTGCTTAATGCACTACTAGTTCGTCTCTTCTATTGCTAAGTTCTCTTCTTCTATCACATGTCATCCAAAGTCCATTACTTTTCTGAAAGCTGATACACTTAAATGTCAGAACCAACTGAGGATTTACACAGTCTGCCTGCCCTTTGGTTGTTTCTTTTTTATTTTTTCCTCCCACTTGGATGTTTCCATGCCTAACTAAAGTAGCACTGGTAGGCTTAGAAATAGAAACTGGTTGTCCAGCTTTTAATATACCTGTTGCTTTTAATGTTACCTGTTGAAATATGTGATTGATATAAATCCACTCTAAATTTTGTGTGTTCTGTACTCACCTAACCTTTTTCTAACTTTAAGAAAACCAAAAATTATTTAAAGCTTTTGAAAACAAGCATTTAGAGAAATCACTAGGTGAATGTGGCTATTTAAGTACCACACCAACCAATTCAGGCAAATAAGAGTAGTTTCTTTCCAAAATAGCCTTGTTCTTTGGGTAGAAATTTTGTCTGCAGGGGAGACCATTACATGAGATGCATGCTGTGGTAGAATTAAGCAAACTTCAAGCCGTGATTCACAGGCAGAACAGAAAATTGTATCATAGACAATCTCAAGTTTATACATAAAGAACGAACTAAGCTCTCTCTGATTAAAGACTGTGCAGATATCCCTGTGTGATGTGACTAAGCTCAGTCATTGATGAACTTAATTCCTATGATCCGAAACCTTTGCTGATTTACTCTGGTGCAAACGAGCAGAAACTCCAGAGGAAATCTACTTGCAGTTCACTGCAATGGAGAGCACAACCCTCTGCAGTGGCAGCACAGCATGGCCGAGTTTTGACTGCCATTCGACTCCAAATGCTGTTTTACTTGACCTTCAAATTGCACAGTCCCTTCCTGACAGTGTTTACATTGCTCCTCCCAAGGAACAGTATTTTACTTTTGCATTTGATTGGAGAGATCCAGCCCTAAAGAGACTAGGAGATAAATGAACCAATAAATGGTAACTGATTCCTTGAGTGGAGTTTAACTAGCAGAGTCTAACGCAATGGAGTGATAGGAATGTTTTGGTCGGCTGTTTTTTTGGTTTTACTGCCAGCATGACAGATCAAAGTCTTCCTGTGGATGGGGGTGGGGAGAGAGATGGATGGGGTTTGGTTCTTTGTTTGGTTTCAATTTAATTGAACGGTTTAGGAGGATGCATTATTTATTAGGCACAGACCACCATCAAACAAACAAATAAATACAAAACTCCTGCCAGTTGTTTCTAAACATTTTGGGTTTCTGGTTTTGAGGGGGGTTTTTTTGCTTGTTTGTTTTGTTGGGTTTTTTTGAGGGTTTTCTTCTTTGTGTTTTGTTTGGTTGTTTCTTTGTTTATTTTGTTGGTTTTTTTTTTTTTTTTTGCGTATGTGTTTTATTTTGTTTTGTTTTAAATATATATCTCTCAGAAACAGAGTATAATTCTGGTTTTCATTTCTGTAGCCAAAAATTTGGAGTAAAGTTGAAGTGGCTTTTTTTTTTTTATAGGATAAGTTACAGCTCTTCTTTTCAGAAAATGCCTAATGAGACACTAAATAGAAATGCTGTGAGAAGAGAGGGATGCTTTTCTCCTATCAGCCACAGCTACAGTCTCCAGACTAGTCCACAGCAGTGACTGTACACCTTAGATGCAAGCAAGAAAACCTTATTTTGCCCTCACTTTCTGTCCATTGGCAGAGAACTCTCCTGTATTAACACTGCATATGGTCTGTCTGCACCTTTTCTCACCAGAGAGTATAAAAGAATTTTGGGTTGTCTGGTAGAGAAATGTATATTTATATATAAGCATGCACATGCATATAAATATGCACAACCCATTGAAGATCTCAAAAATGCGGTATTAAAATGACAACTGTAATGTGTGATGTTTGTGGCATTTCTTGCTCTGCAGTTTGCACAGCCTGTGCCCCAAAGGTCTGCCTAGGAAGGGGCTATGGGAGATCTCTTGTGCAGTAGTTTGCCCTGTGTTAAGAATGGCCAACTCCTTTTGTTCTCTTTCACAGATGCAGCAGCCTGTAAGAACATGCTGAAGTGCCTGGCAAATTAACTTATAAAATATGAAGGAGTTCAGTTTATTACTATCTTTCACAGGCTGCACTTGGCATTATGCTTTGGGTATCTCATTCTAGTGACAGAGACAATAAAACGAGGAGACAACGGAGTACAACAGTCTCTAAATCTGTTGTGTGACATAATGAAAATGGGAAATGTTGCAGTATAAACCTGAGTTATTCTCAGTCCAATCTTTGGTTGGAGATGACCTAATGTTTTCATTTGTCATAACTCCAACTGGCCACAGACTGGTGGTTTATGAGAATTCTCTGAGTAGTGTCAGTGACTGATGAATTCCCAGGACCCCTGAGGGATGGGTTTAATGATGAACGACTTTGTTCTTTTCCAAAATCTAGCTGTATCCAGAAAAGACTACTTCTGGAAATGCTGGTTCATCTGTACTGTTGCATCTAGAAATAATGCATCTTGCCAAAGTGGTGTGTCCAGGCAAAGAATCAAATATTTATTACTTTTAAACCCTCCCATTGTAGATAAAATTCTAACTCATTTTTCAATCAAGGGAGAGTGGAGAATTAAGAAAATAACTGGGTTGCATTGGCTTAATCTAGTGTCCACTGGAGACCATCTTTATTTGCATCTTTGGTTTTAGGTTTTCCAAGTAACCATCTGCCCTCACCCTTTGTTCTCCCAGCCCTTTACTAGCTTTTTGCTGGTGCAGAAACAGCAGTAGAGTTCAAATATTTTCTCATTTGAGTATTTAAGTTAGCAATGCATATACTACCCCCTATAATTCTAAACATACTGCTTGAATTTGTCTGTTAGAAAATGGGTGTGTGACACTCACTAATCAGGTAGGTCCCCAAATGGCTTCTCTTTATGTTCTTCCCATTTAATAGCTTTCCTCCATTTCTTAAATCAAGTGTTTCATATTTGGACAGTAGATCAAGCTGGCCTTGCTGCTATAATTGTCATCTTAGAAGAACAGGTTTTTTATGAGAGCTCATTTAGCTAACTGAATATGCTTGGGGACCTGCCTAGCGTGTTTCATCAGCATTTTCACTTGCCTTTCCTACAAGTATTATGCCAAATTTTCTTGTCTTTCGTGGTTTTACCTTCTAAATATCTTATCAGCTCCAATGCTGTAAATTGCAAGCTTAGTATGTGAGTTGGAAGGGAAGAAGAGCTAGTTGATTAGAAAAGGTGGTCATAGAAATCAAGAAAACCAATTCAGGTGGACACAGTGGGTGGCAAAACCTCAACAGGTGCAGGCTGTGTTACCCCAGGGAACAGCTTTATGCTACAAGCTGTGCAATATAAGGCACACCTTTCTGCTTTGACAGTTTGTACCTTCAGCCTCATGCTCAGTAGAGCATCTATACCTGCATTCTACTCCCTGATGTGTCTTGCTGCTTAATTATACAGTATCCATTTAGTAGCTGATCATATTTTTCTGCAGGAACAGTTTGGAAAATAATTACTCACCATGAGCATGGCATTATTTTAGGGTGGTTTACAGCAACAATTTCCTGACTGACATTTCTGTGGAGGTAGAGGTACAGCGAATTAAAAACATTTGGGATGGATGGAATAGTGCTTTCCAAATAGAAATTGGAGCTTTTATCTGTAAAGAGAAGAAAGAAATGTCGGGGAGGGGAGTGGGAGGAACTAAAGAGTTATAGGCTCAGGATTCTTTTCTGACCTATTATTGTTAGACATGAAGAACGCCAACCAGCAAAACCCAGATATCTGAGAAACAGGACGTATGACATATGTATGTTGCTTCCTTTGTCTTGGTGCTGTGGTAGCTGTCACAAGGTCCAAAGAAGGTCGAGGTGTTTGTGTCTTCTGTGGCAGAAGAGGATACTCTCTGCAGATGGAAGAGCCCCAAGGCCCAGTGCTTCTATTCTCAGGGCAAGGATGCTGAGGGCTGTGCTCTTTCCTCAGACCTAGCACTCATTTTGGCTGCTGCAGCTGTATTGTTTTCATTGTTTTCATTTCCTTCCATCTCTATTTGCCAGTGTTGAAGCCCAGTTTCAAACACTGCCACTAGATTGTAATGCCTCTGCTTTTCTTTCATGTTTCTGGTTTGATTTTTGTTTGGTTTCGGTTTTCTTTTTTTGTTTGTTTTGTTTTGTTTGTTTTTAAAGGTAGGTGAGGGTACAGGGAGAGTGCTAAGTGTCTACACTAAGGGCTGTAAAAGTGATTCAAAATTCAGTGCTTATTTCTTCTGAAAAAGCTTTTGGACACGTGTATATAGTAGCAAAAAAAAACAAACACACACACAAAAGAATTAGAACAATGATGCTTTTCTCTAAAAGCAGCCCTGACTAATATGGTTATTTCCATTTTAATTTTTGTCCTCACCAAAGTTGCAAACAACAGAAGTGGTTTTTCCTCCAATTTTCAAGGGCTTTTTGCTTTTGTAAAGAAGACTAGGATTTCCCAACACATATATTTCTTGGGATTTTGTAAATGTAAGTTTTTAAGCATGTTTTGCCTTACTGCAGCATTCAGTAATGAAAATATTGATCTTATTAACTGTGCTAATTAGAGCTGAACAAAATACCTCCAGCAACAGCTAGTGAATATGCAATGAAATAAATTCTGAAATTACTTTGCCAGTGTTTACAGGAGATGAATATTGCCAGGGATAAGTTTGCTATCAGGAACATTGTGAGAAGAGAGCATGGTAAATATTTGCACACTCTAACTTTTAAATTTGTATTTTGGTATTAAAAGTTTCTCCTGTAAAATCAAATAATGTATTTTTGTTTTGCAACTAATCTGCTTAATAGGAGAAACAGAATTAAGCAGGTTCTGCTATGGAAGTTCAAATGAGAGCAATCCCCTGCTGTCATAGCCCGTGAGCAGTGTATTTACAAACTGCCTGGAGAAGCCTTGGATAGTTTGGAAATACAAAATGTTGATATTTATGAAGAAATTTCTTGCTCACTTCTGACAATGACTCTGTGTGCAGTGTTAGAGATTGAACAGGCACGGGGTTTACAGGAAATATGATTTAATACATACATATGTATAAATAGTGAGTTTAGTCCACAGGGAAAGATAAAACACTTTGTGGAAAGTCTGAAGAAGATTCATTCTGCTAATGGTGTAAGAATCTACTGAAGTTTGTATAAGTTTCCTTTGCTTTTGAGTACCAGTTGCAAAATAGACTTATCTTTCAGCAGGTGGTAAAAATGCCAGTGAAGAGGTTTTGTGGCCACTGCTTTTAAACATGGCCAGCAGTGTAACCACTGAGGTTTCACTCAGAGGTGTTTAATGTTCTACTACCTTCTTTTATACTATGACTCTTTTTCTGGCATGTGTTCCTGCAATAGAGAGAGTAGTTGCCATTGTTGTAATGAACCATTTGTTTTTCAAATATAAGCATATCTTAAGGATTTTCATTGGCACTATGAATCCCTGAAGTTTTTTGATTTTCATATATAGGAAACAAGATGGTTTTAGACCCAATTCTAACATATGGGGGCAGAATGAAAGATGTACCAAATTTATGATGCTGTGGTGGCCAAAAACAGGCAGAGCTAAATCCAAAGTCTGGCATGTGCTCTTTAAAATGAGGCATTTTGCCATGTTTTTGTTGGAGAAGCATTGACTGTTGGGTAACAAGAATGAAACTTCTTAATTAATAACATCAACTCTGGTGTGTTTTCTTTTTTTTTTCCTGAATAAGGAATTAGCTAATCTCTTGCCTTTTTATTTTTTTATTTTTTAATTTTAAATGTTTACTTCCTTGGCCCATAAACTGTGGATTTATGTTCCCATATCTCAATTCTTCCTGTACTTTTCCAGCTCTGGTTCTGTAGCTCAGAAATGGAATTCATTCATAAGAGTTTCATTTTTAGGCATCAATCCCACAAAGTCTCTGGCATATGGGAATGTTGATGGGATGACTCACATGCACAAAATTAAGCTTGTGTTTAACTAATTGTAGGATCAGAGCTTTAGTCACTCGTAGAAATGTATATTTGATTTCCTCATGGATATAGGGAAAGATATATTCCTAGTGGGAGACACAAGGAGGGGGTAGTGATGAGGGAACAGTGACAAGTCCCTGCCTCTCACGTTTGTTCAGACTGACAGGGTTTTTTGCAAATTGAGAGTCTTAAACTTCAGGAATTTTTTTCTGTAAGTTATTCTAAAAAAGGAAAACATAAAAAACCAAACAAACGAAAACCCAAACCAAATCAAAAAAACAAAACAAAACAAAAAACCAAAAACAAACACAAAAAAACCCCACCCCAAACACAATAAGGTAGAAGAGTTGGCTAAGATAGATCAATAGCTTGTGTTCTCTAGTTAGTTGTCCCTCCCCTATGATATTCCTCTGCATGTTTAGTGCTAATGAAAACAACAAAAGCCACTACGAGACTCAGCTCTACTGTGCTTCTGCTTTTGGCATTGGAAACAATAACAGTCATAGTCTCAGTGCTGACCTCTGGATGCTCCAGATTCTATTTTCTTGGATTTTATGTTCAGGCATGCTGTTTTCATTATTATGATACTCATAAAAGTATCTGCTGTATATGTTTGTTATGTGAGTGAAGCCCTGACCTATATGAGTATGTATCTTAGTCCCATGCCATGCTTATGTTAGTGTTTCGCTGCTCCGTGGCTGTCCTGCCTTTCTTCCCTGTTCTCAATGGTCAGGTGTGGCCTTATGTAAAGCAGAGTTAATTGTTGCACTGTTCTGCCATTCCTTAGTGGAATTTCTTGTCTGCTTTATATCCTGTGTCCTCTGTGGCTGCCTTAGCTGGATTCTGAGTCTGGATATTAACCAGCATGATTTAGAAACTTTCTACACTCTCTATTGGCCTCCTCTAATTTTATTTTGCTAGTAAACTATTTTGTGTTTTGTTCCAACTACTTTCCATTTCTATGTTTTTTATAATCCTTCCCAAATTTAATTCCCCAAATAATCCTTCCCACTGACCTTTCCTTACTTTAAAGAACAAGCACATCATTTTTCCGTGAGGGCTTGGGGCTTCAAAGAACAAGCAGAGGTGAGTAGCAGAAAAGGCAGCAGTTTCCAACCTTCTCCTGGAAAGATCTTCAGGGAACATCTGACAACTGTATCGACTGGGAGCTTCTGGCTCACTGCTGATGGTGAGGTTTAGATTTCAGAGGTTTTTGCTTCTGTCAGCTCTAACAGAGAGCTTTTGCTGGCTGTTTCTTGGTTAGGGGGAGCTGCAGCTATTGCCTCCAGCTGAGGGAAGTCACGCACTGCTCAACTGGCTGTGGAAGAGCACATCTCCCAGCCTGTAGCTGGCAGGGAGGTACCACCTGTAGCAGCAGTTCACAGGGCTGCAGAGTGGCCCAGAAATTCACACCAAGATAGCGTGAGACTGCCCAAAACTGTGCAGTGATAGTACCAGTGAAACTAGAAAGCCACGATCCAGCAGCAGCTGGAGTCACTTGGCACATCAGAGAATTCAATCCAGATGAGACTTCTGTGAGAGGGTGCTGCCATCCTGATCTTGAACTACAGAGGATGTCTGATGCCTCTCCCTGACTGAGCAACA
This sequence comes from Formicarius rufipectus, assembly GCA_013399695.1. Classification (NCBI taxonomy): domain Eukaryota; kingdom Metazoa; phylum Chordata; class Aves; order Passeriformes; family Formicariidae; genus Formicarius; species Formicarius rufipectus. The sequence continues at coordinate 1,034,787 of VXAU01000760.1, forward strand.
CAACTTGCAATGAGATTCCTGTTTGATATAAGGAAAAAGATTTGTCACCATGAAGCTGATCAAACACTGGAACATGTAGCCAGCGGGTGGGGATATTCAATGCTTGGCTAGAGGAAGCCATGCATGAGCTGGCCTGGGTAGCACTGCTTTGAATGGTAGATTAGACTACAAAGGTCCTTCCTAACCTAAATTATTCTGTTGTACAGAACAGGCAAGTTGCACAGAGTCTGTGAATGCTGGCTTTGGGATTGTTTCAAATGAAACCCTAAAAACATTATGCCTGTGTGGAATAACAAGGAGCTTCATTTAATGATTTCATTAACTCAAAGTGGTGCATTATCTTTTCTTCTCCCACCACTTAAAGAGGCTTTTGAATTTCTCAGTTTAGCAGAGAAAATAAAGGTGACTCACTAATCACTTTTCATGAAATGACCCTGTCATGTTTGAAGTGGTATTGATTTAAGTTTCTAGAGGGAGGGGGAACAGTGTTATCCATCTGATGTGGCAGCCTCAATAGACTCACAGGGATATGATTATAATTATCATTTCCATTAAACACTAATTAGTACTGTTAATTAGTTAAGCACCAGAATAAGCCTGTCTTGTTCTGCTGTTATGTTTATTTATTTATTTAGGGGAAATAGGGAGCATAAGTTAATCAGGAAAATTTAATTTAGTCCCTCTCATAAGAAGAGTAGCTCTTCATCCCATTACTGCTTGTCTCTCTATATTTTATGAAACCCTACAACTTGCCTCATGGAATAACTGGAGAAGAGCAGTAGTTCAGTTATGCATATCTATCCTCCCAAGGAAGAGCCTCACTATTTTACTGTCGCTGTGCTCTATAACATAATAGTGGCTCTGTGCCTGTGGAAGGCAATGGAGAGTTTGCCTTTGACTTCAGTGGCAGCAGAAGCAGGCCCCAAGTGTCAGAAATGTCCTCGCCTGTCTCAGAAGAAGTGACAGGTCTGGAATATGATTAAATTTTCTGATTAATCTGCAGTGATTATTATGATTCTTCTTTTTTTTTCCATGTGTCATGTCAAGAAGCGCTCTCAGCGGCAGAGTACTCTTGGCTCTTGAAGGGTGAGTTTGTAGAAATAATTAATTTCCCCTTATGGAGATTTGTGCTTTGAAACAGTAGTTGGCAAGAGAGCGTTGTGAATGACTCATGGTGCCCTGGTTTGCCAGAATTATAGAAAACTGAAGTGAGTAACTGCTCTGTGGCTGTGAGAAAGAAATTGTAGCTGATTCTCTTGCTTTCAGTTTTACAGTTTGGTGTACAGAATTTTTAAGATTTCAGGCAAAATTCAGAGACTTTTGAGGCGGTACGAGAACCGCTCCAAGTCATGTCAGAATGGTACGAGGATGGAAACATGGAAACCTTCTCTTGTGGAAACAGGCTGGATCAAAGACAAGGTTACCTGGAGGCGGGTGTTCCAGACATGCATGTAAACAATGTTTGAAAGTTATTCTAAGCTTGCAGAGGATGGTCTATAGTGTCTCTACAAAATAAAGTCCTGTTTCTTTGGCTGTGAGTGACCTTTCTCAGTTACTTGTCCTTTTCTTCTGAAAAGAGAATGTCTTTCCTGGACAAGGGGTTTAGACTCTCCTGCCTCTCTGAAACAGAATAGTCTCTTGTATTTTGCAGGTGCTCCATCACAGATGTGGGCATTCTGTAGGTGTCCAGAGCCACTGCCATGCAATTACTAATGACCAGAAGTGGAAGAGAAGATGATCATGTCTGGGATATTCCAACAGCTTGATGGGTGTAGAAGAGGGAAAAATATGCAGCAATAAGGGGAAAATTATGTGTCTGTGTATGAAGTGTCAAACATGATTTGGTGCATGATTTCCAAAGTTTCTCTTTTAAAATCCTTTTTGAAGTTCCTTCTCTATTTTGAATTACTTACATTTGTTATTTGAACATTATTTTTTTCTCATTTGTACTGTAAACACTTTTTATCCACCCAAGGTTTTCTCTGCCTTTTTCCAGGTCACTTGATCTTGAAAAATGCACAGAATCCATCTTCATCCTGTTTTTAATTAAATTTTCCATTTATACATGTAAGTTTGCTTTTGTCTTTTTTTTTTTTTTTTAAAGTTTGTACATGTTTTACTGAGTTTCCAGGCATGCAGACACAACTTTTGAGTATATTAATTTTTTTCTTTCACTTTACAAAATAGAAATTACTTATTTTATTTTTGTTTACCTTTTTTTGTTTTTATTTTTTGTTTTGTATTGTTTTTTGTTGTTGTTTTTGTTTGGTTTTGTTGTTGTTGTATTTGTTTGGTTTTGCCATATTGCAATCAGATCTATAACACGTATCTAATAAAATACAGTAAAGGGTTTTTTTATAGCACTGAGTAATTAATTAACAGATGTATGATGAATCATTGAGCTGTACCTGGACAACTCTGTGCAGTAGTAGCATCTGAGTATCTTGTTTTCAGTGGGCTGAAGAGAGCCCATGGGATATATTAACATTTCATGGATCTCTTTTCCAGAATGCAGATGGGATCTGATCCAAGCACTGGAGAGCAGAAATGTAGAGTACCAGCTTCCACTTCTTATCCTGGATTTGACTGAAAGGTTTTCTGAGGGACACCTACTTTTCCTGAAGGAGAAATCTCTGAACACCACACCTCACCATTTTAACTTGAACAGCAGAACATGCTTTCTGTTAATTTTGCAATTGGCATAGGAGCACCCATGACAGCAGAGTGACAAAATAAGGCAGTAAGTGTCTAAAATATGCCCTCTTTGAGAAAGCTTGAACTGTGTGTGACAGATCCTAGTCAGGTGGGGTTGTGTGTCCCTGGTGCCGCTGTTATGGGTGTGGTATAAGAGGCAAAGTACAATGGAATGTGTAAGTACCATTTGGGCTGTAAGTCTGAAGGATGATGTGATTTGATGAAGGTGGAGCATTAGCTCTACAAGTGAATGGTCTCGCTTTGATTGCTTTATGTCACCATCATTCTAAAATTACATAAACCCCATCATTTTGGGGGCAGATAGTGTTAATGTATTTTACAGTGTGATTGGTTTAGCAGAATGTTCTGCAATACAATCTGTCCTGCAACAGCAGAAACTGAAACCAGAGAAGGGCATTTCATTTCCGGCAGACAAAAGTGGTGATTTCCAAGACGGCCTGAGTTCCTGTGCCTTGATTTTGTAATATTTTGTTGATTTGACTGTGGGTTATGATTTGCAATAGCAAAATAGCTAAGTCTTGTAATGGCAAAATCATTAAGGGATAATTTTGGTTCCCACTCAAGCCCTTGACAAATGCCCTCTTGATGTTAGTGGGAGCATATACCTCTAACTTGAAGCATTTCAATTATGAATAAAGGCCCATCTGAATGTTCTTTCAAGTAAAAAACTTTCAACAATGAGCACTCATTTCTGATTCTGCCCCCGCTGTCATCAGCTCTGTTGGTGGGAGGGGTTTGCCTGTCCCCAGGAGCCAAGGGCAGCCTCCGGTGCCTCTCTTGGCCCGGCAGAGCTGCAGCCCAGACACCCAGACAGAGTCTGTGCTGGAAGTCAGTACTTTGGAGGAAAGTAGTTGTGGATTTCTGAGGGAAAAATAGGGAGTTTTGAAAGAGAGGAGGGCTCTGCATATGCTGCCTGGTTGAGTCAGAAATCTGGTTAGCTTCTTGGGCTTGCTGATTTACCCAGTCCTTATTTTTAATCCTGTGATATGCAATGAATCACTAATGATCTCAGAGAAGAGCTGAGGCCTCCATAAGCAAAAATAACACCTCTACCCTCATTTTTATACCAGTATGTGAAATAACCTCACCTTTCTTTGTCCTCTCCTCTTTCTCCATATTTTTATTTATTTCCTGCCATTTAGTTTCCTTATTCATTGTCTCATGCATCCTGCTCATAGAAAACTCATCAGGCTCACTAGATACAAAAATGATTATATCTTCTAGGAGCTTTGTAATTTCTTCTGCCATAATGGATAGCCACATGCAAAACAATGAGAAACATAAGGATATTGAGATCACCCTTGTGTAGTGAACAAGTAAATCACGAAGCTGGGAGTTTCTAGGGAGTCTAAAGGACTCCTTCATAAATTAGAAGATTACTTCCTAATATAAGTTGGCTGGTAGAAAAAAAAATCCAACCTAAAAAACCTAATAAATCAAAAATTGGCCTTTATGTGGGGAGACCTTGGAAGGCCTCATAGTAGTTTTCCTTTTTTTTTTTTTCCTCCCCCTTTCAAAAATCCTCTCAGTGCTTCTCATTCTGACTTTTGGCATACTTGGAAGCATCCTCATCCAAGCAGTTTTGCAGTAGGACCATGATTCAGGAATAACTGGTTGATAAGATTGATCCAGTGGGAGACTCCACTCAGATCATGGCCAAGATGCATGTTGACATAGCCACCTCAAAAAAAAACAAAAAGTGCATGGCTGTTAGGGATAAAAATGTGAATAATTTTTTATGTGAGGGTCTAAGAAGTAGTGTACTTATGCAACAAGTTTAAAAACAAAAACAAACAAAAGAACGAGATTAAACCCATGTCTCCTTCCATGGAGTATTGCCCACGCTGCTCCCTGACTGGAGAGGAAAGAAAGCAAGGATGGCTCCTGTCTTTGTGGTCCAAACAACCAGCTTAAAAAAAAAACAAAATGTTGGTGTATTTTGACATCAGAAGAGGCCTTTAAGGTGTGAACAGAGTAGATTTTCCTTGCTGGTTAGAAGTATTGTGGTACTGAGTGTGTTGTACCTGATGCCATGATTGCTGCTCAGAGTGCAATTTCTGGGGGCTGCTCCTGAGATGTGGGGCTTCCAGCCTGCTCCAGAGCTTGGCTGCCGTAGGGGTGGGCTGTCCCAGCTCCATGTCTGTAGGCAGGGAAGTTTGTTATTAGCTCTGGCCCTCTTATCCTCTTCCTCCTCTAAACCTCTTCCAAAATTCTGGGTGAAAAGGAGATTGAAATACTTTTCTTGTCTTTTTATTTAGAGAGTAAGAATAAAATCCCTGGCTGAAGCAGTTAACAGTGTTGCCTACATGTAAACAAAAAGCCAAATGAAAATATCACCAGCACCAAAATCAAATAAATATGTCTATTTCTCTAATATACTGCTAGTACATTGAATTAAACTGTTAAAAAGCTCTGTGCTCTGGCTACCAAGCTGAATGAGACGTGAGCCCACATAGAAACCTCAGCAGAAAACAGTTTGTTTGTGGATTGTCACTTTGAGAAAAATGTCCCATTGTTTCCTTTTGGCTATGATAACTAACCTTAAGTCTCCACAGAGAGATGATGATGAGCTACAGCACCTGGAAGCCAAGTGTTTCTGCCCTCTTGATCTCTCTTATGAGAAATGAGGCTCCAGTTCTTGAGGAAGAAGAAAAGAGTGAAAAAGGCCAGTCTCTCAGGGAATACTGTCAGGGCCATAGAGCAAACAATGCCTGTATCCTTTCACTGTTGACACAAACTGGTTCATCCACGTCTAAAAGGATGTGAAAGAGAAAACCAGTGCTTACAGTTTATATATCTTTATTGAACACAACCTGTATTCTGGGCCTTGAGGCTGTTTGAATGATTCAGACATAATTATAGAGTCCTCATGAAATTCACTTTACTTACTTCTTTTGCTAAACAAATTGGTTATGGTTTGAGAGTGTCTGGGACTGTATTCTAAATTGTACATTTAAGTATGAGAGACAAAAGAGCAGTGTGAAGGCAAGTTAGTTTGTGGATTCGGCATGCTGCTGCTGAGACGAGGAAGATAACATGTGATTCTCATTTAAACTTGGCTTGGTGCTGGCACTTCTCTTCCAGGTGAATTTGAATGAGATTTTCATGGAATTCATTCTTCTCAATAGGCTGGCAGGCATTTACTGCGAGTTATAATGAGAGTTATGGTTGGGCTGGGATATTCTGCCACCCGCCCTGTCCGTTTTGCCCCACGCAGACTGCCTTGGCCAAAGCTTCCTTGCTGTTCCTGGCACTGCTGGGCTGCCAGCCAGGCAGGAGGAGAGGGTCATCTTTGGTTAGATGTTTTTCTCTGGAACATCTGTTAACAATCTACCTTTATTTAAAAGTTAAAGCTACGTAGCTGTAGCCAATTTAAGACCAAATCTCTGTGGAAAAGGCAGCTTTAGGGAAGAAAACTAGATAACCATGTTCTTCTCTCTGAAGGGTCTGCCTGGTTCGAAAACCGTTTGAAATAAATATTTCCATTACTAAGAGACAACCACATTGTAAACTGAAGTAGGAGAAGTAGAAAAGGTGCTAGTTATTTGCCTCAGGAGTTTCTGGGTGGGTTAGTAGCATAGGCACAGACTGGCTGTAAGGGGTTTAGCTGTGTGAACTACAACACTGACATTTTTAAAACAAAGCACCATATTTATTGTTTGAATTCAGAACATATAAAATCGGAGAAAATAAGTTTATAGATTGTCCCAAGATCACTCTCGCTATCACATCTCTCGCAAATATTTCTCAAGTAATTTTCAAGACTTCTGATAAGAGAAACACTTCAACTTCCTTGGAAATTTATTCCAACATTTAACTTTTTATACAGACAGAGATTTCCCTGTTTCTTGCAGTAATTCAAGCCATTTTTTGCTCATCCTATCTGCCATAGATCAACAGCATCCCCTTTACAATAACTTACATTTTGAACACTACAGTGGTGTCTTCTGGGCTTTCTGCAGTTTAGACTGCCTCAATTCTTTTTACATAGGACATGTTTATTAAGACCAGTAGTAATTTCTCTTTGTCTCTCTGGTTACATCTTTAGTTGATCCATGTCAAAGCAGTTTCCAAAACCTGACCCGCTACTCCCAGCTAAGGAATTACGAGTGTCCCATTTTAAAGCTTTTCTTCATATGTTTTAGATGCAAATGTCCAATAATCCATGTGAGGCACTTGGTTTTTAATAGAATGATATGTCCTTACATGGTTCTCATTCTGATGTTCAGTTGTTGGAGAACTTTATTAGTTCTGAAGTGTGAACTGTCATTGTTAGTCGATGTATTTGGTGATCCCTTGTGAATGCTTTTGGAAATATACTTTTAATCTTTAGGTTGTGACGTCAGTGACTTCTGTAACATGGTGTGTAATGAAAACAAACCTTTTTAATCGTGTTTCTCACTTTATTTTCACCTAACACTCTTCTATACTGATAGAGTCAATGCAGCCATTTCCCAGATATATTTTCTATTCCATCCTTTACCTTTCTCGATTTCTTTCAGGCCTTACCAATTCTTCTTATGCCCAAGGAAAGCACTCAGTTTCATGTCATCTCTTATCATATTTGAAACATTCTTGTTGATCATTTTCATTTTCCTTCTTGAGCCAACTAGTTTCACAATGAACTTTGAAACTAGGCTTACCACCACTGTGGAAGTGTCTCCAGATGGAATCTAAGCATAGATAAGTACTAGAATGCATCACGTGCCTGGTAATGGGAGGGAGAAGGGTTTATATTCATTCTTATAGAATATGATGCATACTGAAATTCTGGTGTGAGTCACAATCACAGTCATCATATTTCAAATAGGCTTTTTTGTTATTTTAATTTATTGATATTTAATTATCTCCTATCTCTTTTCCAGCATTCTCCCTTGAAATGAATAGGTGATAATGATGAGTTTCTGAATTTTTAATTAGGCCTTATAGACTAGCTAAGTGTGTTTTTTAATTATTAAAAACTCAATCTATTTTCTTGACTTTTGGAACAACAGTTGTGGAGGAGGTTTTACCCAGGCACTGAAATATAAGGCCAGGTACCCGTAATCTTGAGTAACTCCTCTAGCCTGGACTGGTCTCTATCAGCCCACAGCTGGACAGAACTCACGTTGAGCAGATCTACCTCTATCCATGGTAAAGATGCTGGTTACTGTTTTGACCTTAAGCTTCCCTTTCAGTCTCTGCAACTCAAGGTATGAATATTCAAGGGGACATGGCTGTGACTGAGGTCGAGGTGGAGCACGATTCCCCACTCTGCAGCATCCTCTTGTTTTTCCATCTATTAGCTCTGTACTGCAGTTTCTCACATGCTTAGCAGGAGTTTTACAGGTTGAATGAGTGGGTAGTGATATGCTGTGCAGAAACCCTAAGTCTGTATGGATATAATACCATAAGTGTAGAGGTTGTCCAAAGGAAAATGGTTTCTTTGCTTTAAGGACTGAGTTGACATTTCCAAAGAAAGCAAGAAAAATAATTTCAGATTAATTCTTCTAGTTATTTTCATTATGTAAGAGAATGTAGTGATTTAACATGGAGTTATTCTGTACATCCGCTGAAATTATTGTATTTAAATTGTTGGGTGATTTTCTTCCCACTTGCAGGACAGGCATTCTGTTTCCCAAACATCTCCATTTTTTATGAAACGGCTTCTGTGCCTGAATACTTTTTCTCAGACGGCTTTTTTTTTTTAGATTTTTCCTATGGTGTTTAACTTCACCAGAAATTTTACTCTCTCCTTTGTGTGTGACAATACTCTGAGCCACATGGTGTGGCTCTTGGGGATGGTCCTGTGCAGGGCTAAGAGCAGGATTCAATGATCTTGTGGGTCCCTTCCAACACAGGTTATTCTGTGTTCATTACACGGGGATGCATAAAGAGCTTTTTGAAAGCTCCTGTTTGAGAAGAGAATTGCAGGAAGCCAGACTATTTCCATTTCTAGATGTATTGCCACAAAAAGAGAAGGACTTGTTGGGCTGCCCCACTTCTTTGTCCTTTTTCAAGTGGGTGACAGTCGAGGCAAGTGTACATGTCAAATGTCATGCTAAGTTCCTTTTGTATCCCAATGCAGATTTCCCCCTGTTTTAGGACTTGTGTGCCCTAAAATTGTGAGCTGGGTGGTGATTTTTATGAAGTGCTCAGACAGGTATTGCTGACTTCCTCAGATTGCTTTAGGCAGCTCTAAGACTGTAAGTTCCACTGTTCTTCTTATTCAGACACACACATTTACCTGGCACTGGACTACAGCTTACTGGTATCACAGATTTTGACATATTAAAGTTCATGTTGCCACAGAAACACTTTTACTTTCATGATTATTTGTATTTCCTTTGGGACAAATGACTTCTGTATTTTTCTTCATGCCTCTTACTTCATTTTTAAATGAATTTCATGGTTGGTGCAGTACCCTACTGTGCACAATTATTGTACCAATATAAAATCTAAGCATCACAAAATCATTTCCAAAATCAAGGCAGTTATTGGAACCATCACAGGAAAATCAACAGAGATCCTCTTTTTTGCCTTAAACTGGATCATTTACCTGACATTTAAAATATTTGCTTTAATATTTCTTTCTACCTCATTAGAGAGTTAAATAATCCATGAGATAGTGTGTATTAAAATCTATTCAAAATATTACAATACTCCTTTTAAAAAAAGCCTCACAAATCTACCTTGTGCCCTAAGTCAATACCTCATATGTTGGTTAAGAGCCAAATGGAGCTGTCTTGCAGTCTAATAAAGGGTAAAATTCAGGACAACCAGAGTTGTCTTTTGTAAATTAAAAGTCCTCTTTTATGTGCAGTGGAGGTGCCAGTGCTATTATAAGGACTAATTAGACATTTTACAACATCCTGGTACCAGGGAGGAAGTGGGGTTGTATTTAGTTTAAAGATTATTAAGTGTGTTTAGCACACTGGGGCTAGATTTTTAAGGATGCCTTCAGTGCATACCTGCTGTTGAAAGGGGAAGTACTTTATTGTCTTCTAAGAAGGACTTGAGCTTTTTTCAAGAATTAAATGCTTGTATGTGATGGCAAGCTTCCACTTCTGAAAGCCACTAAAAAGAACAAGTAAATTGTTGTAAACGTAGTGGGCTCCATGTGTTCATGTCCACTCATAAATCCCAGCCACCATGTGTGTGTGTCTATATATATCTCTAAATTTACCCACTGACTCTATATGGCATTTTATATCAGCTTCCTCTGTAAGATATATTCAAGAATTTCTCTCACTCATCTTTCCTTCCCCAGCAGACACCCAGATAACTCTTCTTTTCTTTCCTTAACAAATGTAATTAGCAGAAGAACTGGTCCAACGGTGTGTGCCTCTTCATGATAAAATTAGATTATCCCTTTCACACATAGACTATGCTGCATTTCATTTAACATCTCGTGATTTACAAACCAGACACAAACTTAAATGTATAGTAGGAAAGGTGGGGACCAACTTGTTTTCATACTTTAGTTTTTATGCTTACATTGTTGTCACTCAGAACTTGGTTGTAATCACAATCTTGCCTGTTGCTTCCATTTTTCCTCCTTGTATTCTACATGGTTTTATGTGCATTCGCATCTTGAGTGTGAAATTCCTTTTTTTCTTGTTATGGCTTTATATGCCTAGCAAGAAAAGGAAAAAGAAAAAGCAAAACCAAGGCAAATACAGATACATGTACTTTATGATAGAAAAACTGCAACAAAAATTATGTTCAATGTGGTACTTATTGTGCCTCTAAAACAGTGAGCATCACCCTTTGTGAACAAAATCTGTATTTTTATCATATATTTATCTGAAGCTTTTAGCATTTATGAGCAGATCTTTAGATGAAGTGTTCTGAAGACATTAATCAGTGTCAGCTCTAAAGAGTACTTTTAAAAATTTCATTTAATGTGTGAACTTGTCACAGAAATGTATTTTCTGATTACCTGTCTAAACAGAAATGAAAAGTTCTGTCCGATTGGTGTGAGAGCAGTTAGTGTTTAACAGACTAACAACTGTTCCAGAAAGCATTCAACACCCAAACATAATGGGCACTTTTGAAACTAAATTTTCAAGGTGGTGTTTAAGGATTTAACCACGCAGGGCACATTAGTGTTAATGGGAAATTGCCCGCTCAAATCTCTACACATTACACTGCAAATGCACTCCTTAGTGTTTAAAGCTGGCCTGTTAACACTCATTATGGAACTGCGCTCACTGAAGGCAGAGGAAGAAATATGCTACCTGAGCATCTATCACACAGCAAGACAGTTCCCCATTCACCCCGCATTGTTTTTGAGGGGGAGTTGGTTTATTTGTTTATGATTGGGGGATTTCGGAGGATTTTTTTTGTGTGTGTATTGGTTTTTTGGGGTTTGTTTGTTTGTTGGTTGGGGTTTTGTTTGTTTGTTTTTGTTTGGTTTTTGTTTGTTTGTTTTTGTTTGTTTGTTTGTTTTAATTTGGTTTTTTGTTTGTTTGGGTTTTTAAACAAGGATCTCTTCCATATGGAAAGACATTTTCCCAGATTAAAACATAGCTAGTGATCCTGGGGGCCAAGTTGAAGTTGGTATCAAACCTGTTGAGGTTCCATAAATACGGCAATAAGGTTTTTTTGCTTTCCTTTATTTTAATTTCTTTTCTTTTTAAATCTCTTTCATGTCCATCCCAACTGTTCTTATGCTGATTCTGGACCTGATTCAGCTCCAGCAGAACTTAGAGGTGAGGACAATATAATGTAGAAAGCCTCTTGTAAATTTGCCTTTAGCAATTTTTAATTATGCAATGCTGATTTGGTGAAATTGGACTTGTGCTGAGAACACCTAAGTTTAGATAAAATTTTTGCTATCAACCGCTCAGTTTTTCAGTCATCAATCTTCCACAGATAGCCATATCTAGGTTTGAGGTCTGGTTTCTCCACATTTATTTATACAGAATGGAAGAATTTCAATAGGAAATTTTGGAAATTGGTAATCTTAACACAGTTGTCATCCTGGCAATAAAGACAAGGAATCTGGAATGTGGGTAAGGGACTGAAAACAGGAAGCTGAAGCTTCTCTGTCATATCATTACTGGATGTCCCCGACATGTAACTATGTAGTATTAAAGCTGTGAAAAGCAGGAAAGGTCTTTGCTCCAAGAGACTGCCAACATGTTTGAAATGACAAATTTGCTCCTTATAGGAACATTCTTTACAATGAGAATATAGGGATCCAAGAAGTAGGGAAAAATGATGAATAAAAGTGAGATAGAAAAGATTTTTTTTTTTCACCAGAAGATCTTAGTCACCAAAAAGATGTGTTTCCATCTGGGATTTGTAGCTTTGTTCAAGTTCTTGTGCTTTATTTTGTTTTGATGTTCTGAATCTTGTAAGTTTACAAAAAAATTGAAATGGGACCAGAGTAGAATATTCTTGTCATAGAGTGACTCAGCAGAAAAGCATTATTGCAGTTGTTCATTCTTTTGTGGTCATTGAAATGGATAAAATACACAGCTACAATGCAAATATACCTGAGTTAGTACCTCTGTCTTGGAGAATTACAGACTTTGGAATACAATGTCTTATGGTTCCTGTAACTTTTCTGAGAACTTGTGCAAGGAAACTGAACTCAGGTTAATCCCCTGTTCTTTGTGGAGCTAACCCAGGATTTTGTATCTTTAATGATAATACAGTCTAGTAATAAAAATTCCCTTTTATTTTTCCAGTTCACAATGTGTATTTTATTTTTACTGGTGCAGAGTGTGTGTTCTAGAGTAAATACTGCCTTGTAGTTTTTCACAACTGAAAATCTCTCAAAATTGGCAGACAGATTAATAGCACATGCTCAAGGTGCCCATTAGTTATTTCTACAATTAGTGGAAAAATGCCACAGCTCATTCTGAGGAGTTATTAGGGGCATTTCTATAGGAATGCACTCAATTCTTTGCTCTGTATAGTTAGCCAAAGCCAGCAGAGCTAACTTAAAAAGTCCTTTTAAGGATCCTTTAGAGACAAGTAAAACTAGATTTGAAAGACTCACCACAAAAATGCTGTTGATCCACTAATATGCTTGAGGCTCTGACCTGTGCTATTTAATTTTGCCACTTTATAATACATTTTCAGAGGAGTATGGAAGTGACGTACATGAGTTTCCCTTAAGTTGCTGAATTGATTCATGGCAATTGTTTTTTTATTTCCTGCTTCTTTCTCTGTGATGTATGGAGTGGGAAACTATTCCTGATGAACATTTATTTCATGCTCTTCTCTGTGCAGTAAGAAGAGGTACACTACTGCATCACTCCCCCATGACTATGGTTACTCTCTGCCTTCACTTCCTTTCAGGCTCTTTAGTTTCCATGTTTAGCCAGGGATTTGCTTGCCTGCAACCAAGACAGCCTATGTTCAGTGTAGGAACCTGTTGGAATAACTTTACAGAGAGTTCCTTACAGCTGCGTTAACAGCAGTGGTGTCTCAGTGCCACATGTCATGCAGTCTTTTTGCTTTACTTGTCACCCATCACCTTAGATCTGTTCCTCTTTCCTGTCAGGCAGTCGTTAAGATCCTGCTCCCACTCTGATACTGGGTTCTTTGCTTTTCTGAAGGCTTCTCCAAATTCTGCTACATCTAAATTCCTTCTGAATTCTGGAAAATCTATGTTCTACTTTCCTACCTAACTCAGGATCCCCCACTCTGCTTATCTGGAGTCCCACTATCTTCAGGGACCCTTGGCTAACTGATTGGCTACTGACTGGGATTTCCATGTGGGAATGCAGAGTTGGCCAGGAGGTGCTGAGCTACCAAAAAGGGCGGGTTGGATGCAAGACCCAGGAGGCTCCAGTTAGTCCTTCTGTAGGGCAGCTGTGTGATGCTCCATTGCCAGGGACACCTCTTCCTTTGTTAGAAAAGTGTCCTATGCAATGACAGGCACATGTCCTGTCATTCCCCAGGTTCTTGCTTTCTTGTCAAGAGCTGCAGCCCCACCGTTTTGCCTTTGTACAGCTACAATTAATTGCAGAAAGCAGAAGGCCTGAATGCCAAAAGCTGTTTTCAGAGTGACAACCTCAGCAGAGCTCAGTCAGCTCTAGACGGCCAGAGTATGCTTCCAGATTACTGGAAACCGTTTAGAGCTGCTAAAATGGTATAAATTGTAAAGTGACTAGACAGCTACAAACACCCTGATCTCTGATTAAAAGAACCCAAATCTCTGGGCAGGGATGCTTGCTGAAGTAAGATAAGTGTGGTAGTTAGTCACTGCTTATTCCACATGGTGTCGATGCATCAGTTGTGTCTTAAGCCCATGCAACCTGTGGGAGAATTACTTTTCCATCGGTACCCTGGTGTTGTCAGCTCAACTGTGGTCTTGGATTGAGCTGCTATCATAGTTGCAGCCTCATCCTGTGCTAAAGGTCCCATAGATTTTGGTAGCTGCTTTCTTTGACCATTCTGTTGAATGCTCTGAATTCTGCTAGTACCCAAGAGAGTGGCTGTGCTCACAGGAGTGGAATGCTCTGCACTTACACCAGCGCAGGGGTGTGGGACCTCAGTGTGTGAGTCTGTGCTGCTGCTGCTGCTCGAGCAGAAGGGCAGTGTTCTGATTAAACAGATGGATAATTGAAATAACTGCTCAGGGAAATTCCTATCCCTGCCCCATGTAGGCACTTGGTTTCTTTGTTTAAATAACACATATTTCACATTTCAATGGTTGAAAATCGCCTTTGAAAGGGTTGTATTTCTTCCAAATTTGTGTTCTTATCTGCTGGTAGGCTTCAACTGTCTACAGTCATAGCATAACTTCTTATTACCTTACAGATCTGAATTATGTTCTTTTTTTTTTTTTTTTTTTTCCCACTAGATATTTGACAGCCCATTGGAATACTATTTGAAAATATCCAGACATTTTCAATAAAATATTTTTGGTCATAAGTGCTATAGTGATCGTTGGCACAATATATCCTACTTTCAGAAGACAAATTTGCATTTTTACAGAAGCAACTAGAATGACAGAATAATTTAGGTGCAGAAGAAATTTGGGTGAAATCCAATTGCTACAGTGAAGGTACTATTAGTAATGTGCTTAAATCAATACCATTTATCTTTAATTTCCTAAGCACAACTAGTTTACAGACCCTGAGAAGAAACAGTGGTAATTGGTAAGCAGTGTGAGGTCTGCTGTTTTCTCTCTTTGTCTGTCATTCTTTTTAGCTTCACTAAGAGTACTGCACATTAAGTTCTTGTTCATTGAGCGACTAACAGACCTCTCTGTATTGTTAGCTTTTAAATTTGTCACATAACTGTTCCTTCTTTGCCTTCTTTCTCTAGCCCTTCAGTATAACATCCCAGCTTTTCTCCTTCACTATGTTGCACCCTTGGATTTCTTTTTTCTGCTTAAGTTGTCATTCATCACTCCCAGCACTTTAGCAGACCCATACTGTGGACATAACTGTTCCCAAATCATGGGTCAAGTCAGGTTTTCATCCAAAGCATGACTTGGAAATCAGGCCTTGAAAAGTGGTTGCAGGGATCAGGAAAAGGGTAAGTTAAAACAATGGCACTGCTGCCTGAACCATCCCCTCTCACTGGAGCCTGTGATGGACCTTCCTGAACTGCTTTCTGCAGAGGGAAAGAAGAAATCCTATGTTTCAATCTGAACAGCATATGCAATTTGGTTCATCAAAATCTGATTTCTAAGCTTTATCTTAAAATATGCCTGAACTATTAGGATCAGGATTATGTGTTGATAAAAATATTACCTCCTTTTAATGGTAGCTAGTAAGTATTGCCGCTTCGGTCTACTCTGTCATTTACTTCATTGGGGTTATTTTGTGCTCATGATGGCATGGTACTCCAGTAACACTCTCTCTGGAGTCATAGAACTAATGGAATTCTATGAAACTCAAAATCTGTCCTCTATTTTCAGATATACTGAACAGGCAGGCTTCTAAGGAAGAACATTTCTACTTGTGCATCATTTATCTACTTTTTTCTGTACCCTCTCTGCTAACCTGTAGCCTGCAAAGTCATTATTACCTACTGTATCTATTGCACTAGCACCAACAGTCTCTGACTGATGTTGTCAGTAGTTATTCCACCACAGAATGGAAGAGATGGTGGCCCAAAGCATGACAATATAAATTGACAAGACAGAAAAAGGGACAGGGAAAAGCTAACCAGCTCAAAGGTGTGCAGCAAGTCACTAGTACAGCAGAGAGAGAGCGCTGCAGTTAATTTACTGCCTCCAAGGTGCTGTGCTTTGGAAACCTCATTCTCTTTTCACTTCAACAAATCTTCACTGTGCACTTAAGCAGTGTGGGGATCTTCAGTCTGCCTCTGTGCTGTTGCCAAACCCAACAGTGGAAAAGCATGGTGAAGTGAAATTAATGAATGTCATTCATTTCAGCAGTGAAACACAATGTTAATATTTTGCTTAACCTAAACTTTATATGGAAGGAATGAAAGTCACGAGCAGAGCTGGCCAGAATCTTCCAGAGTGATTTTTTCAGCCAGAAAAATACTTATATTACTAAACTAAAACATTCTGCCCCATGCAATATGATTATTCAAGTTGTGATCAAATCTACAATGTCTGTGGTTTATTTTCTCCCCTTAAGGCAAATGGAACCAGTGGAAAAACAAGTTTGTATCTGCCCTGAACTCACCAAGAAGAAACTTTTCCTGTATTGCTGTTGAGTGGAAGTTCACAGTGTCCATTACTACATATCCATGCCTCTCATTCCATCACATTACCCTGGATGGACTTCCCTTCAATTTGAAATGAAAAAAAAAGTGTGTTTAATCATCTAACTCTTGCATATGATGTTCCTTGTTTAGCTTGTAGTAGAAGAGCAAAGTCTGAACAGGGTTGGTAGACATCACAAGGTCCAACTCAGGAATTGGACAAAGAACTGATAGGAGAGTACTGAAGCAATTGTCTGAGCAATATCTCTGTCTCCTCAATCACTTATCTTCCTAGGACAATATTTACAGCTTGTATTAGATGATGATTTAGCAACAGATCATCCTGGAGAACTCCCACTGATGATTCTACATAGGATTCAGGAAATTCTCCTAGTCTTTAACACCCAGAATAATATTTATGATGTTATTCAAAGCAACAGCCTCCTCTGTTGAAGAGTGGCCACCGGGGAGGAGTTGTTTATGCTGCAGCGAAGTTGTTGAAGTTGCTGTCTGTGAGCAGTTTGGCTGCACTGGGACTGCCTGCACTGGCATGGCAGAGTGACCACTGGAGGCTTGTTTGGATCATTCATGAAGTCCAATTTAAGGGAAATTTCCTTTGCCACAGTCTTTATGGACATCTCCAGACAGCAAAAACTAAGATTACAGGTCTTTT
The DNA here is from genome assembly GCA_013399695.1 of Formicarius rufipectus. NCBI lineage: Eukaryota > Metazoa > Chordata > Aves > Passeriformes > Formicariidae > Formicarius > Formicarius rufipectus. The sequence continues at coordinate 1,051,801 of VXAU01000760.1, forward strand.
TGTAAATGCTATAAGCAGAGAACTGTGTATAAGGAGTATCTGGGGAGAGCTGCACTCATGGCCGAACTGCATAGCTGGTGATGAGAAGAAATCTCTAATTGTCTAGGTGAGGTAGATCAGCTCACACAATGACATGAAATATTCAGTGCCAAGGTTGGACATGAGAGGCTTACATGAGGAGCCATATTACAGTATGTCCCAAAAGCTTTGTTGGCATTTTGTCTTTCTGTCAAAATCCCCATGTGTTATGTGCACTCAGTGTTTTCTCCTCTGGAGAGCCAGCACCCTTTCAAGGCAGCAGCTGGTGCAGTCACTTCGTGTGCTGAGAAGCTGACTGAGCCTTATCTTTAAGAGGTAATGGAATAATGACATTTCTTGATTTCCTATATTGTATATTGAACTCTGTACTTACCATGATCTTGGATCATGCAAACCCCCAGGGATCTGAAAGGTTGTCAAGTACCTCACTGTAAGCATTTAGATTTCTTGCAAATATAGGGAGGGGTATGGGAAAAATATCACTTGTAGATTTTTGGTAAACACAGGATGGCTTCTGATGTAGGCTTGGAAATACTCGTGTGCTCATCTAAGCACCAGAAACATGTTCTGGCTGTGATTTTTGCTCCATGGTGTTTAGTATTGCTTATTCCTTCTTTCTTGATGCTTTTTGCTATTTGCTTTTTCTCTTGGTTAGGTGCTAATTTTCCCTTCTTACATGGCAAGGCTTCATGGTGTTGCCTCCTCTCTGACGCGCAACAGCTTCTCTAGTCACCAGTGCTGTATGGCTGTGATTGATTGCACCACAGCCAGTGTGGTGGGATCGCATGGTTTGTGTTAGCATATGAAGGGCTGTGTCAGAACTTTTATAGGATTCTCTCCTGGAAAACCTAAGCCTCTAACAAACATGATTTTGAAAGGAATAAGAGGCCTGACAGACTGATACTGATGTTGTACAGTCTTGCTTCTTTAGGAGTCATGCTGAAGGTGACACTGTCTCTTAAGCTTTTTACCTCCACAGATCAAAGTTGGTTTACTTTTGGTTTATTTTCCAGGCTGGTCTAAAATGCCTGGTTCAGTCAACATTGTCCTTAAACACACCAGGATTCCAGATAGTATATTGGGCACTTTGTGTGCACAGAGCATGAGTCCTGTGGTCTCTTCCCTGGGCCCCGGTGCAATCCCACCGTGCAGCTGTTTCACACTTGCACTACTTTAGAGTTCAATGGAAAATGGCAATTGAAGAAGGTGAGCTGATCCAATTTCAGTGACAAAAGCTGATCTGCTCTGACAGTAAAAACGTGTTTTCTGCAATTACTATCTGCAGACCTCTTTTGTGGAGGAAATAGGAATTGATCTGAAAGAATCTCTGGCATTGTAACGCTATCTAAGTGAAATTGCTTATTATCAATTTGCAATTCATTCTGAAAGTCTTTAAACCAATTAGAATTATTTCAATTCAGCACAATCATTGCTTCTAAATTATGGACATATAATCTTGTTTCAGTACCTCATCAGTGGTTCTCTTAATTTTCATACATAGTTTTTATATAAATAGTCATTTTCTTAAAGTGATTTAATATTCATGAAAAGTATCAGAAGTTAGAAGGATTATACTTGTAGAATAAATAACCTAAATGTTTACTTAAAATAACTTATCTGTGTCCTTCAAATATTGTGAAAAGGCCCATCTCTGAGATAAAAGAAGTGTTGTCTTTCCATCCACTCAAGACTCCCAATGTTGCCATTTGCAGTAAGTGCCCACCAAACAGAACTACCCTCCTCTAGGAATGGGAATGCAATCTGTAAGCCAATGCACTGAAGTCATGGAGTTGTGCTGCAGTAACGTAACAGTCTTGTCTTCTTTTGTTCAGCAAGCAGCTCAAGCAAATAATTTATTTTTTTTTATTTATGCTGTATTGCTCTGACCTTAGCTTGAAAACCAATTTTTTTCCCTCCTTCTTTTTCCCCTTTTCTTGCCAAACTAAAGATGGATTTACAAGGCTCATTGCATTGGAAATGAGGTATGAAAGCTTCCACCTTTTGCATTCAGTCACTTCACTTTAAGTAAAAATATTTTCATTTTTAAATGAGAAGGTTGATATTCACAGTTTTGCATTTAGCTCTAGTGGACCCCATCCAGCTTGCCACACCTAAGGAAAACTACAGTGGGAGATTGAGGCTAATGATGGAATTGCTTTTTGAGAATGAATCCAAAACAATATTATCTCCTGAATGTATGTGCTAGTGAATGTCTGTTTATGATTTTGTTATTTGGTTTGTAATCTGGTGATGCAGAGAACTTTCCCTTTCACTTCCATGAAAGTAGTTACTACTTATAAGCAGATCATGTGAGTTGATTCCTTTTGTTGTGGTTGCTGTTGATTTTGTCATCATTCTTACTCTGAGTAAACAGAGGAATTTAGCCTTGATCTCAGATACAACTGATATAATTAATGCAGGCAGAGAATTCACCAACAAACTACATTAAAGGCCAAATAAGACTGTAGGTAGTAAACTCTGCTTCTCTTTTCAAGATTTGAAATAAACCTTTATAGCTCCAAATACTGCCTTTTCTCAGTCTCAGACACCTACCTGAGAATGCTCTCCAGAACAGTCTATCTCTGGTTACAAAGCCTAGATCCCATGAAAGAGGTGTCTAATATATCACAAACCAGCCCAACAGTTCTCTGTTTCAGAAACCTCCAGATTGCCTTTGAACAAGTTACATCTTCAGACTTGGGGAACACTTTAGGATCCCTATCATGTGTCATGTCCTCCTGCCATCAAAAAACCTATACATTTTTAGACTTCTGTAATGTCTGCATATATAAAATACTTTAAACTTTGGTGATTAAATCATCTGTCCTAATCCAAAGCAGATTTTAAAAATATGAATGCATGATTGTAACAAAATTTATGCTTTTTAAAAGGCTAAAAATTCCTCTTCCAAATACAAAACCACAAAAACCAAAAAACCCAGAAAGAAGTTAGTTGTCTGTATGCCACCTCCTCCTCTTTCCCTGCCTTCCTAGTAATGACTACGGACTTTTATTTTGAAGAATATAAGACTGAATGGTAAATCCAGCTAATTGAGGAGCCTCGTTGTTTTTCAGTTCCTATTCTCTTTCCCTCCTCTTATTCCATGTTTTACTGTTCTCAGTGTCTTTCTTCTCAGGGTTAATTTGTAGTCTCAGAACCTAATGGAATAAGCTGCTGGCTGCAACAGCTTGTGTTAAGCAGCAAAGATGGTGTGGGAACAGTTAATGAGAGCTAGTTTGGAAGTAGCTTTGCTTTCCCAGCTTTTTGATGACTGTCATTGGAGCCGTTGATTGGAGGCTCATTCCAGTTTTCTGCAGGCTATTCTGCATCCACTCAGCAAGTGAAATTGAGATGGTATCACTTACAATGCACAATAACCAAAATCTGAGAGAACATTGTTTTCTATTCACGATATTGCCACAATTCTAACATGGGAGCTCATTGCTTCCTTCTTCTTTTTCCCACCGTTTAAATCTTGTTGCTTTATGCTATTCCGCACCTAAAAGTAAAATTATCCTAATCTAATCTGATCTGCCCTAAAAAAAGGTGAAAAGGGATTAGGGATGGAGATTTATTCTTAGCCTCTATTAAATTTCCTATGCTGTTTACTCGGATTTTCCCCTCTCTCTGTGTTTTAACAACTTTTTCTTCCTCTTTCCCCGCTCTGGGTGAGGGCAAAGCAGAGGAGGGCCTTGCTGAACACAAGCTGCTGGTGGAACCCCGTGGAGCGAGTTGCTGCCAGGGGCAGGAAATGGAACACGTGCCTTCCACCAAGGCACATTTCTGCCTCCAATCAGATCAGCACTCACGTGGGGAGAAGTGGCACTGACAAAATGTCAAGAAATCAATCCTCGTGTGCACATGGGTTCCAACTCTGTCTGTGGATGGATTTCTGACAGAGAGGAAATGGCCATGGCCAAAACTGTGTTGTACATCGTGATTAAAACTGTAAGGAGCACTTCATGTAACCCAAATAGTGGCAAGCCTTTAGACTGTAAGTACCTGACCCGAGCTTCATAATGGAAAGTTAAAGTGAACTTAATTAACAACTTCAGCTTGTTGTGTTCCTTGCCATGCTATGTCATTGCCCTGAGGAATACCTGTTCTGCAAAGCCTGGGATCAAAGGCTGCTAAGTTTTAAATAAATCAACTGTACTAATTTATAAGCTTTCATATTATTACTTCAGAGTTAAATATATATACATATGTATTTTTGCCAAGTTTGAAGTAATAGTTTCCCCCCTTTTTTAAGTATAACTTCCATCCTGAGGCTTAGCAATAGAGTGCACTGTTCATACATTGTAGTGCAAAGGGAGAAGCAGAAATGCCCTTGTAGCTGCCTTTGGTATGCAGTGCATGTAGCTCTGGCTGCTGCCCTGCTGCAGCACTGTAGTCTTTTTCCTTTGCACAGAACATAAAGAACCTTATTTCCCAGATTCCACAGTTTATATATTTTGCATAGAAGATGAAAGCCCTGGAATTTGTCCTAGATTAGCTCCCTGAAATGGACTTGGAATATGCTTCAGTCCCTTCAGGCCATAAAAATTCTGAGATAAGAATTTCATAGAAAAAAATACCACAATATCATGGTTCTGTGGATTCTTGATGTAAGGTATAATAAAGAGCACAAAAACAGTTAAAAAACAATTAAAGAGTTAGTTCATGTAGAACTGTCATTAGATTAGCTTTGATACTTCAGCTTTTATCTGCTGTTAGCAAAATACTAATATTTCCATCACATAACAAGTTGCAGGCAAATTTTCTAAGAAAATATGCTCTAAAAATACAACTTTGTAATTTAGCAGTAAATAACGATGAAAGATGTGATGAGTTATGAAGTCTCTCATGTATAGAGATGGAAGAGAATTATTAAGTCTGTTAAACATAAGTGATATGAACAAGATTATTCATCTATTTATGAGGAATTATGAAGTAATTACTGTGAATGCTTCTGGTTTTCTTTAATGTGTTCAAAATAGTGATGTATAAAATGATGTCCTCTTAACTTATGAACCTCACTGCTGCAAGATATTGTTCAAAGAAGATTGCAGTAATAGTTTGTAAGGGACCAAATCTTTTTTATCAGTGAAAAGAGGTGTGATAGGTGAGACAAAGGGCTCAAGATCTGCCTGTGACAAAGCACATGCTGATCATGATTGAATTTGTTGTTTGACAGACTATTTTACAATTGCCCACTTGTATCACCCTGATATAAACCGTGCTGCTGCCGTCAGAGTGAGGAACTCCATGTCACCAGGTCCTAAGGAAGTTTTACAAATAACTTCTTTTCCTGAGGTTTATAATGTGTGTGTGTCAGGTGAAAACAGCTACTTTGGCTGAGATTTCAGAACATCTTTGGAAACCTCTGAGACTGGCAAATGCAACTTCAGGAATTTTCTTTCACACACCAAAAGAGGATTTTTTTTTTCTTTTTTTTTTTTTCCAATAGTGTTTTAAGATCTGAGATATCACTATTTAGCATTTGTTACTTGATACTTATAATCCTAAGAGCTGGTAGCAAACATGGGCATGAATATAAAGAACAAAACTTTACATTTCTCTGTTGACTAAGCACAATCTTAATTAAATCTACAAAAGCATGGAAATTCTGGATGAAAGTTGAGGGTCCTTTCCAGTGCCTCCTAATGCTTTAGGCATAAAGGGAGGCTGCTGGAGTAGCGGGTTGACAGAAGGCATCCCATCCACAGGCTCGAATACTTGGAGATCAATTTGATAGCTAATTACTTCCTGCGTGAATGAATGCTAACTCTGAACCTTATGTAGTTTGCTGATTATATCAGTGTGGTAGTCATTGAGAATACCTCACATAGCACATATTGCTACCTTTTTTCATGACAATTAACTGTCGGCCTCTTAATAGCTCTGTTTTGCATCACTGTGTAGAGAGAACTCCCTGTTGAGGAAGCAAGAACACCGAAACAGTCATACAGTGGTGTGTTCTGGTCTATTGAAATATGACATGTACAGTTTACATAATTGTATTGATCTGCTGCTGATAAAAGCAGTATATTAAAGCACTGCTACAGTACTTTTAGGCCTGACTACCTCCTCAGGACGCAGATTGGCTCCCTGAACTAGTGTGTAGGTAGCCTGAGGGAGAATCCTGGCTTGATGCTGGAGGATCATTTTCAGATATATACCCTTTATCATTAACCTACCTGTTACATCTTTTAGTGCTGTGAATATTTCGGGGTCAGGAACTGGCAAATATATGTTACTTAACAGGTTTGTTTTTTTAATATGTAGTCAAACCACATACCTGATATCTGGTGGCTTGGTGTATGCCCATTAGTTTTGTAGCAAGTTATTTTTATCACTCACTTTCCTTTCTCTATCTGCTGGCAGAATAAATCTAAATTCAAATTTTAAAGTGGCAGGGGTAGGGGGGCAGACAAGAGAAAGAGAGGCTAGCAGTCAGCTCAGCATGCCAAGGTTCATTCCAAAGCAATTTTTTGCAGCTGCATTTTAAACTAATTAGGAAAAAAAAAAAAAAAGAAAAAAAAAGGTTTATAATAGAGATTTGAACCATCTTTTAACAATGGAAGAGCAGCTGGGTGCTGCTAGAATATCGGAGGTTGCTGAGCATTGCATTTTGAATGAAACTGTCTGCCCAACTTTAAAAGAAGATGTCAAGTGTAGACCCTCTCTCACTAAAAATAGAAGAAAAAGCCTTATTGATCCATTTATCTGGTAACAGATACGAATCAGACCAAAAAGTATGTTCTCTAGCATTCAAGTTAGACAAATGTCAAGAGTGGCAATTGATCTGGAGTTCACTTCAAAACTTCATGGCCATACATTGTTAGACTGGTGAATTCTGCAGAAAGGAATGACATTCCATAGTGAGATTTTTGTCATCTTTTCTGTGAGAAACCACATTTATCCAACAACCTGCTTGAAGGATGGGTGTTATGGCATATGACACTGGTCAGAATCAGCAAAACCGGGCAGAATTCCCTAGGCTTTCAAGAAGCATGAAAGAATTATATTAGCTCTGGTATAGGATTTGGTCTGTTGTATTTGCTCACTTTTTCCATACATTGGGAAAAACTCAATTTTATACTCAGTTATGTGCTGTCTTGCTTTGTGATGCTTTTGGAAAGAGGAGAACAACAGCAATGAGCAGCTCGCACTGTGAAATCTGTTAACTGCACTTCAACAAGTGTTTTTTGGCTTATTCTTGCAGAGACTGAAGCAGATAGCCCTTACCTCATCGTGCCCCCTGCTGACAACCCCTAATCCCTGAGGAACCTGTCTGCGTGGTGGTATCCATCCAGAAAGAATGATCAGCCTTTGGCTGGCTGCCCAGTTTGCACGGCCGAGTCCTGCCTGACTCCTGCTGAAAGGGCTGCTCAGCCAGCGTGGAACTGAGCTGGGCCAAAAAGGTATTGAAGTGGAATTATTACTCCCAATGCCTATCAAAGGAGGAAGGCTGGAGAACTTGTTGGGAAATTTCACAGGCTGTATGTTATTGGTAGACATGTAAGGATTGTAGTGATTACTGTGGTACCATGTGTATTGATTTATTAAGACAGGCACCCTCATGTCCTGCACTGCAGAGCCAAAGTTTTGAGTTTGGACTTTACCAGACCAAAAAAAAAAGCTTCACAAAACAATCTCTGAGCTATATTTGTATCCCAGATAAAAAAAAAAAAAAAAAGGAGTTGCAGAATGATATATTTTCAAAAATAAAGATACAAATAGTTAGAACTAGGGTCTAATCCAAAAATACAGGTCAGTTTTCATACACTCTGAATTATTCAAAATGAATTGCTCCCCAAAACTGTATTTTATGCAGTAATGTCAGTTGACTATTTTTAAATTCAAAGAATCCAAAGATAAAAATGTAGTGTGTTTTCAATGTGAGATTGCATTGGCATAACATTGATTTTATCTGGAATAAAAAAATGGGTCAAGAATCACACTTGTCCAAAACAGAAAAGCTCTTTACTGTTCTGAACTGAAAAACAAACAAAATCTCCATGCAGCCATTCTCCATGGTACTGTGACATAAAAGTTTTGAAAACATTCCAGACAAGGTAAGGAGATATGAAAACCAGACCTGGCATATGTCGTGGGGTGGCTGTCACTGTGGCCTCTGTGCAGAACCACGGCTGCTGCTGGTACAGGGAAGGCAGAAGGAGCTGCACTGTGCAGAGAGCACACAGCAGGTGGAGTCTGAGGGCTCTTCTGGGCTCCTCTGGTTTGACCAAACTGATCTGCCACAGCAGAAGATTCTGAATTTTGTGGCCAGGGCTGCAGGACAGGAAAAAAAGACAAGGCATAGCACAAAACTACACTCTTACATGTTATTTAACCTGGTTCTCAAAATGAGGAAAACTTGAGATAACGATGGCGTGTAAGGAGACCATAAACTGATGGTGTGTTATTGTGGAATCTTTTGTGAAAACTGTGAATATACACCAGTATGAAATAGGTTTGTCACAGCAGCTTCAAAGCCAGATTTTCAGTTGCCCATGTTTGAAATTGGATTTTGTGAACAGTTCTGTACATTGAGTAAACCAGGAGCAGGAAGGGAAAAAACCTGAAGTATTCTCTGCATTTGTGAATTTTGCTTTTGCCTTTGATGGTTTTCTTCTGAATGATGCAGTCCTGTATTTTACAAAATCCTCATAGAAATATAGAATGACTCTAATTGATATTTAAATGAGTTAAATGCCTATGTGAACAAGTTCTGCTTGGTAACAGTGGAAGAAATATGGTAGATTGGATAAACAGGTCCACCAAAGAATTTCTCAATGCCTTTGTTCCCGACATAAAACACTTCAAGATTAGCTGAGTCCAAGGAAATATCAGCATACATGAGCATGTGGGCTTTGTCCAGAGTGTGCCATCGTGTTTGAATCATTGAGGAAAATGTTTCTGGCACAGAGTGCCCGCTCTCTTCCTCCGCCTGCCTGTGGAATGACAGCACTGGAGAACAATGTGAGCATGTGCTTGGCTCGTCCCATTCCCACCCCTTTGGCATCATTTTTGAAAAGTGCTGTAAAACCATTTTGCTGCCTGAGCAAAAAGCTGCATTTAGTGACACAAGAAAATGCAATTTTTTTTAAAGGAGATGAATACACAGTAAATACTTAGGAATTCTCATGCTGAGGAAATTGTGCATTGTTCTAAAATAAATCATAGAGGCATAGAATCAATTAGATTGGAAAGAAACAACTTTAAGATCAAGTCTGACCATTATCCCAGCATTGCCAAGCCCACCACTACAATTCAAAATGTTTATTAGCATATTTATTTGTACTTATAATGGTCACATGCAAAAACCAGTTAATCCTGATGTATAAGTATGCAAATGGACAGAGAGAACTAGAGGGATTTCTTCAAAGTGTCTGAATATTCTAAAATATCTCCCCAATGACTCATTTAATCTTTCATTGTTCTTTGATTCCCTCTGTCCACAGAAGATATTTTTTGGGAAGTAAACAAATCAGATAAGAACTGGTAGAATTACACACTGATATCCCGGAGTGAGAGAAGCTTTTGCATTCTGTCTATTCTTTTGAGGGTACAAAAACTCTTCAAGCAAAGTCCATAGCTCTGAGCACTTTCAGTTCTTACTGGGAGCTGAACACACTCATACTGCTGACCTACATACAGGCGTTTGTTCTCAACTTCAGAGTTTTCAACTTCTTACTAAGATTCTTCTGTTCAGTTAAATGAATGACAAATCTATCTGCAAATTTATTTTTTTTTTAACAAAACACTATTGAAGGCACAGCAACTGCTCTGATTGAATTATTTCTTAAAAATTACTGATCCTATGTTCAGGGGCTCTAACCCATGAAGTCAGTATGGAAGGTATCTAGAAAAATTGAGTTGGAACATTTGCTGTAATTGTATAATTGTTTTGACTGGATGGTACGTGGATACGTTTAACATAATGATGACAGTCAAGTGTGTCTGGATGGGACTGCGCTATCAAATCACTGTCTACATCAAAGAACAACTAGTTTTTCTTAACTAAGTATAAAAGGACATGTGGCAAAAGTAATGCATTTTTAGTTTTTTTTCTTTTTCCCCACAAAATGTGTAGAAGGAAAGTTTGACATACAGCCATTCTCCCATCCTGCATTGGAGTTGTACTCCATTTCCTAACAGGGGTTGAAAAAGGAAGATTACCTTTCCTTAGACTTAAGTAGGAATATTAACCTTTATGTTACATTGGGCTTGATGAATGAATCTCCAAAAACTTACAAGCTTTGTGTGAGGATTTAGGGGAATCTATGCAACAAGAATAGTTTACTGTCTGTTCATGGCTCTGAAACTGTCAGAACAGAACTCTTGGCACCTTCTTCCCCCAGGGTATCTCCTTAGTGTGTTCTACATGTGTCCCTAAAGAGTTTATTTCCACATCCAAGATTAAGACCAAACAAGAAAAGAAAAACACAGCGAGAAGCATCTGAGAGGGAAAAAAGAAAAAACCCTACATTAAAACTCAGCTTCTGCAAAGTCTAAGAAAATGAGCTTTGTTTCATGAAAATTGGAGATTATAATGAATAGCAGAGCACTTATTTGCCAGCTGAATGGCTGCTAAATATAGCACTTCCATCAGAAGTTTCTCAGATAGTGGTTCTCTAAGTAAAAGAACATCCTACTTCTGCCTTGAAGATATCTTTGTCTTTAAAATGTCATTCTTTAAAACATTCCTTTTATTCTTTAAAATTACTACCAGCAAGGCTCAGTGGCAGAGCAGGCCAGACCTGGCCTGAAAGTGCCCTCAAAGATGGCTCTCATAGCTTAGACTTCTCTTTGCAGCAGATTGCTCTAGCCATGCAGGTTTCATTCTCTCAGATGTGAACTGCTGTAGAATTGGAAAGAGGAGGCTTAGGACCCGATATCACAAATGTTTGCCCCCTTCCCCAAGTCACTGAGCCTGATATTAAAGATCAGAGAAAACTTTTGTAGTGATTCATGAGACGCCACTACCCTCCCTCTCTCCTGAGCTCCCTGGTTGCCCGTTTCTCGATACACATCAATGTGGTCTTTTATTGCCATTTAATAATAAATGGTATTTTGTTTGCCTACCTGACACTTTTATTAACTTCAGTCTTGTGTGTATGTGCACATGTTTCTCCAGGCATGATTTCTCCCCAACACCCCCCAAATTAAAAGGGGGGATGGGGAGGAAAAAGCACAGCTTTATTTGAAGAGAATTTGTCCCTAATCTGTTGCAGCTGTAGGGGACCCTTCGTCCAATTAAACAGAGCAGGCTTTGGCTCTTTCCCAAATGAGGCGACCACATGTTACACTCGGATCGGTCACCCTGGGGGACGGTGGGTCACAGGGGCATCTGGTTGTCATTTCCTCTCTGGTCAGCATGAGGCCAGCAGCCAGCAGGAGGAAAAAAATGGACATTTTGCTTATCTTGTGTCTTGTCCTGCAGCTTCAAAATGTCCAACAGCATCCAGTCAGAGTAGGCAAGTTCCGTGCGATGTGATGCAGTCCAGGGTTTGGAGATGAAAGGTGGATGATTGATTTGCTTAGCTTTGAGGTGTCATTTAGCTTATTTCTGTCTCCCTGCTACAGGAGGGTTAAATGTGAAGATCCTTTTAATAAAAAGGAGTTGTGGAAGGTTTACGCTGGTTTAACTCACTTGAGAGTTTCTCTTCTAGGTAGGAAATGTGCCCTCGCTGTAGGGGAACAGTCCCTTCCTCTACAGGCAAGTGAAAAGCTTATGAGCTGTTAGGGAATTGGAGTTTGCTATAAATGTAAGAAGACATTGTGATCTCTAGTCTCTCAAATGAGTGATGTAATCTTATGCTCAGCAAATAATGTAGATCAGGACTTATGAACAATTTCACCCACTAATCTGTAGCTTAATTGACTCCCAAAATGCACATACACCTAGGGCTGAAGTGAAACACAGGCTTCAGGGCTATCACAGCGAGGTTCTCTTCAAAAAATCAGAAACATCTGGTTTCAACTAAACCCAGGCACTAATAAACTAATGCTCATAATGAAAGGGGAAATGCTTCAATGAACTAGTCAGATCAGTGAACTTATTTTCCTCTGAAGGTGCCTGGCCCCCAGTTTTCAAACTGTTATGGTTAACACAGATTGGTTATTTGGCTTTGTTAATGAAGTAGTGTCAATGGTGAAAAGGTTTTCTTGATCTGAATCTTTCATCTTTTCAGTACAACGAATTTAGAGGTGTAACACTTCCATTCCAGGGTACCAATCATTGCAGTAGTTGAGGAATCATGAACCACTCTCTGCAAGGGAGATGAGTTAATAAACGTGCTTTCTTAGGCAAGGTGATGCAAATGTTGATGTGAAAAGGAGTGTGAGACCCTCTCCAAAATTTTTGGGAGAAGAATGAGCAGCTGATGAAGCATGGCAGCCTCCTTGTAAGCCTCAGCCTTGATCAGAGGCTGGAGAGAAAGGAGTAGGTTGTTCCCCACATGGTAGAAGACAGCACATCCTGCCATTACCAGAGGCCATGGACCAGTGTCAGACCTGACACAAGCTTTGTGAGGGAATAATTCAAAAGTAAGGGACAAGGGAAGTTATGGGTGTGTGCTATTCAAAGCAGGGTTTTTGTAAAAAATAGTTGTAGTCCATGTATGAATCTCTTTAATTTCTCTGTAGAGAAAGAAGAATAACCAAGTTTTGATTTCTCTCTGGTTTTATTAACTCATTTCTTGTCTTTGCCCCAACAGAACTTTGTTCCATTTTTCTAGAAGCTGCCCTGGACTGAAGCCTGAGACCCTGGGCCAGCCCTGGGCACAGTAGTATTGCAGCTTTGGCAGTCCATACATTGCACTCTCTTCTGGGTTCTGGTTTTGTCTTGTACATAATTTTCCTAACTGTGCTGCGTACAATGCATTTGTCTGAAGAACCTATGATTCCCATTCTGCTTGCTTTTTGAAAGGTTTGCTATTTTTCTTATAATTTGTTCTAAATGTCTAGTAAATACTTAGTTATCAAATGGCTCTAAGTCTGAAAGGAAGAAAGGTAGATTTCCCTTTGACTTTAGTCAATAACTTTTACTTTTTCCTTTGGACTTCAAGTTCCTTATCCCAGTGGTCATCTATATCATAACAGCTGACACATGATATGCCGTGAGGACACTTTCAACAAGACCCAGCGAGCTGAGTTTTCAGGGGGTTTAAAGTATGGTAGCCAAGGTTAAAGCTATAAAAATATTAGATTCAGTCCTTTAAACACATTCAGAGTTTAAGATTATGGTAGCACTGAGTAGCTTGTCCTCTGATTAAGTTTCAAACAGATTCAACACAAGACTTGACCAAAAGATAGATGATCAGTTATAAAATTTGTGACTGAATGGAAGATTTCTGCTGTTTTATAAAGCTCAGTCTGACTTTTATCCAAACCTGCATAAGCACTTGATGAACTCTAAGAAACAATCTGACTACCCACTGAAGAAATATGATATGTATCAAACCTTCACATGCTTTGAAATGGATGATGGTGGTCATTACAAGAATGACGTTCTTGGTGAGACAGTTCTGTGTTCATTGCCCAGCATCATCACTCCTCATTGCTGGACTACAACCAAAGGTTCTTGTTGTTTTAATGATTTACTGCAACATTTTCAACCAGCTGCTCATCCATAATTTCTGTCTGACCCAGACTCCTGCTTATCAAATACAAGATGGCTGTGAAGAGTTTGGGGATTGCAATTAGAAAACGATTCTGAGGGAGGACATATGGTGTGTCTGTGTTATTGAATGGTGAAGAACAAGGAGATCGGAGTCTGGTTGCTCACAAGCTGTTCTGATTCCAGGATCATTCATACAGCTTGTGTCCTTCCCATCGATGGAGCTCCTGACAGAGCCTGGCCCTGGGCACACACCACAGAGAGTTGGCTGGTGGGAAATCCATATGGGTGATGTGGCATGTGGAGTACTTTGGATGGTGCCCTTATAGGTCATTTCAACTTTGGTGCCACCAGGAAGGAAGCTGTGCCAGTTTGCTGCTGGCATGTTTGTATGCAGGCTGTCTGACACCCACGTATAGACATGGGACAATTTGCAGCTAGAAACAACCAACCCCATGCGCCAAATCCCTCACAGAGCCATAACCCCAGCTGCTCCTGACAAGCCTCAGCAAGTCAATCTCTAAAACAACTTAGGATGCTTGGAAGATAAGGATGGAAATTTTTTGAAGCTGTCCAGGAACCATTATACCAATAGTATATTGTCTTGAAACTATGGTAAAGAACATTTTTCTTCCTTTAAAAACAGTCAGGATAACTGCTGTATTATTGGCCAAATGGGACACTCTAAAAATTCAAGAGGATACCTTCAACTACACTGTGTTGCAATCATGAGGGTTGGGTGGTGAAAACACTTGCCATGCTTTTGATATCTTTTTAGAGTTTGAAGATGTCTACACCACTGACTACAGGGTCTTGCTTAATGAAATAATTTTCTTCTCTGATATATATTTAATTCTGCAATTACTACAGTTTGTTAGCAAAGTTAGAGTCCATTGCTTAAATATACTTAGTTTAGTTTTCTTCCGGTTGAGGAGCTGAGACAAACTAGGAGGACTCAGTAAGTAGGTGCCATCTTTTTTGACACCTGAAAAGAAACCTGTCTTAATATTAATTGGGCTTTAGAAAATGTAAATGGCTTCCATGGGGATTGAGGACTTGCATCAACTTTGCCCTGGGTATGTGATCAAGGTTGGTAATTGTGCCAATGCACTCTGGTATAGTTTCATCTTGAATCTATCACTGAGTTCTCTGAAGTTGATGCATTGGCTGAGGTGCCATAAAGTGTCCCTAGTCAGTTTAGCAATGAAATCTCAATTGAAACCAAGGTGGAACTTCACATAGATTCATGTAAAAGAAGATAATAAATCGTGTTTAATTTCATAAGGAAAAATCAGACGGATCAAAAAAATCAAACCTACAAAAACAACCTAAAGCTTCATGGATGACTATTAGAAGAAACGGCAAGCTCAACATAAGCCTTTTATTTTTTTTTCCTCTGCACATGCTTTTAATCTAGAGGGTGAATGGAAATTACTCCTCAGTATTTCTAAAACATAGTAATTTATAAATGTACTATTTGTCTAAAATAGATGGCATAATAAAAACAAGTGACAGAGAACTGGTTCTTTTTTTGATCAGATTCAGATTTTTCTTGCATAACCTCCAATTTTCCTACTGTATTTTGTGGTCTGCAGTGCCAGTTACAATGAATTTTCAAATTATAAACAGAGAAAGGAGCAGAACTAAGATTAAATTCTTTCTGCTTTAAGACATGGACTTCTGAGTCTTTAAATTTTAGGATGATTTATAGATGCCTTTAATTCCTTTCCAATTTAACAATATTGTTAAAATAAATGGCAGATAATAAATAATTGTGTGGCATGTGTTTTTATTTTCCAAATATTGTAATTGTTGTATCTCAGATACTGTCCTTGAAGTCCAAATAGTTGCTTTTCAGTCTCTTTGCTCGTTAATATCAGAACTGAAGACAAACAAAATATGCCCTTTTAACCTGTAGAGTTTGATTGGCATCATGTTAAACTAACATGCCTCTACCCTAAGAAAATATAAACCCAGCTTTTTGCAAGGTAGAAGGAAAACTGCAGGGCTTTTTGGATAAGGTCATGTTCATTCCCCTTTCCTTCCTGATTTGTAACATCTTTCAGAAGGACAGAGAAATGGCAGTTTGAGTTTGCATTGTTCAAGAATGGCGTAGTTTGACTCGGATTAAATATAACCACAGCTAAACGTGCCTGGCAGAAGCAGAAGTACTTCAAGCTACCGGAGAGAAGGAACTTCATGTGGGAAGGATGCAGGGCTTTATCTGCAGGGATTAATCAGATACAAGACACTTGACTCATTTTCTGTCTTTTTTTATTGCCTCTGATCAGATGAGTTTAGTATCAGACAACTGAGGAAACCTGTCTTTTGAGGTACAAGTGAGGCCTAATTCTGAAATTTATCTCAAAAATATCTTCAACTTTTATGAATATAGACTTGAAACCTTAAGATTAAATTTCCTCTCTAATTTCTCTTGAAAGCGGCCTTGTAGTGGCAAAGTCCCTGCTGAAATCAGTATCTGGCAGGGTTAGTCCTCCAGGTCCGTATTCCACCCTCATTTATATGCATGAATTTAACTTTTTGCAGGGAGAGGCTTGTATTGAAAATGGTTTGTAAAATTGCCACAGATACGTTTATAGGATATTAGACCTTGTGCATAAGAAAATACTACAATTTGGCTGGATGGAAAATGTGTGAGAATAAAACAAAAATACTATGAAAAATGTGTACTACCTCTATAGCCATTGTGAAGAATTCAGTGATATTTATGAGAAAGTTACATGCATTTTAGAGATTTCTACAGTTTTCATGTAAACAAAGGAAACAGTATTATTGTCAGAGTACTGTGATTTTAGGAAAATTTCTGTCCCTATTAATATGCATCAAAATACATTTCTTGGTCCAACTGATCCCATTTCTCTAAGTTAAAGCCCCCAAACCAATACCTCAGGAGGTACTTGTGACCTAACTCTGAATTTTCAGCCACTCACTGGCTCTTTGGTGGACCAAACTGGGGCCCAAGTAATGGCCAACACAGAGGAGGAGACCTTGTGTCACCTGGGGCTGTTCAGGTTCAGCTGCAGGAGCCCTGGGGCAGAAAAGTCGGTATTGTGTGACCTGTGCTTTTTTTTCAGGCCTTTAGTACATGGAAACAAGGGAAAGAAAATGGCAAAAACTGAACCAGAGTTACCACTAGGCTGTGTGGACAGAATTGGTGTGTAGTTCAGGAAAGTGATATTGATTTAGTGCTCCAGAGTGCTGTTGTCCTCTTTTTGAAGTAAACTAAGTTCTATCTTGTATTAATGTTATTGATTCAGTAAGTGATGTTGTGATATTTTATCCCATAAAACTACAAACTGTGATGAAAGTTTGCAATGTGGCTGAAAGCTGATTCAGTTCAAATAAGTATCATAAGCATGTTTAAGTAGATGAACAAATGAGAAATCTGTATCAGGGGTGTAATATTTATAGTTTGTGTGCCCAGGAGCTTTAGTGAGCATGCACTGTTTGTTTGGACAAGTGCTACTGGATTTCAGAACTGGCCCCCAGGTCAGTGTCAACACTTCACAGCTGTGGATGGAAAATGTTTCAGGAATTTTCTACCCAAGACTGCAAATCAGGTTTTCCCGTGTTTGCCTGAGAGTTGATAACTGTAGCTCAGTAAAACTAGGATGTCACATTGTCATGATCTTCATGTTCCGTGGTTGAAATAAAATGGCAATAACTTCCCAACATCTCTGGTACTGATTCTGCAGTGTAAAATGCACCCTACAATCCATATGAAAATGAAGAAGTATCCTTAAACTCACAAGTTAGTAGGGTCAGCTGCAAAGTCTCATGGTTTTATAAATACCATATTCTCTATGATTATGTTCTCTAAGCGGTTTTGACAAGGGGTAGGAGAGGAATGCTGATATTAAAGATATGTCTGGTAAGTTCATGGAAGTACTGGGATTTCTTTTTGTTTGTTTGTTTGTTTGCTGGGGTTTTTTGTTTGTTTTTTTTTGTTTTGTTTTGGTTTTTTTGTTTGTTTTGTTTTATGGATTTTAGAAACTGAGATGAAAAGGAACTCTTAGGGGCATTTTAATAACAGATGAATTGTGTGACAGTCCTTTTGTTGAATTCAGGCCTATGATTTCTGTTTTTCATTACATATATATTCTCAATGCTTAAGACAAGCTAAGAGCGAAGAGTGGAGTAAAGAATCAATTAGCTGGAAGATACATGAACAATATTGGAAATAATTCAGAAAGTGAAGGACTTTTAAAATCTGGAAACACATCTATATAGATATTTGAACTTAGAGGATGTCATTTGAGATGATAGCATGGGGTATAAACCAGAAGAAAATAGGAATTTGTGCTTGATGACTTCAGTGGATGGTTTCCAGTCCTGCGTGGCTTTCATGTGCAGGACACGGACTTTGGATTATTTCTGCAAGAAGTAGATGTGCATATCTGTAAGGATTGATAAAGTTATTTAACTTGGACTAGAATGTGGAGAAACTTGACTCAAGTTTTGGTTTCACAATAAACTTTCATTCTGGCCATGATCAAGGAATTCAGAGCAGGTTTCTGGAGACAGATAAACATAACAGACACCTCCTTTAAACTCTCTCCAAAACTCCCTAGGAAACATCCAAGTTTCTCCACCTGTCTTTCACTACTCTTTTCTTGAGAAAGTTGCTTTTTTGCTTTCACTTTTTCATGAAGATGAATCTCTATTTTCTGCTTCTGAAGCCCTCTGCTTTCTGTACTCTGAGACAGTCTGTTCCTATCTCTTTGCACCAGGCTGTCACATACTTGATGATTTACATACACTGTCATTTTTCTTAGGCCAAACAAGCCTGTTCACTCATTTTTTTGAGGGGTGTTGTATAACTCTGCTTTCTGCTATTGAACTTGCTTATGACTCATACACTTTCTTTACATCTATTTAGGTAGAAGAAACATCTTTGCAAAACTCTCAAGTGTTTAAAGTATGAATGGAATCATCCCTTCTTCATTCAATCAAATCTCTTACAGATTTTACTGGGGGAAATGGAATGTCCTGGCAATGCTGTGTTGTACAGATCTATTAAAAAACAGTTAACAAGGACATTTCATGTAATCTAATTTTAGTTTACATAGCCTTTTAAAATCAGGTTATTAAAGTCTAGGCATTGCAATGCATGTGTGGAACAGGGTGCACCTTGGCCTCTAACGAGAGTGCAGAATTTCATTTAGTGCTGGTAAGAACTCTAGATTTGTGTTATTTGTTAAGGAAGCACAACCTGACTGTAACAAACTGGAAAGTGCTTCAGGAAACAGTAAACTAATTCCTTAATAGAAATTATGTTTCCCAACTCCTCACTAGAAAGGATTAAGTAAGAACTTTAATAAGAGAGGGTGGGAGTGCCTTGGATTTGTAGGCAGAGCAGGTGATAATGTAACTGGTGGAGATTACAAACTAATTATGTGAAACCAGCAATTGCCTGTCAGGTGTGCGAGTTGCACAGCAGGGTGGAGCAAAGGGGTAGCTGGTGGGGAGCAACCAAGGAGGATTTTTACACCCTCTTTGAAGCACCAAGTGAGTATAACTCTGCTTAGCACTTTGTTCAAGAGGATTTGTACATGAGAGCTAAGGACAAACTCGTGGTGAAAGAAGGTGGTTGTGTTTTTATAGATTTCTTTCCAAGCGTGGCTCTGAGCTTCTGTGTTACTGTTTGAGTATTGCCTGATGTTGTGTGCCCTGTTAATACTCAGCAGCTGCCAGTCCGTTGCTATGAATGAACAGGAATTTTACTTTGTGGAAGTAGTGAAATATGCTTGATAAAACTGTGACAGTTGTTTTCTACTGCAGAAAGGTCAGGTTTCATTCCAGTTTAGGCTGCCTTTTGAACAAATCCTTGGTATTAGCTACAGCTTTAGATAGTATGGGGATTGGTGGGAACACTGTTATTCTCAAGTACAGGCACTGAAGAGTAATTCAGTCATTACATATTTTAACACAAATTACAGCTTCCTGAGTAGCAACTATAAATAAGCCTGTGCTGCCATGTGCGTAACAGGCAGATGAGCCTTGTGCTCTCACAGAGCAGCCCCGTAATTGA
The DNA here is from genome assembly GCA_013399695.1 of Formicarius rufipectus. Lineage (NCBI taxonomy): Eukaryota > Metazoa > Chordata > Aves > Passeriformes > Formicariidae > Formicarius > Formicarius rufipectus. Next base: position 1,071,501 of record VXAU01000760.1, read on the forward strand.
GAACCAGATGCTCCTGAGCTCTAGTCCTGATTCTGGTCTTCATGTGAGTGCCTGAGTGATTGCCTGCATCAGTGAGTTGTAATTAATTAGCTGGTGCCTGGGAGTGTGCAGAAGGTATGAAAGCACTACAGAAAGTAGCTGAGGAGGTGTTTTGTTGCTCTGCTTCCTTCCCCTCAGAAGTAGGTAGCGTGACCTGTTGAAAAGTACCTGGGTAAATATATGTTTCACAGAAGAGAGGTGTTAATATTTGTTCCATTTTCTTATTAAGTGGAGTGTGAAAGTGAATTGTTAAAGCTTTTAGTATTCTACTGTAATGAAATTATATCTTTTATTTATTTGATAAGTAGTTAGTGGTGATGTGTGTAAAGTCTCAGCCATCAGCTAGTGCTTTATGTTGATCTCAGCTATTACTGTGGATGCATTCATGGTGATATCTTTTCATATCACTGTAATTTTTATTAATAATGTGTATGCTACCATCTATAGATGATGGTGGTATTGTAACAACAAAATGAAAATATAGTGCTTTTATAGTGGCACAGAGAAAAGTAAACTGCACATATCCATGTTTTTTTTTAAATTGGTAAGGACAAGTGCAATCATATTCACTTAAAAAGTGGTTATTTTTAGGTATACTGTAGACATATACTTCTAGGGATGTTAAAGATAGTAACTTCATCTTTTAGCAAGACTGTTTCTTGCATTTCTAGTAGTTATCAAATAATTTAATGAAATATGAATGCTGTGGTTATCACATGATTTAGGAAATGTGAATTAACTTTTGTATTATAACATTAATGTTTTTTGGTAGGCTATTAATCACTTGACTGCTAGGTGTTAAAACACACATCTTTCAAACAGGAGATGTACCATGACATGAATGTGGTTTCCATCTTCCTTTGGGTGAGCAGGTCACACCTGTTCACCGAACTGTGACAGAACCTGAGGGAATGGCCTGGAGTTGTGTCAGGGCAGGTTTTGGTTGGATATTAGAAAAAGGTTCTTGACCCAGAGGGTGATTAGGCACTGAACAGGCTCCCCACAGCACCAAGCCTGTCAGAATTCAAGTAGTGTTTGGATGATACTCTGAGGCACATGGTGTGACTCTTGGGGATGTCCCTGTGCAGGGCTAAGGGCTGGACTCGATGATCCTTGTGGGTCCTTTCCATCTTGGTGTGTTCTCTGAGAATGCAGGGGTGTCTGATGGCTGAATGTCCTACCTGCAAGTAAACAATGAATAACTCAACAAATAACTCAGTGGATAATGTACCTCCTTAAATCCTAGATAACAGTAGTTCCCTGCCCTCCAGTTCATAGCTGGGATTTAGCTGCCCTGTGGGGTGTGACTTTTAAATGACAGCACTGTCTCATGAGTTCAGGCCCAGCTGCAGGAGCAATGAGCTTTGCTGTGGGCATTAGGAGCTTGCCGAGGGTTTCAAAGAAAGGGCAAGTTGATAAGTCTCAGTAGCTCACTGGTTCTGCTGTAATGCAAAGAGGAGCACACTGCCTTGGAATGGCATCTCCCCAAATGTGGTGATGGAGGATCTCGTTGCAGCTGCTAAAAGCCATTCCTGGCCTCAAAAAGGGAGTGCAGGTGTTTGTAGTCCACATTCCAGGCTTGTGACACAGGTGTGAGCAGAATGAGGCCTTTCTGCTCCATGGCAGCAACGCTACTGGGATGTTCTTCTGGCAGCATTTCCATTATGGATGTGTGACTCTGATTGCTTGGTTTCAGTCTGAATTTAACTATTGAAACCTCTTGCGATGTGAGAGAGGTAAGGCCTGGGCACAGTGTGGCTTTGCTGGTGGTGTGGGGGTGGCAAGAGAGAAGTTGAGAATGTTTTATTAAACACTTCACTGCTTGGAGAGTAAACTGTTATAACAATATGTAAAATCTTTGCTGTACTAGCAATGTGACTTTTGTAGGGGAACCAATTCTAAACCTGAACCATCAAGACTAATTAAACCTTCTTTATTTATACAGCAAAGAGCTGTATTTGAAAATATCGGTGCCATCTGTCTATTTGCCAAGGCACAGGAGTGGCCCTGCTTTTTTTGGAAATACTGAGGCATATTTTTATTGCTTCTGCTTATTTTACCTTACAATAAAGCTGTTGCCTTTTTTTTTTTTTTTTTAATGAGTTATGGGCTATAAAGTGGACCAAAGATTCCAGTTCCAATTTGTGACATTGCATCACTGTCTTCTCCCTCTTCCCTGGGGAATGTCCTAAAACAACACTTCAAATTGCTGTAAAATGACAATGTGTCCCAGAAACACCCCCTGCTTTTCTGAGCACTAGTTTCTTTGTGAAGAAGGCAGTTCTAAGAAGGGCTCTATAACCTTGGCAAGGTGTCACAACAAATGGGTTCTTTGTGCCCATTCTTGATCTTTCTGATGATTATTGTACATATAAATATAGTGAAATATATTGCTGTGTGTTCAGATGTTAAGAGAATACATAAATCTATGCATCATGCTAAATCTTATTCATACAAGTTTTTATGGATTGAAACTGTTAAGGAAATAAAATGTTGTATTCTTTCTTTTTCTTTAGTTTTACAAAACACATTCTCTATATTTGAAAAAAGTCCTTGTGTGGGGTGCTTATATTCATTGGTGGGGGAGTTTGGGAGTGGATCATTAGGGTCATAAATTCTTGAATGCATAGGAGTAATTGAATGAAATTAGAACACTTAATAGAAAATAATTCTGCATAGAAGACAGTTCTGCATTGTTATAAAACTTAAATTATGAAATTCCAGTTTTATCAAACCAAGTGTGTCTGGCACTTCTATATAGTATGGCTTAAAACTATTATGAGTCCAAAACCTGCGGATTCAGAAAAAAAGAGTAAGTATACATTTTTCAGTCCTTTACATCTCTCATTTCTGATGTGAGTGTGCAATGATCTTAGGAGTTTGTTTGTTTTTGTTTATTTGTTTGTTTTTTTTTCCCCTGTTGAATCTTATCCAAGATGCTTGAATATGTTAATGACTCATGGAGCACAGACCTTGTCTTTGAACCGAGTTCTATTTTGTGGGCTGGTAAATTCCTAGCTGAGCACATCATCTTGATTCATTTGAAAATGATCTTTAGCTTCATTTCTAAATCAAATCAGTTTCCTAAAATGATATAGACAACTGAGACACACAGACAAGAGCAGAACACTAGATTATTTTTTTTAAGTTCAAACTCCACTCAATACTTTCTTGAAGCTGTGAGGGAGGGAATTAGCATTTTCTATTTGATTACATTTATTATTTGACTCTGTTTAAGGAAATTATTTTTAAGTAACCCTATCAGTAATGTATGGGTTTTTTTTTTTCCCCACTTCTTTATGGAGCTGAATACTATTCTGCTCACTTAGAGACTTTCTTTTAAGTTCTTGTGATACCAGTCCTATGTCAGTTAATCTTCATATTGTCTGTAAAGATAAATGTTTCTCTGTAACTCTTGTATTCATCTCTACCTTTAAAATACAAAATGAGCTCCTTGTGTAGATTAAGTGGTACCTTTTCTCATACAAATGACAAAAGAATTGTGAATTATATTGGTAATGTGATGGCAGTAGTACTTGAAGCACAATTACTTTGTCTAAAATTGAAGATAAGCAGAATTGCAGAATTCTCTGTAGCAATAAAGGTCACTCTTGCCAGTGGAATTAGGAAGAAATTAAAGGAATGTTTGTGTAAATGTGTTCTTGTAGGTATTTGCAAGCTTGTTCACCTTGGCTGGAGGCATATAGAAATAACAGACTGAAAAATTGAGCATGTGGGGTTTTTTTAAAGAATTATTCTACAATTTCAACTCGCTGTGGTAGTTTGACCTCTGTTAGGGACATGTTACCACAATTCTCTGGCAGCCTGTTAATGAGTCAAAACCAAATCTTGAGGTGTGAGACAAGAGGTGTCAAATCCGGTTTCCACACAATTATAGTGTATTAGTTATTTCTGCTCAGATGTTTTCAAGGTGGATGTCAATCACCACACCCACCAAACTGCCTCTTGAAAGTCGGTTTTTCATAGACTTTGTACGATCTATTTTAACAAATGGCCAATGCTGGATTTACTGAAATGTAAGTTACAAAACTCTAGCAGAGTCAGTGGGTGCAAACTCAACTGTGGGACATCTGTGTGAGGCCAAAGTAGTTGTGTCCTAAAGAATGTGTATTTGAACTTAGTGTTTGTGTCAATCTGCTGCATAAACAGTGTGGGTCTGCTTGGATTTCATGTTCGAATTTTATAGGTGCTCATATCAGCAAACAGAAATTCTAATGGAGCATAATGGGAAATTAATCTGTAATCATACATGGAGTTCAAACCCAGTTTAAAAATACTACTTGGACTACAAAAAAAGTGAAATAATCCCTTTATGTAAGGATGTGTCTCTAGAAACAATCCAGGAATTTCCCCAACAGTTGTCTTATCCACAGGGTCAGTAATCTTCTTACATATGTGTGTCACACTATTTTTCTTTCCTAAATCCAAAACCATGCAGGATCTGGTAGATATTACCTGTCTTGAGGCAAAAAAACTGATGCTCAACCATGATGTGAGGTCTGGAGTCCCCAGTATGCAAAGAATCTAGAGTCTCCTGCTTTGCTATTGGAGGTGGCTGGCTCTCAATCTACAGGAAACTGGGAGCTACCAGAAGGCACACGTGGGGTTCTGATTTTGGGACCTGGTTGCTGCTTTAGAAACCTGCCCCAGCTGAGGTTCAACATTTGTGCCAGGGGCTGCAATGAGAGGTGACAAGAGGGATGTCTTTTCACACAGCATTGGTATCTTGGGCTGTAAGGTGATTATTATAGAGATTTTTGTTAGGGAAGGGCCTTAAAGCGCATGAGAAACATTTCCATTGCATGATCTGAATCATAATATACAGGTCCTGTGACTACTTAAACAGACTTCTGTAGTGGTGTTGTTAAGTACTACTTGTCATAAGTTCCAAAAAATGTTTAGTTCAATTAACTGCTCACATTCAGCATAAAGAACCCCTTGAGTCATAGTCACTCTATGAGAAAAACTACTGATGAGGAGGAAAGGTTAAAAAAATAATTATCACTTTAAATTTTGTGAAGTGTAAGAGCAGATACCGGTCATTTGAATTGGGGGAGACAAAATAGTGCTTCTGCCTTCTTCTCATCAGTACAACCTTGAATATTAACAGCTCATTTTTCTGCAGGGGTAACGTTTCTTGGGAGGAAGGTGGGAGCATCACTGAACAAAAACCTCCACTTAGCATCATTCATAAAAAACACTGGGAGGAGTTTGCTGTGGTGAGTGAGCTCATTCTGAGAGCAAAAGTCTGCATGTGCAAAGTCACAGTCAGGTGCAGAACCTCAGTGCCAAAAGGCTTTTCTCCCCAAACTTTCATCTTCTTCCCCACCTACTGGGGTGTAATCTTTGGAGCTGCCAGAAATGTGAATAGTTGAAGAAATGCCAATAACTCTTTAAAATGCTACACGTGTAAGAAAGTGGGGCCACTGGCTGTGAGAAAGGTGGAGTTTGAAATGCACTGAGAAGAAAAACACTTAAAGAATGTGGGGAGAAAAGTACCAGAGAGAAGAGTCACAACATCTGTGAGTCCTCTGATGGCCAGTGCAAAAATTCCTTTTGAGCCTTGAATCCCTGAAGAAGAAAGCTGTTCAAGGTTTTGTCCTTTTGTTTTGGGGTTTTTTTTGGAGGGAAGGGGAAGCTGTTTGGCCGGGTATCCTGTCTGATTATCCATTGGACTCTTCTAATACCTAAGCAGAAGGAAAGGACTTCACAAGTAAAAAATCCAAACATTAAATGTACTTAGATTGGAGATGCAATTATCTACCCAATAGTTTGAAAGAGTTTCATGGGCCTGATCTAAAATCCATTCAGTTTAAAGGAAGTCTTTAACGGGCACTGGATTATGCCTTAAAAGAAGTGACCTGCTTTAGTCTGCCTTTTCGTTCTTCCTCTCAGTTTCCTGATTTGGAAAACTTGACACTTTTACCTGCCATTTGAAGCAAGAGTGAATTCCTTTATAATAAAACACTGGAGGCACCATAAAGATTTAGGTGAATTAAGAGGTGGTGTATTCAAAAAGTTATTTCCAGTAGCCAGTGCCTGGGTGGTCATCCTCTGTTTTGTGAAAGTAAGCTCCTGCTTAATGCCACCGTGGTCTCACACTTGTAGATGGAGGACTGGGCAGTAAATGAAGGATTTGTTAGTTTTGCATCTACTTGTTGTCTTTGTGGAAATGTTTTTGGTTTTGTTTGTTTTTTTTTTTTTT
>VXAU01000760.1:1077777-1088078 GCA_013399695.1 Formicarius rufipectus
TTTTTTTTTTTTTCTTTGAAACTTTGATTTTTATTTTTTTTTTTCTTTAAATCTTTTTTTTCCTCCTGCAGTCAGATGTTGCCAACCACTTCAGGATATTGGCATCGGGCTTTCAGTCTGGCATGCAATTTTTTCTTAAATCTTTATTTGGTTTTGGACTTATTTTTATATCTTGATGAATAATAGCATCATCTTAGGACATATATATCTGGTTTTGTATCCCCATGTGTGTTTGAGTGGAAGACTGTGAAGAAACACAGATTTACAGGCTGAGAAACTGGAAACACTTCTGCTGCATCTTATAAATTTGAAGAGGAAGTATATTCCCATCTTTTCAAATATGAAAGACCAATTTATTTTCGAAATGTGCCCTATTCTGCCTTCATTGAAGTTGGTACTGTTGGTCTGATATCATGTGACCTGTTGATTCTCCTCCCATTTGATATGAAGTTTTGATATACTGAGCAGGTTTGCAAGGGAACTCTGACAAAACCCTGTGGGTCAGCATAAACAGCAGGACTACATGCTCAGGAAGACTTGCTTCATATTTTTAAGAGGCAGGCATTGTAATTCTGTGAAAGAGAATGAATGTTCTATGTTTAGGTGATTTGTTTCAAATCCAAATCCACCCTAAGAACAGTCCTAATTGTTATAGCACAGTTCTACACATTCCTAGAAATACATGTCTTGCTATTCTAAGGTCTAGTCTTTGACCTTGTGAGTGTTTTGTTGTTGCTTTTTGTTTGTTTGTTGGGTTTTTTTGTTTCTTTTTTGTTAGATTTTTGGAGTTATAATAGTTTGTTTTGGGGTGGTGTTTTATATTAGATGATGATTGTAGGTAAGCAAACAACAAAATCCTGAATGCTTTTGTTACTGGTAACATTGAGCCAGTGCTGTTGTCTAATAGTGGATCTTCCTGTTGCTAAAATGCACATCAGTTCTTTCCTGTCCTGGAAGATTCTGCTTCTGGAGACACTGAGACACCTTAGATTTGTTTATGTTTGTTTTGTTTGCTTTCATGAAGCAGTCTGGAGTTGTAAACCCAAGTGTAATCAATGTTGCATGACTTTCCTTTGAATGGCATAATTACATTCAGATGCCAAGTGTGAAGTGCTTTGACAGTCTCACAACAACTTTCATTCAAAGCTTTGAAGTGAATAAAAGAAATGAAAAATCCGCTAGTGTCTTTTGCTGAGAATAATAACATTTGAGACTCCACTACACTTATCCACCAAATTCTGTGAGGAATGCTGTTTATATGCAATAGGCTGTTTACAGTGAGCCATTTAAAATAATAGCCCATGAGCCCATTCCCTGATGCACACTGCTATACCTGGAGAGCTTGCCAGATACCATCAGCAAAATGGACCATAAAAGCTATCAAAAACCTACATGCTTAGTGGAATTTATCTGATAAATACCTTGCTAAATCCTAAGTGTTTCATTCATCTTTTTAAAGTGTGGTACACTGATCTGCTTATCTGTTTAGCCTCACTGGCAGCATTCTCTCCAGAGATTAAAACACATAAGGCAAGACACATCTATTCACTTTAATAGAGTTATCTCAGGAAGAATGAGAGCTGCAGAATCATTAATTAAATATGATCTTACTGGGGAAAGTCTCAAGATTAAGATGTATATATTATTCACTTTGTGTCGGTAAACTGTATTTTGAATACAGTTTTTCATGTTTGACCATTTTCAGTGTCAGGTTAAAACTTGTCAACAAGAGTCTGTGTATCTAGAAAGCATAACATTTAACAGACATATAACCAATCCCTTTCACCTCCTTCTGCCATCTGTAAGATGCAATAATGGAAATATGGCAAATGAATAGTGCTATATTTCAGTAATAGGACTAGAAGCTGGGAACTTTTTTCACATCAAACTCTGTGTAAGACAAGAATTGTTTAAGATAAAATTTCTGCTGTGTTTTTTCAAATTATATTTTCATCCCACTTCAGAAGAAAATCACAACAATTCTAAGATTTCTCTTGAAGACATTTGAAGAAAATCTTTTTAAAGAAAAGAGTAATTCAGTCAAAATCAAAATATTTCTATGTCAAGTGCAAAATAAATGCCAGCGTCTTACTGGAAGTATCCAAATATTCAATATTGATGTGTTTCTGATGAAAAGAAGCTGTTTTTCTGTGAAGTATATTTGAAGTCAAAAGCGGTTTCATCTTCCTTTTTTCCTCACCTTATATTTCACCTTATATGCTTGATTCTTTCTTATCTGGATGTCCACCTTCTGTTTCTTCATAATTTCAAACACCTCCACCTTTTCTTTGATATGCTTTTCTTTCTTTTTTTTTTTTTTCCCTCCTACCCCATCTATAAGATTTTTCTCACAAACATAATTAAGCAGACCTCTTCAAACTGAATGGTTGGGAGACACCAGGAGCTACAGGAGTAGAAGCATAATAAAATAGAGGCCCAGAGTTTTTGACTGTGTTTGAAAGTGGAAGAGCAGCCATGTATTCCGTGGATCTGAACAGCAGGGTATGTTTTCACTTCTATCTGTATCCAGTTTTAATTAATACACTCCAATATAGGTGGTAAGCTGAGTGCCACCTTTTGCTTCTGTTCAAGACCAATAATAACTAGCAAAACAACCAGAACAAAGTGAGTAATTTTATAAATTCCCTGTCTGTGCAACTCCCTGGATACTAGATCCCATAAAACTTGGGAAACAAAAAAGTGTCATCCATTAATAAATGTCCTTCTGAGGGTTTATAGTGTGAGCAGAGGGTGGTATATCTTGTATTCCATTCAAGGTATCCCTTAGGTTACCTACCTGGCAACGTTCACCTAAACGAACATAAAGCTGTGAATCATTTGTAGGGTAGAAATCATTAATTTAGTACAAGAACAGCAACATCTGCCACCTCTTCCATGAGCAAATTTTGGCATCTATCCCATCACTGGATAAATGAGTCAACATAACCAATCTGTTCCTGACTTTATAGGACGAACTAGATCTTTTTGTTTTCCACTAAAAACACAGATATGGTAATTGGTATCTGGTTTGCATGTTCCCAAGTACAGTCCTTAGACTCTTCAACAGCTGTACTGGAGGATGTGAATTTCTTGTGATCAACTCTCTGCTACAGTTGTATCAATCTGAGCAGAGGGAGTGGTCTCCAAGTAGAATTATGGGTATGTAATCTGCCACTTCTAGTCAATCTTTTATCAGGGCAAATGCTTCTTGTGCAAAGTGGAAAATGGTTGTTGGAATGGACAAAGGAAAAAGAAATACTCTAAAATATCTGATAAGTGAAACATTCAGCTGCGCTGATGGGCTATGGTGTGAGGCTGAGGCCTCAAATTTCCGCTCCAAGTGTCAAACCTTTCCATTTGCAAGGGAGCGACTTGAAGTTTGGGTAGTGACATTTTGAGGCTGACTCTTACTTTGCCTGGAAAAATCCTCCAGAGGTCTTAGTTTCACTCTTGCATAGAATGTGAGCGATATGGAAAAGGTACCAGAGCTGTGTGGATGTGGTTCCTTCCCGTTCAGCTGCGGTGCTGAGGAGGAGCCCTTTCCTTTGGGACCACGTGCTGGATCTGGGGTTTGAGTGGCTACCTTTTGTACTGATGTGACTCTCCAAGAGGGTTCATTTATAAAAGGAGCAGAATATCTCATCTGAGATCAGTCGCGCTGATCTAAGGGAAGAATTTTGTCTTGAGTGTGAATTGGTCTCAAAGACAAAATTCACAGCAGCTTACTTGTTAGTGAATTACAAAGCCTTTATTTTTAAACGTTTTAAATCTGCTTAAGTTCCCACAAGGAACTCATTATGCTTTGCACTCGGCAGAAAATGGAGGAAATGTAAGCGGCACTTTGGAGGGTGGGGAGTCTGGTTCCAGTACAGATGAAGCTGGTGCAGTGTTACGAATGTAATGAGACTAAAGGTGCTGATAATTAGAGTATGTGTGGTAGGGAGCTGCATGCTCTAAGCTGTGATAGGATGCCTATTCATGAATGTGCATATAATTATAAGCTGGTGCTTTAAGTATCAATCAGCACAACTTATACACAGATCATTAGAGGAGATGCTTTTCATGAAATGGCAGAATATGCGCAGTGTGGACCTGTAGCTGCAGATTATATAATTTCCCATTTCTTCATTTAGAGCTTTCTTTTAGGCTGGAGACCTGGAAAGTCCTAGAGAAGGCATTAAGAAGCCACTTATCTAATTAAGTGCTTTTAAGTCTTGAATATGTATGGGATTTTTCAGGTTTTTCTTTGTTTCTTTCCTGGTTTTAATGTGAATTTCAAAACAACAGAGGCATAATTAGTTGAATTTTGAGGATGTGTTCACAAACATTTGAAATAACTTTAAAATGTGTATTTTGTTCAGTATGAGCAGAAGAATTCAGAGAATGTCTAGACATACTAACTTCACTAAAACTGCTGTGGAAAATTCTAATTTTGATGTGATCATGTTCTATCGTATAATTGAGGTTATTTCAAGGCGATTTAGACCCTTAGTCAGTAAGGTGACACGTTTTCTCAAAGCCTGTATCATGTGCCCCTGGGATTTAAGGTTTTGATGGAATGAGGTGTGGACTGGAAGCCTTTTGCAGCTCGATGTGGACAATGTCCCAGCTTAGTTAACAGTCACACTTCTGCAGGGGAAGGGATGCTAACTTGCCCGGTTTTGGGAAACACATTCACTAAATCAGAGGCTGGAGAGAATGTGCAACTGGTACCTGTTTGAGGCCATGCAGAAAAGCATTTATCTGGTTATGGGGGAGGAGGGAATTCATCTCACACATCTGAAATGATCTTGATTTTCATTTTAGCTTTGTAGCTCGCCTTTAACATAAAGCAGAACGTGAGCAGCTGTCCAGTGAGTGATTCTGTGCCAGCTGATGTGAAATGTGAAGTCTTTTATGTAATTAAATGCAGTGATTTAAAACATCTGCCCATATCTCTGCTTTTTCTATTTGACAGTTGTTCCATTGTGGAAACATCTTAACCTGATGGAGAGTTTTTGTCACATAGTATTTCCAGAGTTATCCCTTACCTCATGTTTAGAAGTAGCGATGTGTTTTCTTGTGAATGATGGTTTATATCTCTGATAATTTTAGGAGTGTATTCTCATATTCTATAAGACTCTTTTTGCCCCACTGTGGCTGTTGAAAACTTCTTATATTTGTGTTTTAAGTTATTTTTTTTTTTCCTATGGGAAAAAGAAGTGTTAGATACCATATTACACTGACAGACATGAACATAAATAGAGCAATATATTTATCTGTAGAGGTAAATCAGGAATAGCTTACAAGTATAATTTTGGGAGTTTTGTCTGTGTTGTTGTTTTGTTTGTTTGTTTTGGGTTTGGTTTTTTTTGTTTTTTTTGTTTTTTTTGTTTTGTTTTGTTTTGGTTTGGTTTTTTTGTTTTTTTTTTTTGTTTTGTTTTGTTTTTTTGTTTTGGGGTTCTTTGGGGGGTTTTTTTTGTTTGTTTGTTTTTTGTTTTTGTTTTTTTTCCTTCTATGAATAACTACAATTCTGAGATGAGTGTTTTGGCTGTCAAAAAGAATTGCCAATCCTGCTGTAGGACACACTGGAATGACTGTGCAGATCTGCTGGCTGTTTGTAGCAGCTGAGAGTCTGATCTCTTTTGTTTACTCACTCAAAGAATGAGGGGTAACACCAGAAGTTTGTGGAAACTGTTCACTCGTACTCAAGATGCAAAGGTCAGTGTTAACTTCTGCCCAGAGAAACAGACTAGAAAGTTAAGGTAGGAATAGGTCTGTAAATTCAACTAATATAGTAAGAATTTCCATATATTGAGGAACTGCAGCTTTTTTTGATGAGCACTTGTGTGCATTTCATTTTGGGTGAACATGACATTATCCAGATCTTGTACTGGTGCATCATTTGGGCCATCCCAAGCCACCTTCTGTTTACTGGGATCTAATGTGGGGATCGCTAGCAAGATGTCTAAACACGAGTGTTCCCTCTGTCAAATATTGTTAATAAAAAGTATAAATTGCAATTAACCTTATTCAAACCCTGATCATGTTCAGATTTGCTGTTACTCATTGCAAAAACTGCACCACCTTAATTTGTTCTTTTGGGTTTTTTCCAGGGAAATAGAAACTTTGAATCAACCAAACTTGCATAAAAATCCTTTGAGATGGTTTATTCTTTTAAATTATCCAAATTGACAATTTAAAAGATGGAAATCAGTCAATTTTGGGATCTATTACTATTATAATTTTACAGAATTATTTTTGAAATTTCTTTAGATTTGGTTTGTTAGAAGCTACCCATTTGCAGTTGATATCTAATTATTTTTTAGGACCAATAATTTATGAAAATATTTATATGGTTAGTCACATAGTTATATTATTGATGGATAATGGCTAAAAATAAAGTAACTGTATAATTATTTGACTTACAATTTTTAGAGGGTTATAGGTCTTTAACTACCCAGTAAAACTATAGAGAATTTACAGATCGCTGTTTTATTGGTATTATAACTTAACTACTTCTTTGAGGTTTCATTGCTGATTGCTGAGGCTTTCTAGGGATGACAGCATCTCTTTTACCTTTTAGCTAATACTTTTAAGAAATCTGCAGTGGAAACAATAGATAAATGTATTTAAGTAACAGATATACCCCAGAACAATACCAATTGAAGTTGTGAAATAGTGATTAATGACCAAAAAAATTTTTATTGTAATAACAGATTAACTGAAAATACCTTTATTGTGTCAGAAAATATTCTCTGTGTTGGCAGTCACAGAAGCATGGGAAATAGAACAGTTAGAAAAAATTACTCCTGATTTTTCAAATTGGACTGAAGGAAAATATAGTGTATGCCTAAATGAAGTCATATTAGTGTGAGGCTAACAATTGATTCTTCTCATTGGAATTCAGAAATCTCCAAAGATATAAATACTGTTCTGTTACTAACTTGGGAGTAAATATATTTCTTTTTTTTTTTTTCCTAATATCAGTATGTGTGAGGAAAAAATGAATGCTGAGGGTTAAACTTCTTCAAGTCCTGGGTGCAATTTCAATTTACTACCAAATGGGTGTAAATTATTGAATTTGTGACCACAGGACTGTGAGCAACATCAACAGGAAAAGACTTGCATTGAAGTAGTGGGCACAGCCACTAATAGTCTCAATTAGGATTTGAGTAATTAGGACTACTCGCATAACTATTAGACATGTTCTTGCACATCTAGTTGCGTTAGATCAGTTGTTCCCAAAACTTTGCAAATTCAAATTTAGTGCATGGACTTCTTCGCTAAGCAGAAGCAGCTGGGGCTGAGCAGGGCCTTGGGCTGAGCAGGCAGAACCCCAGGGCTGGAAGGTCCTGGCTCTGTTGTGTTATGGGGCTGGGGAGCTTCAGTTGCCCAGTGATGAAATGGAGGAGGACATCCTTCAGGTGGAACGATTAAAAGCCACCTGTATCTGCAAAATACGGTGAGAAATGTCTTTACATTCTCCCAGTAGTCCTAAATCCAGCTCTAATGTGTTTTGTTAAAGGGTGGCTTTCTATCAAAAGGTCCTAGGATTTTACTGGGTTTTTTTAGTTCAAAGTGTCTTATAAAATTAACTCTGTTCTGTCTGAGAACAAAAACTATGAATATGAAGCTGCCCATAAAACATGGTTTTCAGCTCAGAACAACAGCACAAAAATGTACTTGAGATAATTATGTGGACTGTCTTCTTCAATTACTTTCAATAAAACTGAATATTTGCAGCTCGCCTTATACCAGCACAGTCTCAACCTGCTGGGCCAGGTTAGGTTTTGAGTAGCCCATAAAATGGTCTGGACCTTCTTTTAATACTACTTTCCTCCCCCACCCCACCCAATACCATTTCTGCAATTTTTAACCCCTAGCTCAAAAAACAGGCAACAGTAGATATACGTAACTTTTCTAACCACACCTTTCATCAGAACTCCTCAAGAAAGTACAACGGTTATGTGAGTTTGCAACAAATTCCATGTGTGAAGTCTTTCATTTACAGAAACTCTTCTGGTTTTATTTGAAAGCAATAGCCTGTGCCAAAACTTTGTGGTGTGTTAGATGTGCAGATTGTTTCACTGTACCAGGAGTTTGCTGTTGTGTCCATTTGCCAGGTGGAGGCACAGTTTCATTAATGGATGGTATTGAGGGAGAGGGCTGGGAAACTGTGTTACTCCAAGGCTTTGATCTTTTTCGTTAATGAGCTGGTTTACACCTCAGCCATTAAACAGTTGGAGACTTGTTTTTACTGTAAAGGCTGTAGTTAATATGAAAACAACCTAAATTTGGAATAATGCAAACTAAGCCAAGTAACATTTTTCCACCTCCAAGTAATAGATTCTATTGCCCCATAAATTCAAATTATTCCTGTTGCTCGTTTCTTTGCTCTTGCCTCTTCCTGTCATTCATTCTTTTTCTTCCTCTTAATATCCTTGGAATATGGAAAGCATTTCAATTTAGTAGAATGGCTTTTATTCTCAGTTTTAAACCACAACTTCTCTCTCTGCCACCCCTGTGTTAACTGGATCTATTGGTGTTTTTAATCTTTTCTAAACACACACCTGCACAAAGAAATCCTACCGATTTCTCATATTTTTGGTGGACTACTGACATATATTTGGTAATCTGAGATTACCCATTTAATTCCTCTATCATCACTGGATTCTCTGGATTAACCATTGTGTTGTAGTTTGAAGGACATGAGTTCAGGTTCTCCCTCAGTTCTGTTCTCTTACTTGCCCAGGGCAAAGAGGAGAGACAGGGAAACAACATCTTGACTGTGCTATCTTTTCTTCCTCTAAAAAAACCTCTATGAAGGGAAAGGTTATTCCTCATTCTGTGTGGGCCTTTTCCTGAGTAATTTGACCAGTCATTTTTGTTTCTATGAAAATGGAAATTTTTCAAAAGTAGAATGTTTGTCATCAGGAGCATCCTGCTAATGTGTGTTACTTGCTCCTCCATGTGGCATCTTGCCAGTTGTCTTATTTACCCAAGGACAATGTGCACTCTGGATTTTTGGTAGTTAAAGGTTTCCATAGTTTATTGTGGTTTTGGAACCCCAAGTCTGTCAGGGAGAGACCTGAAGCCCTGAGTATGTCAACTTTAAGGTTTAGGTCTCTGGTGCCTATCTGGAATCCCCGAACAGCTGTGTGTGCAAGGCTGGTTTAATAGCCCAAAGGTGCCTTAGGTTTTGTTGACCAGAATAAATAAATAACATTACCTAGGAAATAAAACTAGAGTTAGGTCTTCTCTTTCACAGTTATATCTCACGTCATGAAGAAAAAGTTTTGTAATATGATCTTATATTTAGCAGATCAAAGCAAATGTGTGAAAAGTTTGATATGGAACCATTAGAACTTTTATATATAAAACTCAGGTGGAGCTGATATGTGTTCAAGTTTTTATGGCATTGAGGGATGAGAATTTGTTGGGTTTTTTTATTTTTTTACAGGAAAAGTTCAGTATCAACTGGAAACAAATTCAGTCATCCTTCCCTTATAAGGGTGAGCTAAACATCACTGATGCTGCAGGTCATACAGTTAAAGTGACTGAACAGTGAGCATGTTCTGCAAAAGCTTTACTTTGTCCCTGCTCACCATATAATTGCTGAGATTAAGAGTTCAGTCACCGCTTGGTGCTTTCCCAGGGCCTGCTGTGTTAGAAGAGCCTCTCCACGCATTGAGGGTGGAGGGAGCCTTGGACAGCTGTCCCACGAACAGGCACACAATGCCAAAGGTAACTTAAATCAGGTGGATCTGGTTCATCTGCCTCTAAAACCCTCAAAGCACAGAAGGGACCCACTCCAAGTGTTTGGGGAAGGAGTGTAGATCCATGCTGCTAAAGTTCTGTTGGCAAAGAAGGTTTCTCTCTGCAGCAATGTATAAAAAAATTGGTTCATGCTAGTTTGGCTGTATTCAGTGCAAAACTGTGTGTGTGTAAACCAAAACAAAACAACCCCAAAACTCAAAAACTTAAATATTGGAGAGTGTAAATAACCCAAATACCTCTTTTCAATTAACAGCACAAAATTTGACAGCAATCATCACAGGAGGCATTCATTCATTTCCACCAGTATTTTTTCTTTAAATTTCCTGAAGTCTAATTTAGTGTTGATATGCTTAGCATCACAGTACTGATATTTTTTTCTTCCCTTTCCAGTGTGATTTTTAACATGTGGATAACTTTTACGCACTGACCTAAAATCTATTAATTACTGAAACCTTGTAATAGTCCTGCTTTTAAGTCTCTGATGTTAATGATGCTTCAAGTTCAAACAGTCATGTGGAATTCTCATCAAAAAAAAAAAAAAA
>VXAU01000760.1:1088091-1477167 GCA_013399695.1 Formicarius rufipectus
AAAAAAAAAAAAAGAAGAAAGAGGCATGCTTAGAACTCCTGTGCTCCTGTGGTCCTAATTCTTCATGTATATTTTAAGTTTGGAAAATAAAATTCATAAATATAGGTATCTATATTAAAGTAACCTATATTGCATTACGAAGAGGATATATACTAGGTCTAACAATTTTACTGCTACCTCTGTGATTCCCAGGTTTGTTTTTGCTCAGAAGCTATGCCTACTTAATCAAGGTTCCAATTTTCAGTTTGTTGTTCTGATGGCCAAATATATATTTTTATATTTTTGGGGGAAAGTGTCAAACTTTGGCAGAGATATTTTCATTGAGGGCACTTAAGAGGAGAGAAAATAAAATAACCTGCATCCACTGATCGTGATGGTCTTTTAATGAGTTCAGTACACTATGGCAGGGATAAAATGAAATAGGTATTAAGAGGGTGTGGCAATGTGAGGCCAAAGGAAAGGTAATTAATTGTCACTCAGGTGCTTTACTTCCTTGCAAGTCTCTTCACTGTCAGGTCTTGCCACCATAGTATAGTAAGTGGCCATTGAAAAAGGTATACATTGTTCTTAATGAACCTTTGGACTTCTGACTGACCTAGACAGGAAAAACTAGAGGTATGGGAGCTTCTAGGAGGTGAGCAAACAGCTAAGAAGTGTTGGGCATGTTTTGTGGCTGTGTTTATAAAGTTGTGACAGCTTTATCTACTCAAAAAGGCTACTTGTACATAGGGGGGAAAAAGAGCAGGCCTACTGTTCCTCTGATTTGCCTGTGGTTCTTGGGTGACTGGCTCAGATGTGAAGGAAATTGTCTGAGGTCAGTGAGGAGGAACCCTGGGCCCCCAGTGCTCACTTGTCAGCATTGTGGTTGTGATGCCCTCTTCATTCCTCCTGCTTATCCACCAGGCAGGGACAGTTAAAACAGAACCAACAGCGTTGTGTCTCTCAGAAATCTTGGGTCTGTTACCTATTTTTACATTATAAATATGTCACTTCATATTAGACTTATATGGGAACCTCATACTGCTCAACATGCAACTAAAGAACGATTCCTCAGTGTTGCCTCTCCTCCCGTGGGAGACCTGGAAGAGCAAAGGGTACTCGGACCACTTCAGCATTTGTTCTTCACCTTTCACCATTCATTCTTTGAATTTTTTTTGTTCTACCCTCTTTTTCCCCATCTCCTGACGCTTCATGGAGGAGATTCAAAACCTTCTCAACACAGACTCTGCTAATGGAGACTTCATATTTTCAGCACCCTGTCAAAATAATCTTAATAGCTGGATGCTTATAACAGGGCTCTAGAGGTGCTGTAAGTGGTATTGCCCTAAAGAGCTTTCTGTGTAAGTGAAACAAAAGGAAAACTTCCCCATTCAGACCAAAAATAGTATTTATATTTGCAGTCTAACTAGCCTAAATGATCTCTTGGTATTCATTGTATACACATTGTGAATACTAGTGAGCTTGGGAGCACACAATAATGGCCCACAGCAGAGGTGATCAGACTGGACTGCAGACCTTTTGTTTGGCTGTCAAACCACCTGAATGAAGATGGCTTAGTGTCAGTCATCTTATAACAGTTGCAGTACTTCATGCTTAGGCTTGTTTAATTTTTTTCCCCTGGGTGAAGTTGGCAAGAGTCGCCACAACGTGAATGATCTTGCACCTGGAATCCTGTGCTTTTGCATGGGAAATCTGCACAAAACCCCTGTGTTACTAAAACCACTTGCATCCTGCCTTGGTTCATGCTAATATAAATATAATTAATATTGATCACTGATTAAGCTTCTGTCTTCAAAGCAAGGTAACTTTAATTATGGTTGAAATCCTCCTCCTTACTTTGATCTGTAATATTTTACTTTGAAGTTATAGTGTTTCTCTGGGTGCCATTTTCACCTCTAAATATGTTGTCACGTAAAGCCCACTAAGCTCTCTCGTGCCCATTTATTGGAGTTAAGAATTGATTCCTCCCCTCAAGCATTTCCTTATTTTTTTTAACGTTTGGCTTTGTAGACTTTACAACATGTGTTGCCACATTAATCACTATAAATTCCAATGTGTGCTTAAGATCTTTAATGTTTGGTCCCAAGAGGCTTCACATTTAATGCCTGGGTTAGGAGCTCTTTACATTCTGACAAATGTGCAGAATAAAGACCTTCTGTAGAACTTGAAACACTTTGCAAAGTGGTTTGTCCTTTGCAAGTGCTGCTCTACCTCACATTCCTCTATCTGTGGCAGTACTTTTGACTCTTGGTAAATTAGGCCTCCGTGATGTGTAATTAATTTGAACATTCATCTATGTCTGACTGAAAACTTTTAAGGGTTTTGTCCTTTAATAAATAAATGGAATTGTCTTAAACGCCAAAGCAAAATACATATATATATAGTATTTGAAAGTCTGAGCTGCATTTGTCTCCAGTAAGATCTATGCACTATGGTGCTGTGCCTGAGAACAGGGCACATCAATCAGAAAAGCAGATACTGATTTGCAGGGTATTTAATTAGAGGCCTGTTTTACAGGGAAGAAATGAACTGAGCATTCAGCTGACCACAGTGTGTTCTTTGAGAATTCATTACTTGCTGTGTTGGAAAACTAACTGGTCAAGAAAACTTACAGTCCCTGTCAGGGTTCCTATTTCGGAAAAAACCAGTGTCCTCCATCAGCACGGCTGTTTAGATAAACCGATCACTTCTTTAATCGATTCTGAGTGGTGAAAAGTTGCCATGGTTACAAGATCCTGCAGCAATCAAAACAGAAAGTAAGTTTAGAATTGGAAGTGACAGATTTATTCATCACATACTTAACAAGCCTTTGAAGGGAAAGAGAGAGTTTGTCAGAGTCCTTAGGCTGTGTATAAAAAGATTGTGGAGAAATACTCAGAGAATTGCCAATAGGCACTTCAGTTGGAGAGGACTGGCTAATATTTGCATTAGAACCATTGCACAGATGTGTTTGCTTGAAACTTTTGCTCTGGATGACAAAACCATTGAAGTCTGCAAGCCTGTTGTCATTTTTCTTCAGTCTCGGCAATAAATGGTCAGTGAAAATTGCTGTCCTGTGAATGGAGAGTTTCAAACTGTTCCAGGCACAGCTTAGGAGGCAATGAATGCAGGGCAGCCACTTCTGAAATCAAACCTTTGGAAACTTCTCTCATTCTAAACAAATTTCAGAAATTAAGTTTTCAGCATCCCCTACTAAAAATTGCTAGAATCCTGCAGAGGCATTTATGGGATTTCTGTGGGACCCTGCTGAGCTGTCTTCTCCCGGACTTTTTTTTACAGTTTTCTGATTTAGTAAATAGTACTTTGGGACACAGACTCGGTCCTTTTCAGAAACTTTCACTCACTTGTATGTGTGAGATTGGAAACAAACAACATCAAAAACTACTTTAGCTGTGAAAGGTCACAGAAGACAAAACAGATTAAAGTAACCATTAGAAACAACAGGAGGAAAGTGTTGCAGTCATCTCATTCTCTTGGGTAAGCTTCTGCAGTCTTAGAGCTGTACTGAAGTTAATTTTCTGTCTTACTTAGTCCTTTCAACCTCCTCAGAAATCACCTCTCCCCCTCCCACCTCTCTAAACTGAATGTATATTTAATAAGAGGACATGCAAAATCAAACTCATTTCCTGGTTTCTCCTATGTATAAACACCCAGTGCTAATTGAATTTTTTTGTAAATCAATGTTCACAAAAAAATAAAGCATGTTTCCTTAGTTCAAAGCATGTCTGGTTTGAAGGGTTTTGGGCTCAAATCAAGAAACCTCTGTGACATTATATAAACATGCAAAGAAGCTTGCTATAACTGATAGAATTTCTTTCAATTGTTTTTCTTTTTCTTTTTTCCAACCTGAGGCTTTCTAGTAAATCTTGGAGATGAAAATTCACTTGCAAAAAAATCCAAAAGAAAGCAGTCAGTCTGTGTGCTGCAAACCAGCTGTGTTTAGGTGCCCTCCTATGCTAGGAAGGTGACTTGCTATAGAGGGGAGCACGGGGCAGGACTTTAAAGCGCCCAATTGATGTGTAAGTACATGAGCAAACTGTCTCAGAATCAATGCAGTGTGGTGCTCAGCCATGAGATGCTCTCCAGTGTGGAGAGGTTCTTGTTTCACTGCATCCAGCAGGGCTCTCCTTTCTACTTGGTGATTTAACTTTTGCATGTTCAGTGTTTGTTGGCACAAAAGTTGTCAGGGTTTCCACAGAATCTTGTATGGGGAGCTTTGTATTTGTGAATCACTGCTTAGGTATTTATGTTCACATGCACATTTTAAACTCAAGTGTTGCATTCCATTATTAGAGATGAATAATGAAATAAATAATATTTGCTCTTGATTTAAATGATCCCACAAAGATATCTTTGCTAGCATATATTTAGATATCATTCTCTTCAGCATTCTGAGGGTTCCAAATGAATTAAGTCCATCTTATGAAGAAAAAGAAAAGAGTTAATAAGAAAATTTGAGATTTTATTTGCTGCTATTTCTGAAGCTAATGCTATTCATAAAATGTGGGTGGCTGCCTGATATTCCTCTTCAAATCCTCAATGCTTCAAAAATATGCACAAGAGTGTGATTTACAGTATCCTGTATCCTGTGTGCCTTTCTCCTTTGTCTCAACCACACAATCACAGAGGAAGAACACCACCTAATAGCCTACAAAAACATAAACCAATGAATATCCAGTGTTTGGGGATGGAGTGGAATCCCCAAAACACCTGGAATGCATTTGCCCAAAATATTAATCTTAGGAGTAATATCTATGCATTTTGAAGATAGGAGTTAATGCTCACAAGACAGTTGCCTGGTTGTCTTTTAAATTATAGTTTTGTGGTTGTTTTGTTTGTTTGGGTTTTTTTGTTTGTTTTTGTTTATTTCTGTAACTGGAAAAAATTGTTGTAGTTGTCCATTGCCCCACTACAAACATGCACTAATTCCTAGGTGAGTACTCCTGGTCTTTCCCAGGGCACAACCAGCTTTGTTAGTGTGACTTAATGTTTTCTGGAACGTCAGATGTGTATAAACAGGCATGGCACTGTAAGGTTATTTAGACAGATAGACATAAGTATTTTTTTGTCCATTAAAATAGATTTAAGTCAATGTTTTGCTCTGAACCAAGCTCACAGTCTTCTACAGCATTTCATTTGTGGGGCTGCAACATTTTAGACTGCTCTGCCAGGCCAAATCTGGCTATATCCTTCATGTATGAGGGGAAGATGGACCTTTATAAGAGTTGATCTTAGTCTTGTGTCTCAGTTCTTAGTAGTTTATAAATGAGGGCATATTTATCAATAGAAATTTTTTTACGTATTTCTACTGATAATTAACTCTCTAAAATCAAATACTTACTTAAGGAATGATGTCTTAAGAAAAAAAATCTGCCTGTATCATAGAAATATGTTGTCTGTATGCCAGTTTTCTTGGCTAAGTAAAACATGAAAGAGTGTTATGAACATGTCACTGTGCATGGCACATAGGGGAATTATTTTTGTAGTATTTGTTCCAGGTTAATTGTACATTATGAAATTAAGTCATTTTGTCTCACTGCTTAGATCTACAGTAATTTTTCCTTAGTTATTGTGTTAGCAAGTACAGCGTGACCTTATTAAAATGGAAATCCTGTTAGTCCCTTTTGTCAAAGCCACAAAGCACAGAGTTGCCCAGGTTTGAAAACTCTAAAACTGCATTTCTTTGGCTCTCCTATAGGTATAATAGTTTCTTGACATATATACCCACTTTTCTGTGCGTATGCTTGGTGAAATTTATGCAACATTTCAAAGATGATGTCCGAGATCAAAATTAATTTTCTTCTCTTTAAACAGAACACAATAAACCCATTTTAACAAGCACCAAAGCTGAAGATCCTATTCTGAGATGATGTAGTTGTGTATATTACCTAATAGACAGATTACTTTTCTACTTTTCTTCATGAAAACTCACAATAAGTTTAGATTTAAAAGAACAGTTGCAGTATAATGTTTCTCAAGAGAGGAAGGACATTATTTTATACTGAAGAATGGACTGTAATTTCCAAGAATGTAGTGGAATTGTTGTCCCTTAAAAACCTCAAGCTGAGATGCAATGACTCACCTCTTGCCTTGGTAGATTGTCATAAGGGCAGCCAGACTGGAATCATCACTGATTTGAGCTGCACCCCCCGATCATAGGCTCAAAATCTTGGCAAATTCTGATTTATAGCCAGGCAGCTTTAGGAATTAGGAGAAGGCAGAGATTTGTGATACTCCATCAAGCTCCATTGCATCTGATTAAGAACTTTGCCCTCTGAAGGAGGACGGTGCAAAACCATATTGGGAGTTCTATTTGTGTGCTGGTCTTTTTGTGGTACTGTTTCAATAGAGTCATATTGGAATTGAAAGTTCATCCTGACAAATGAGGGAACCATCTATTAATCTTACCAGGACTGAAATGTATAGTCCTAAAAGTAGAATCTCCAGAGGAATTAATCTAAATTCATTTCCTCTTCAGGTTTTCAGGTACAACTAAAGTCTAAATTTTTAAAAACTCTTTTTTTTCCTGTCACTGATTCCTTTTTTGGGGTGAATTTACTTAATGCTTTCTGCAAGGTACTGGACTGAGACCTGGGTTTCTGGGGAGTTTTCTCAGAGTTGCAGGACGTACTTAACAGCAGGGTGATGCTCATTAGTATAACATTATTGTATTACCAGTTAATTAGGCTTATAATGCTAATTCAGATTTAGATCACTTTGATGACAGCAAAGAATGAAGCTGATCATTAGGAACTATAATTTGTTAAGTGGATATTTTTTCACAGAGCCTAGGCCAACTACCACAAAATATTTCAAAAACAGCTTTCTGTATTTATTCTCTTATCATTTTGGTAATTCACAAACACTGAGGGGGGGACATGGGACAGATCACCCAAATTTCAAGGTGTCAGATACGGTGGGCATTTGGAGTCACCAAAGGATGACTATTCAACTATTCAGTCACCTATTCAACTATCAATGATTGATTTTATATTTTTAAGATAATATTGATGGGCTCTTTAACAAAATAAATCGAAGTATTTCATTTTAGGCAGAAGAAATTGCTAACACTATTCAATATACTACGATATAAATGTAAGGATGAGGTTTGGATAAGCTTACCATTCAATGATTCAGCCTGTCAAGCTAATTTTACATTTAAAAGTTGTTTTGCCCAGAACTTTTCCATCTCTCTAATAAGAAATATCTCCTTTGCCTATTTGCACATAGAATGGGAGAATGTGAATTATTTCATTATAAGATGATATATTCCACAAAAGTTGGTTCATGTCAGGACATCCAACAAAAACTTACACTAACCACTTTCCCGTGTGGATTTCCCTCTTCACTGACTTTTCGCAACACTCAAAGTAGTGTGCTAGAATTTTATCTATTCATAGTTCAGTAACACTTTATTTTCATCCTGTTATGGGAAGACCATAGGAATTCCTCCTGATGCTAATTAAAAAAATTAGGTCATTTGTATAGATCAATTGTTTGCTGTTTATTCTCTGAATATTTAGTAGCAGAAAATTGTTGGCAGGAATTGTTATTGACACAGCAAAGTTTAAATTGACACAAGAGAGTATTTGTGGGAAATATATTTCACAGTTGGGGTAGGAGCACTGAGAAGTCATCACCTTAACATTCCTTGGTCTGCATAGTTAAAGAAATCAGCATGTTTTGGGTGTCTACAGAAATAATGAAAAACAGGCAGCAGAATAAGCATTTTTAGGACTTATCTGAAAGATGCTTTTAAATGACGTGGAATTGCAAGCAATGCATTCATCTGATATGGAAGTCCTTAGGCAAACTCCTTTCCTGTGGAATTTGCCATTAAAAAAAGTAGATGAGAATTCCATAGCTCTGTGTGGAGTGTTGATTGTGTGTTGAGTAATTGTCTGCGAGACAAGAGAAATAAAAAACTTTCAGTGCTAATGGACATGTAGCTGAGCCCCAAAATGTATGTTTGTGTAACGTGAAATACACATACAGGTGAATGCAAATGTATAAATTAGAGTTTATAGATTTCCATATACGCTTTCTGTAATTTTTGCTCTAAAGACATTGTTAAATCACAAGTTACAAAGCATCCAGATGCCTTCTTTCCATATTAAGGAAAGGTTGGCTTTTTCTTTATTTCCCCCCTTTAATGCAAATTATATTAAAAAAAATAATTATCTTGAGTTAATGTTGAATCAGGATAACTAGAAAAACTTGGACATGTATTGAGTAGTTTAAATGAGTCTGTGGTATAGAAGGCCATCTTTTTGTTTGTTTTTCCCCTGACTGAACATTATCATCCTTATGTCCTTCTGGCAATATAAAGAAGGTCTGAGGCAGGTTTAAAGAAATTTTCTCTCAATTCGATAGACAGTTACCAGACCAAAATAAAATAAAAGGACCTTGGTAAAGAGCTAATAGGTCTTTTGTGTCTTCTGGAAAGCCATATTTTAAATATTGAAAATGATGCTTTGGATGCACTTACCCAGTGCTTTTGGGTCATATCTCAGATCTATTCCAGCAGTGTGATGAACTGGAGCTAATATATAGCCACAGGTGTTCTTCAGAACTTTGGGTATCATTGTAAAACAAATTGAATTTGTCCCACTGAACTGAACACACGTATTTTCTTGGTAGAACATAGTCTGTCAAAACAAGCTGAGGCCAGCTGAGCACAGATTTGTTGTTTGCTGCTGCTGACACAGAACAGCTTATTTATCATTGGAAGTCCAAGTCCAGCTCCTTGTTGTTCATTTGAGAAGAGAAACAATTCTTGTTTGGCTTTTCTCTTGTGCAGTGTGATATTGAATTCCTTTGCTCTGGATAGCTGCAAATACAAAGATTTTCAGGAATATGTCCTAGAACTTGGTGAGGTTGTCTGCTATAAATCTCCTTTCAGTGCAAAGTACTTCTTCTAGTCATTATTAAGGCTGGTGGTGACTGTGTTTACATTGGAAGTACAGAATCACATAAGCATTTCATGAAAATATTGCCATGCTACTTGTGCTGCTGCCTGCAGAGCTTGATTTGTTTTCACTAGACACTAGTTTTTATTTTCTCCAGATTTGCTATAAAGACCTTGAAATTCATTAATCACATGTTAGCTCTGGGGTACTAACCCCAGCTTCACAAGGGGGGTGGCGAGCGTGGAGTGAAAGAGGGGTTAATTTTACTCTTGCTAATAGTTCCTAGGTAAAACAGTTCTTAAAGTAACAGGGTGGTCTTTTATTTGGTTGAGGTTTGTTTGTTTGTTTGGTTTTTTTTTTTCCTTTTTTTGTTTGTTTGATTTTTTTTTTTTTTTCTGTTAAGTTTCCTTGTCCCTTGTTCTCGCCATTCTTAACAAAAGGGTAGTTCTTGGTTCCCTGAGTTAAACTGTGCTGGGTGCCAGAAGGGTTTGAAGTTTTCATTTTTTTTTTAAATGGAATGAAATGTGCTAATTTTCTTTGCTAAATAACATGTGCTCTGCTATATGTTTCAATCTGTCTTTCATCTGATCTATTAGGCACACATTATCAGTGTATAATGAATATACAAAGATATTTCTCTTAGAAATGACAACTATATAAATAATTCAAGTAGTCAGAAATAAAAATTGCTGTGGCTTGCCTTGTGCTTTCTCCTCTAGCAATCTGACACCACAGAAGTATATGGGTATGCTGCTTGGGAATGATCAACACAGGACTTCATGTCCTCTACTCAAAAACTGAATGTTGTCCAAGTATGAAAGAACAGCTCATATATTGTGGTTTGCCCACAGACCCTTCCAATGAAAGAAAGCTCAGCAGAGATGGTCCAGGGAGATGTGAAACTCAGGAATAATGCAGGATCTGGGTAATCCCAGAGGGGGACCAAAGGATTTTAGATAAACAGCTGTCACAGCTGAGGGAATCCATTGGTGGTTTATCTCTGAGCTCCTTAAAGGAGTGTTGGTCTCCCTGTCAGCCAGATGGGCACTGGGGGAGTTTAGTGGGTGCTACAGCAATGTAGGGTATAAAAAGTGAAGAGAGAACAGACCTGAGCTGTTTCAACCCATGTACTCTTTCACAGTCACTGGGGCTGCCCAGTGTCCAGATAGTGAGCATATTCTGGAGAGATTGATATGGGAATCCCATTGGAATTGTGATTGAACTGTGTATTGCAGTTTGTGCTCCCTCACTCTGTATATATCTAAATCAGATCAGAAATCTGGTGCAACATCAGCCACTCTCAAATAGATAAGTTTTATATTAAACAGTACACTTTCTACTCGTGAAATATCTAAAAGAACCTGGTCAGTGAGTATTGACCTCTGACAAATAACTGCTGAAAGGGATGGCCTAACTAGAATCATTTTCCTGAGGAACACAGTATCTAGGCAGACAATAAATGTTCATTCTATGTAACTGCTTAATGTCCAAACTGGTACTAAAAAAGCCCTTTACTTGAAAGCTAATAGTCTAGTGGAAGCAAACACAGAATGCTGAAGGACAGAGGACGTGAAATTGGCCCTTGTGGAATGAAAAAGCTGATGTGAAGAGGAGAGTGTTTCAGTGTGGATGTGAGAAACACATGTAATGACTTTCAGGGCAAATGAATCTAGCAAATAAGCCCAGAACTGCTGCCAGATTTAACATTTCTGGTGGTTTTACAAGAAGAAAATAAAATAAAGAAATTGAATATTTTCTGCAAATGCTCAGATTGCTGTTATACTTCTTTGTGCCTATTTGTGTTGCTTTGTTGTTAAATTACAAGAAGATTAAATCAATGGCAAAAATGGGTTAATATATTTTGGAAATATTCTACATTTTTAGGCCTTTTGATAAAAAAAAAAGGAGGAAAACTGTACTATTCCTCTTGAAATCTATTCTGCTTCAAATTTATCCTTTGTAGTTAGGGTGTAAGAGCATTTCTTGGGTCATAAGTTAGGTACTGCAATATTATTGTTAGTATTGTGTGAGATATATACATACACACACAAAATCTCTCATACAAATTGCAGATAAAAATAGTAGCATTTTTCTTTTCTTTTCTGTGGAGTGAGAAGATACTGTAAAGAGACTGGTGCTTCTTCAACGACAGTGTCTTATTTTCTTAAAACTAAAGTATCTTCCAAGGAAATGAAATGCACCAGATCCTGATGTTTAACCTAGCAATGAATAATTCATATAAAGTGATTGGAAAATAAAATATCTTCCTTACGACTGAAAAGACAACACTTTCCCCTTTGAGAAAAGTGAGTAGCTATGGAACTTGTAAAACTATTTGAAATATACCATATATGGCAAACAATAGATTTGTTTGGCATTTTGCTTTTATTTCGTCCATACCTGTTGGAGACTTTTATGATTAGAATTATAGTGTGACTTTATCACAGCTCGTGTTGGTGTTTTTATTAAAAAAGAAAAAAAAAAAAAAAAAAAGCCCTGTGCATGCCAAACCCACTGTTGATTACCAGTGTGTGAGGGCAATGCAGACTTCAAAGCATTCAAATGCCATTTATCTGCATCATGATGTTTATACATATATTTTGAAGATGCCCTTTCCTTACTTTGCTGATTATGATATGAATCACATTATGAAAAATTGGTATCCTTATATCTCTCTACTAAACAAGCTTTTATGAGGGTTCCTTTGGTGTGATTGCTGATGTCCTGTGTTGCTGGGAAATGAAGTAATTTCACATCTTATGAATACTTTGTGTAAGACACCCTGTGAAAAATATCCTTAAGAAATCTGCTGAAAATACTTATGAAGTATTTGAAGACCCATAACTCTAAAACTGACTACCACAAATTATACTAAAGAAGGAGAATGAAAAAAGTAATTCTTTTGCTGATGGAAGTTGGCAGCTGTATCACTCATTTTCTTAGTGAAATGGATTCAGCAGAATTAATGTTGGACATAAAACTTACTTTGAGAGGCAAAACTGCTTAAGTTGCAACCTTATAAATATGAGAGGTCTTCCACAGGATAGGAATGAAGATTTCTGATAAAATACAGGTTTAAAGGGAAAAGTGCTTTCAAAGCATCCATTTCTGAGAACCAAACCTGGGCCTCCTGTAGTGTCACAAACCCCTGCTTGGGAGGGCAGACACGTTGTTTGGGTTTGTGCCTGGCTGGTTTGCAGTGCAAACACAACCCTCGGTGCTGGAAGCCTTGCCAATGTTTTCAGTGTGCACAACTGTGGGCTTTGTTTGGGAGCCTTAATTTTTCAAAATTCCTAATTTAGCAGCAACTGTGGTAATTTTTCCTTTCAATCAGAAGTCAAATTTTCAGACTTTTAACCAACGATGTAGCCGTCCTGCAAAGCCACATGTCCATTCTGCCCATGAACAGGGACCATCATTCTGTTCTTCTCCCACATAATCAAACGTCTCTCACTTGAAGAAGCTACTTGCATTTTAAGGGTGTTTCTGACCAGGCACTAAGCACTTGCCTTTCTATTAATATTATTACTTCTTTTAAAAGTGAAAAACTATTTGGACCAAGTGTCTTATTTATTCTTCATTTTGTTGTGAACAACTGTATGTAAACAGGCAAGTGTTTTATACAGATCATGCAGTGATGGTCTGGGGTCAGCAGTGATGACTTTATTGAAATAATTGCTCTTAGGAAGCTGTCAGTAGGCATAGAGAATTGTGTGCATTTAGGTAAGATTGCTGTCATTTACATGAGAGTATGGGCACTTTTTTTTTTTTTTTCCCCAAAGCCTTCTTTTTTCTAAGATAATTTGATATTGTGTCGTTCAATCAAACACAAGTTTTATAGGCATCGTTAGGCAGGGCAGAGTTTTCATCCTCAAAAGGATCTTTTTTGAGTTCACTAAGTTGTTATTTTAGTTTTTTAATTTCTTTTCTGACTTTTTACGTGTTGTAGGAGGCAGGCATTTAAACAGCCAAACAATAATTTTTATGTAGGTAATTTAAATATAACTGTCAGATAAAATTAAAGTTCTCTGCCAGCTTTCAGGGACTTTATTATTATGTTCCATTCTGGATCAAATTTTCAAAAATTCAGACTCTTTGAATTTAAATTCATGGTTTAGTCCTTGAATAAACTGTCTCATATCAAAACTTTCATTCTCCAAGTTGCCTTTCCCACTCTTTGCCTTGGTCATGTGCTGAAATGAGAGATGCTGCACTCACTCTGCCGCTTTGAAACTGAGTAGGCCCTTCCTAAATTCTCTGACAGATGTGGAACCTTTTGTGGTGAGTTTGTTGGAACTTCTCAAAAGTTTTGTCGTTGGAGTACTTTTTTAACTGCTGCAACAAGAATTCCCTGATGAAGTAAGGAATACAGCAATCAGGGGATGTTCGCCTGCTCAGATTATTCTGTGCCTTTGCTGAGACTTGTTCACATGCAGTGCTTAAGAAAAGTGATGTTAGTCCCCTGACAGGGGCAAAGCCAATGTGCTGAGAGTTTGAATGCCTTTGTGGGTGCTGTCACACAGAAGTTGAGCAGCCTTGGACTGTGCTGGCTGAACCTCCTGTGCTACAAGTGGTTTTCTGCAGAGGCTTCAATTGCAGCCGGGCATTAAACCTGCCCAACAGCTTCTTGTACTCGATTCTTTGACATGCTTTATTGCACTGCCTTCACAGCTTTAGTTGATGGGCTCTTATTTATGGTGAGTGTAGATAAGTGCTGTATGGTAGAGATTATAGAGACCAGATAGGTGATTTATTTTTTTTTAATTCAGTCTGTAATTCAAATCTTAAATCTGTGATTAATTTTTTTTTTAATTATTATTATTTGTAAGCTGGACCAAAAGTGTGTCAAGTGCCTATATCAGTGTTTTTAAAACACATATTAGTTCTTCTAACACTGTTCTGTTAAAAAAAAAAACAAAACCAAACCAAACCAAAACCAAAAAAAAACCCAAAACAAAACCAAAAAACAACCCCAGATATCACAGTGTGTCCTTGGGTATTTTAAACAATAATGTGTCCTTAGCACCTTTGCTAAAATACGTTTACTTTAGTCTTCTTTCATAGTTCACCAAGTGACTCCATCACAAGCTATCAAAATAACTTGGTTAGCAAGATAAAGAGGTCTGCAGCTGGAAAATGAGGGTACAGTAAATGCATCCTGCTTGGCTTGGGAGCTTTCAGAATTCTTGGATTTGGGAGATGAATCAGTACCTCACTCAGGAAATCAGCATGGGTATGACAAGACCAAGGAATACACCCCAAAGATTTTTTTTCTTTCTTTCCTGTTTCAAATATAAAATGCTTCCCAAGTCACTTTGTGTCTGTTCCCTCAAGGACGGCCTCATTATTATTCTCTGCAGGGTCAGGACAGGAAGGAGGTGGGTTATGCTGTGTTTAGCAATGGGCATGAAGAGCTTAACCAAATCAGACCAAGGATAAAGGAATCGATAGCAAGAGACAAACAAAATAAGCAGTGCTGCTCTCTGAATATCACAGCTGTCTCACATATTTTCCTTTCTGTTTTGTGAAAGAAAAGCTCTGGGCTTCTATAGAAAGTCTGCTTTTCAGGTGTGGTGGGGTTCAAGAGCTCCCTCTTTAATGACAGAATTTGAAGACAGACAACATAGATGTGGGGAAAGGAAGAACACAGAAATGACTAAGAACCCAGGGTTTGGTATTATCTATGAGAGGGGAAAAAGGGAACAACCAAAACAAAAAGGCACTCCATTCCTCTCATTCTCAAACAAAAAGAAATGCCACCAATAACAACTAAAACCACTACTGGCCCACACATTCCAGTAGTTTTAGGGTAGAATTATTCTCTCACAGTTTAGATATCGAAAGTAGAATTGTTTTGTATCTGACAATTTATATTTTATAGTAAAAGAAAGTAAATGGGCCAAGGCATGGGTAATGCCATTGCAAAGATAGAGGTTGGGAGAGTGTGTAAATCCTGGTGCATCAGTAATATTGTAGCATCATTGCCTAAGTGCAAGTGCATACCCAGCTTTCTGTGTAGTCAGTATATATCTATATCCCTGTTCTCACTGCTTTTCCTTTTGCCGTGCTAAGGAAACTGAAGGCTTGTGGCTGCTCTCTGTTTCTGATGATGATGATTTTACCAGACAAAACACTACTCTTTTCCTTGACCTGTTAATCAAATCATCTAGATCTGTACGATGATCTCTGGTTCACAGTCAGCATGGAAAATTTCAGTAAAAAACAATGCATGCTGAATTGTTGATGTTTTCATTGAATTGTCAAACTTGGTGAATTCCTTGATGTATCAACAAGTGACATTCTGAAAGGTTTGGTTTTCAAATTTGTGGAGAAAAGTGACAGAAATGTCCATTATTGTTGTATTTTTGCCTGTATTGCCATACCAAAAAGTTTCCATACCTCCTAAAGGTCATATTTTATTAGAGTAAGTCCAGGTTTCAGTAACAGCATTAAATTCTTGGTAAATGTGTAAAAGGAGAGTGAGTCCCACAGTTCAGAAGTGTAGCTCTCTTTCCTGACCAGTAGTGACTTAGAATTACAGAGCTACCCATTTGTTGTGTTGTTGACACTGAATCCTGCATAAGGCCATTGCATATTTTTGCTGACTTCATAGAAATGAAGTTTTATACTGATGACTTGGCAGGCATCATTGAACTTTTCTGTGACAGGGCAAAAATGTAGCAATGGAAACAAAATAAAATACAATAGGTTAAAATGGACCAGAACCCCAAACTGCTCATGCTCAGTGAAAAAGAGATGAAATCACTGAATGAAACTTAATTATCTGGCTTCATGAGGAAGGACTCTCTGCCACCCATATGGTGCAGAAGAGACTGAATTTGAGATTTGTCCACCAAAGAAGCAGGAAAGAAATAAGAGGAAACTTTGTGCCTACACAGAGTCAAGCAAAATTGCAGCTGCCTGCAAACGTAGAGGGGAGTGTCATCCACTCATCTGGAAATGCCTTTCAAGAGTGCTGTAAAATGGATGCACATGGGAGAACATTTACCTGAATAACAGCAAGTAATCCCTAACTGAACTTCCAAAGGCTGTTTCCTGACAATGCAAAGCATTTTACTTTTATCCTCCTCTTTTCTTAGTGCTGATTAATAGATATGTTGATTCTACAGTTGCCACTGTAAAAGAAATCATCACAATACAACCAAGTACATTTTGGAGGGGTATTTATGTGTCATTCTCCTTCTATTCAGTACCTTTGTCAAAATCAAACCAAACTGATTGGCTTAAAAACACTCGGACTATTTAGAAATAAATTCATATGTAGATTGTTTTGATTTATGTAAGTCATCCCAAAATTCAAAATGTAATAAATCTTGAAAGTTTCAGTGTGAAGTAAAAGCATCCATATATCAATGTGCATTGAAAAATCACTTAGAGTTAAGTCATTATCATGATTCTAGGTTGTATGTGTATATACACACATATACACAAAGGAATTTAATGAATTTCCTGCTACCTCTAAGTTTCTATTTAAAAAAAATTAAATGTTATGTTTTAGTTACAACTGGGGCTAAACCCAGAAGTTTTTAAGGGTAATATTTCTTCTTTCATACCTGGGTCTAGAGTGTTGTTGTCTTTAAAACTGCAAGTTGGGAAAACAAAATATGTTCATGAAACAAGAACCATCCACTTGCCATACCCTGAGTCTGTTTGCACTGCCAGTTCTCACATATTCACATGTGCTTCAGCTGGGGTCAGCTGATACATTTCATAGAAATATGTTCTATTTTTCAATTCTTTGTCAGACACTTGCAAGTTTACTTTAGTAATTTTAATTTTATTGCAAGAATATTGTATCTGGACCTTTTGTTGACTTTGTTCATCACTTTCACAGCAAGACTGTTTGAAAATCATTAAAGACTCAATGAATCTTACAGGTACCACGATGTGAGTATACTCCTATCTTTCTTCACATAGGTGGTGGCCCCTGCTGAGTATGTAAACAGAAATGCAACCAAGTGTTGGCTGTGAGAAATGAGGAAATAAATTATTTAAACAGCACCAGGAGTTCGGGTGAACCAGACTGTGTTCTGGCACTGATGTCTTTTCTGAGTTCTGTAAAAGGAAAACCCTACAGCATTCAGAACAAGAAATTCCTTCAGACTTCCCCTTTTTAATAACTAATAATGTATATATTTTTAAAATGGTTGTATTTTGCTCTTGAGGAGACAGAACAGGCAGTGATATTGTTACATACGTGGGACTGAGGAATTCCAACATTATGTTCAATTCAATCAGTCAATGTATCACAAAAATACGTATCTGCAACTGAAAATGCTACTCTGATGTCTCCTTCTTATCTATAAACATTGGATTTCATCTGTTGTCCTTGAAACTGGGAGGGCGATAGATGGGAGAAAACTTCAGTAGCTTGTTGAAATACAGAAAGACAGGCAAAACCTGTGATAGATTTAAAGCTTTTGTACTCCTTCACTCCAGCACTGCTCTTGGTGCACTTGCTCTTTTTCCCAGACCTATGTGGGGCTTTTCTCTCTTTCATTTGAAGAAGTTTCCTCTGAAGTACTAAGATTTATTCAAGAAATTATTACAGGGAGAGGAGAAAAAAACAAACAAAAAAAACCCAACCAAACAAAAAAACCCAAACAACAACACCAAAAAAACCCCCACAACCTTACATTGTTTTATTTATTTACATTATTATATCTTTTAAAAGAAAACCTTGAAATATATCACCTGGAATTCTTCAAAATGCTAATCCTACTGCAGCCCTATAAAGGGGAAGTTGTTGGTATTTTAGGCCATCTCTTCAGTTTGGTTGCTGATTTCTGATTTATTTGTAAATTGCTCATCCTCACCCCCATGCAAGGAGAGATTGATCTCATCCCAAAATTTGACACAATTCTGGCAATAATTGAGGTGATTAGTGATAGCCATCAGTTTTACCCTTCAGAATAAAATGTGGCAAGTGAATAAAGCCTGATGGCATGGCTGTGCAAAATTTCATTTAACAGCTCATTGCAGGCAGGCCAAGTTGGATTGCCAAATATATCAAATCACTTTTATGGATCTAAGCTGTCTACCTCCTGATTTTCTTAATCGTAAATGGTATAACAGATATTGCTATAGTTTTCCCATGCATTGTAAAAGGAAAGTGTTTTAAATAAGGAGCAGAGCAAGCTGATTTGTTTGGTTAAGTTTACAGGTATAGGTTGTATGTACTCCAGATGTTTGCACACATTCTCAAAGTCCTAGGGCCCTTTGTTTCTCCAGCATCCACTCTGAATCTCCAAACACACCCAGTCAGTAGGCAGTTGCTGTCAATCAGTTACTAAAAGGGGCTCATCTGTTATATTTATGTATTTTTCATCCAAGAATGAATAGTTTTTGCTGTGCTGTTTTCAATTCCAGATACGAGGAAATAGGTCAGAGTACAAGCTGCTTGCTCTGCTTACAGCTCCCACTGTGGTTCTGACTTTTAGTACATGGGATAACAGGAAAGGGGAGTAATGGAATTAAAAGACAAAAATGAATCTATCCCTGTCTTTTTGGACCTAAAGTTTTACCTGGATTTTTATCATAGATCCAATCTATGTATCTATAATAATACATAGTTATTTCTGCCTTGCCAGTCTAATGATTAAGATCTCTAACACACTTACTATGCATGTTCTGGGAGGTAAGGAGGTGCTATTATCCCTGTCTGAAAGAAGAGGAGATGAAGCACAAAGAAGGGAAGTGATTTGATTAAGATGACACATGAAGTTTATGGTGAATTTGGGATGGTGTCATAGAACAATTCAGTTTGATTCTGCTTTAGACAGTTCTCAAGCTCAAGAGCTCAAAAGCCCCACTCAGCTCCTACTGATGGTAGTCGTGGTTTTATCATCAGTCTTGAGGAGGATATTGGTATGTTCAAGAAAATTCTGAATGCACCTTTACAGCTACCCTGAGATTTTCGGCTCCAATGTATGCCCTGTGGTATTATTCCTAACCATATTCCTCTCCAGTTGTTTTGGCATAGGTGGATTAAGGAGGTGGCCCTACAGAATTTGGTTTAGAAATTCCAGCACTGCAGTGGAGGGCAGTGGTTGCATCACAATATTAATTTTGACACTTCCATACCCTTGAGTAAAAAAATGTGTTCAGAAGGAGTTCTTTAAGTGGCTATATAAATGTAGCAGGCTGAATGTTGTGATATACCTGTGTACTAATACAATAACTTAGCTGCTCAAATATTCGGTTATTTCTCTTTGTAATGGATAAACTCTCAGTTGGCTATTAGAAAGATAA
Organism: Formicarius rufipectus; assembly: GCA_013399695.1. Classification (NCBI taxonomy): domain Eukaryota; kingdom Metazoa; phylum Chordata; class Aves; order Passeriformes; family Formicariidae; genus Formicarius; species Formicarius rufipectus. Next base: position 1,107,273 of record VXAU01000760.1, read on the forward strand.
GGATTGACACCAACAGCTTTTGCAGAGTATGAACAGGAAAAAAAAAAGAACACAATAGGAGAAATGGCACTAATTTATTGTCACAAAGGGATTGGAAACTGTAGATTTCCAGGATTCTCATTTGCACCTACTTCCAATCTATGAGGCTCTGAATAATCATCAGAATCATGCCTTGATATTGAAGAATCTCCAGTTCTACTCTTCTAGACCAGGTTAATCCTGAATGAAATGCCAATAGTTTGATTGAGTATTGTTTATTGAAATGACCTTCGTTTCTTAGTAGCAGCATGATTTGTCAGTTTTATTAGAAAATTTCACTTTGTGTGAGTTTAGTAGACTGTCTTCTGGTGTTACAAATGTGAAATCTCACTCTAGGAATGGAAATTAATGTGGGAAAGTTCACATGGGGTTCAGTACAATTGCCATATAATGCTTAACCCAACCAAATTAACTTCTCACACTGTAAAAATTCTTAAATTCAAAGGATTTTTCAATATTCTGCAAGCTGGAGGCTCTTCAGAGCTAAGAGAGCAAACCCAGAATGTACTTGTATGACCAAAAAAAAAAAAGGGCAACAAAATCAGGGATCCATAAATTAGAGTTCAAATTAATTTTGGCATTGAGTAGTCCACTGGACAGGAATTTCTGGGCTATTCAGTTTTAATTTGAAAATAATAAAAAAAAATAACATTTCTCCCCCCCTTGCCCCCCCAAATTATTGCTTTTGGAATTGGTAGAATATCTTATACATGCATAAAAATGCATATCAGGAGAGCTCAATTCTGCCAGTACATGATGCTCCAAAAGAGGAACACAGCATTACTGTTTACACAGGTTGGTGCTTAGAGGTTTAAAAGTGAACTTTAGTTTACATAAGTGGCACAGTTTCTCAAATGATAAATATAAATTTATAAGTGATAATATAAAGTCTTGTAGCCTTATTTTTTTTTTTTTCAGAGAAATGAAGATTTATGACCTTAAGCTGTTTATGAGTAAATATAGGAAGAGATATTTCAGGCATTTTTGTCTTAATAATTATTGCCCCTCTTCAGTTGCACTCAGACAGTCTGGTCTCAGAAATGGAACAAATGTCGTGGAATGAAAGTGTTTGGTACAGAGGGTTATTGCTAATGTATCCTGTTTAGGAAAATGTGGGATTATATGTTCAGTCCTCACCAGGCTCGAGGCTACCAATAGTGATGTCTAAACAATGGGAAAATATCTGTTGGGGCTTTTATGGATTGGTTGCACATAGTCTGTAAATTTAGTCAACCTTCACTTGTCCTGCTTCTTACAAAGCTACTTATTTCTTTTTGGATGTTATTTGTGTACAAATACTCAGTGTCCATCTTAAAGTCTAGGTGAATTTGTTCATAGCTCTGTGTATCTCATCTTGTGCACCCTGCTTTTAGAAAGAAAAAAAATAGGAAGAAATAGTAAGAAAAGACATTCAGTTCTCTGTATAATAATCAATATAGACACCTTAGATATGAAACAACTCTTATTCAAGAGTTAACACAGAGCTTGTTTTTATAAAGAGCCTGAAGTCTGCAATGCCAATTGAATACCGGCTTGTAGATGAATACTGAAAAACATTGTGACTGATGTGAGCTATAAACAAGACCTTCTGGATTCTGTACAATTTTTCATTATCTATCCAGTCACTAGTAAATGAAGTTATATGAGTCAGGTGGTAATTAGGAACAGGCATACTCACTTTTTCATATTTAGAATTTTCTTGAACATTCTCTTTAGAAAGGACTAGAAGGAATGATTATAGGAAGGGCTGAATAACAGGGAGGGGGAAATTATTTGAGTTTTTATTTAAAAGTAAGCAAAATAAGAAAACGTTCTCCTAGTCCATAAATTGCTTTTTGAACTCTTATTGAAGTACATTTTCTTCTTTTGAATTTAGATCTGCATTATAGGATTTTATGCACTACTTCCTGCTATGTGCTTTGCAGATCAATCCTAAAACCAATTATTCCTAAATGTATCCACAAAAAGACGCCTGTAAGAGAAAGTGAGCTACACCTCATAATATTTTTTACTGGGCTTATTAGTATTTCAGAAGCTCTATTTGCTCAAATAGAAGGGCATCTCTCAAATGTAACTTCAAAGAGAGCTTATAGGATTTTTCTTCCTGACTCATTACAATTGTAGTCTGCAACCATGTAGAAAATGTTACTTGAAGTGTAAAAGCAAAAAAATATTGTCTTGAACTGCGCATGATGCATTGGGCAGGCTCTCAAAGCCAGTTAACAAGGTTTATCTCCTCCTTAAATTGTTAATAATCTGACTGAAAGGATTTAAAACTGATTTTTCCTCCCCTCTCCAACTTTAATTTGTGGTGTTCATAGAGGGCATTCATGTTCCTCTAAATGGCACAGCAGTCTGGGGCGCTCTGTGCTTTTGTCTTAGATAGTTTTTAGTAAACCAGGTACTTGTTTTGTTGAAGGGTCTGCTGAGCTAATCCCTGAATTGACCAGTGGGAGACAAAATGTGGGGGCCCTGGAGGGGGGATGGAGATGTGGAAGACACGAAATAACGAGATGTCCACAGAGACAAGGAAGAGGGAAATGTTTCCAGTTGTTTTTGTTGCTGAAGGAGAGAGAATCTTTGACAGATGACCTTGGCATCAGTTGCTCAGAGGACACCAAAAACAGTCTTGGTTTGGCTGTGGTTGGCAAGAAAAGCAGATAGTGCTCCTATAGACCTAGTCCTATAGACTCCTTGTTCTTTGCTACAGGTCAGAGGTCAGTTTGGCAGTGCTGACTGGCAGGAGTCACTGAACTATCAGTGACCAGCAAATTATTTATCACCGTAAGTATCTATTGAAAAACAGCAACCTATAACTGAAAAATTTGCTCAAAGTCTGCAAATAGCAGTTGGATCACAGAAAGGATTGTATTGAGGGCATAACATCAAGGATTAAAAGCTCTTAAATCTCAAACTGCCCTGCTTAACAGAGGGGCATATTAATGTTTTTTAAGATTTTATAAGAATCATCGTGTGTGGTGGGTTTTTTGTTTGTTTGTGGGGTTTTTGTTTTTTTTGGTTGTTTTTTGTTTTGTTTTTCTTTTTTTTTTTCAGGGAGGCTGAAGGAGTTTTAAAGTGCGGTTTAAATCTGGTTTCAAGTATTTTAGACTAAATAAATACGATGAAATTTTGTCCATCCTGTGCTCAATAGCTTGTCACAAAAAAATTTGACAGCAGTATATATTAAAGTAATAGTTATACTGAGGACAAAAGGTCCTGAATTTACTGAGTAAAAGCTGAAATCTCACTATGATATGAGCTCCAGTCAGGTATTCTTCATGGCCTGCCTGGCATAGAGCAGTCAGAGGGACAGTAGGAAAGAAGCTGAGGATGTGGAGAGGCTTTAGAGGATGCCTTTAGATCCTGTTGAGGACTAGAAGAAAGATGGATTCCTAGGTGTAAATAGAGCCTACTGTTTTGTTAGGGAAGTGTGAGAATTTCAGACATAAGCCCACAGAAGTGAGATTTCACAGGTTAAATACGAATACATTTTTGCATAAACAGAGAAATAATACTGCTGTGTGTGAATACAAACATGTTCAACTGGCCTTTAAGTCCTGAAGCTAAAACTGACTGATTTGTTGTTCAAGGGAGTGAAAAATAAAAACTATCTAATCCTAAAATCTTCATAGAAAAAAATACATCTCCATCAATAATGTAACAATTTATGACAAGTAATAAAGTAAGGAAATAAAAAAAAACCCCTCTCCTTTCTCTGTCCATATTTTTAGCCTGACAGTGTTCCTTCAAAGAGAGGCTTTTCCAACAAGTCTGCAGAAAGCCTGCTGTGAGGAGAGGGTGAGCACCAAGGGAACGTCAGGGCCAGGGTATCCGTCTGTGTTACAGGCCAGCAGATTTATGAGTTGAAGTCTGTCCTTATCAGGTGGATCTGTTTTGTAGCTCCAGTATTCAAATGACTAGCTCTGGACAAATCCTTACTCTGCTGAGAACATTAAAATGTCATAGAGTTTAATACAGAGCAATTGGAGAGAACTCTACTTGAGAAAGAGATAGAGTGAAATTCCTAAACCAGATTTTAAGACTGCTGTGAACTCTTTTTGTCTGTCTTGAATAAGTGTGTTCCGCTTTAATGAGATTATTTTGAGGCTCCCATCAGGTTTTATGTGCAATTTTCTGCTGGTTTTACAACAAAGACTTCTTTCTGTTTTTCAATAGAATTTCCTTTCTATTGGGTTAACAGTAATGTCTTTATAGCTGATCAAATGTAGTCAAGTTAACTGACACATAAATTATTATAAACAGTTATTGTCTTGGTTTATGTATTTCAATTATGTTGATATTTATTTTGTTCTTTGGCTGCCTCTTCAAGTTTTTCCTTAGTAGTTCTTGCAGTCCTTTCACCATCCCAGGTTAGTTGCACTGGAGCATTTTAGTGATATTATTTCCCTGCTGCATCCTGTCCTTCTGTGGGAGGAAAAAGGAATGAGAAACTATTCAGGAGGCAGGAAAAAAAGGAGAAGGGTGAAGGGAACTTATAGCTTAGCATCATTTGCATACCCCATAAAACAGTTCAACCAGGTCCACTCTCAGTGGTTATGAAAGAAAAATAACACACATCTTAATTTTGTACTTCAGCCCTTTTTTCTCCCAAGAGAAAGAAGGTTATTGTAATTCCAGCTTAGTGGAAATATGTAAGGCTTTTACTCATCTTGTGTATAAAACTGATAACCCATGCAGTTGGGACTGCTTACTTATTTCTTATTAATTCATTTCGGTTTTTATGAGTCAACTGAGTATTCAGCATTTGTAAAGTGATTCTGGAAAATTATTTTGCATAAGTAATAGTAAACACTGGCGTTGCTTCCTGGCAGGGAATGAAAATGATTCATGCAATTCCCAGTGGCCTAATGAGCAGAAACAGGGACTGGAGCCATGAATAGCTCATTGGCTGAAGTTTGGCAGCAGAAAAAGCCATGTTGATCAGCTGTGCCTTCACCAGCAGGTACCTCCTGAATCAGTGGGAATTACTTACCGTGAGGTGTAGAGGGGCACAGAGGGAAGATTTGGCAGACAAATGTGGAGCAGGGGGAGATGGAGTAAGAAGAAAACCTCATACCTGGAAAAGAAAATTAGCTGTAAACAGTGTTCTGCTTTCTCCTATGAATTTATCAAGATTTGCAACAGTGCCAAAAAGTTTTATATTCTGTGAAGCGCTCCAGCAAGCTTCTCCAGTACGCCTAAGATTTTACAGCCTATGCAAATTCAGTTCTCCTCAGTCTGCCAAGTCCCTGGTATTTAAACGGGACCCCATTACTTCAAACAATTTCACTGTCAGCCATTACACAGGAAATTCTTCCTCTTTCTCTTGTTTGTTTTTAAGCAAATCCAGTTTCAACTTAATTGTAATTTAGACTTTTCTCTTCAAAAATCAGCAATTGAGCCAATGAAAGCACTCTATAAAAACATAAATAACAGAGGTAATCAGATACTGAAAATAAAATACATGAAACAAAATCTCATCAAGCAGTGAACTGACACAATTTTCTCATTTCTCTTTTTGTTTCCCAACAGCTCGATTGCCAGATGACTCATCTGCTTGGATTTAAAATAAGATGTGTTTCTGTAGATTCCCTTCTATCACTGCCTTTTGTCAATGTGATTCAGGGAGTTTTCAAAAAAGCTGTGCAACTTAGAACAGTTTACAGTTTCTATTGCACTGTTGGGATATTTTGTTTTCCTTCCATCCAGTGTTATTGTTTCAGTATTTGTGCTATGATGCAAAGACCATTACAGAGGATGTGTTTCCATTGACTGCAAGAAACTTTCTATGAGCCTTTCAGAAATCTTTGGTTCATTCTGTCAACTTCAGACCCAGAATGGGGGTCTTTTAACCCTTCTATATATCCTGTTTGTTGTATCTACAGAATCTCTCACTTCAGGTCCAAAAGAAAATACATGAATGCTTATTCTGTTTAAGCACTTGATTAAGTGCATCTGAGTGGATGCTCTCAATCAGACTCAAAGGAATCAGATCCTTCCAGAAGAAGGAAGATCACTGCTCTGAGCCAGGCTGACAGGGGAGGGCTGTGGGTACAGAATGTGTTTCTGCGACCTAAAGTGTATCCACTTCCCTCTAATACTCGGGAAAATAACAATGCAAAGAAATAATTTTTGTCTAAACTCCTGTGTGATTTCAAAGGGAAATGTCAGTGGCACTTTGGGTGTTTTGAAAGGCTAATGAATATTAAGGCAATAAGAAATGGAATTGAATAAAGTGAGCCCAGTACTGGTGAGATAAAATACTGAATACAATGGAGAATGGGAGCAAGCATTGAATAAGAAAGAGTGAGGGGATATAAACACTAATATAGACGGTTTTGCATCTTCCTGCAACACAGGTTGTTTCACATAACTCTGCAGTTTTTTACCAGTAATAATGAACAACTGTACTACAAAATGTATGACTGTGCACATAACTACTATGAGAGTTACAGGAAAGACTATTAGTAATGATTATAAACACGTAAAAAAAATTCCCCTATGCTTTTGCTATCTGCACATGGCAGCCATAATTGGCTCAGTGAGCTCATTATAAAAACAAAATAATTTTGTTTGATCATGATATAAATGATACTCTACAGGGACCTCAGCATGTGGTCCCTAAGCCAAGGCCAGTGTGTGAAACCCATGTTCTTCTCCTAGGGTGGGGGGAAAAAAAAAAAAAACAACACCACCACAAAATCATAGCACTCTAAATACCACACCACGACCTTCTAGACTGTCACTTTTTAATGTTGCAGTGTGTAGAAACAGTTATTTCATACAAGATAACTGTAAATGTGTTCATAGATTAATTTTTACAGTAGAGTTATCTTGATTTATTGAGGAGACAATTATGTTTAGTTGGGTCCATTAATAATGAAATATTCCCATTGGTTTTCCAAATCATTGCCAAACAAATGTAGAAGCTTTTAATTTTCCTGCCTCAAAGGATTGCTTTGCTTTTCCTAAAGGAGATCTTTACAGCCTCATGATCCCCTGCATAAGAATTTTTTCTCTTCCCCAGGAGGTGTTCTGTAAGACTGCCTGTTAGTTTATAACCCACAGAAATTGAAAATTCTACAACCAACCAAGCTAAATATTTGAGACCACAAAGAGATCAGTAACATTTGAAGCAAGTTTGGGCCAATTAACAAGATTAAACCAGTATGGGCCATGCAGAATTGCTTTGAAAATCATAATTTATCAATGTTAAAACAGAAAGAGGCACTGAGAGGCATTCCCATGGGTAGCTATTCTGTCTATAAAATTATTTGATAATTGCAGAAAAGATGTAGATCAAGTAGAGATATGTGGATTATATTTGCTAAATCTGTATGGACTCCAAACAGACAGGGAGTGCAATTTGCTGTGTTGGTGCAAAGAAAATGCACCATGGATTGTTTAGATTCCTTTTGATTCTTTGATTACCCTTTGGAGAGAAAAGGTCTGGATGCAATTTTAGGTCATGTCCCACAGCGAGTTTTTTATTGAACAGTATGTGTAAAAATGAAGTCAAACCCAGTAATAAACTATGGTTACCAAAATCAAGTACAGTGGCTTGTCTTTCTTGTGAAGTGAAGCTGCTCAGGTAAACAAGAAAGGTGTGTTCCTTCCCTTTACAGGAATATTGAATATCTGGATGATATTTATTGATTGCTGAGCCTGCAAAAAGTTATGGCTGGCAGTGAGCTGGAGACCACAAATGAGGTCAGGGACATTTCTTTTAGCTTTAACTTGAGGGGTCACTGAGTGCATCTTTAAAATAGCAGCTAATCTCCAGACCTTGTCTGTATTACAGCACAGAACCCTGGGTTCTTATACTGCAGTGTTGATCCTCGTGGTAAACTGTAGTTAAAAACTTTAAATATTTGCATTGTGAATCTAACTCTCATCTCATTCTGTTTGTTGAGTGCATTTAAACACAACAGAACTACCTTTAAGGGTCAATATAAAATTGCTGTATTATAGGTAGCGTTAGTCCCTCGCTAAGGAAATATTTTTCTCTCTTTGTTGGTTTTTCTAAATTCATCATCAGAAGCATTTTGTGTGAATAAAAGGTTATATATAAAATACTCCGAGTCTGAAATGATTCTGCAAAATATAGTCAGCAAAACCTGCCTGAGATTTCTGCAGTATAATCATGCCTTTGGAGCCATGGTACTCAAAAGCAAAATCTGTTCTTTCTTTGCTTTGTTTTTATTCAGGAGAACAGAGCCATAAGGGTCAAACTTCAGCCTCTTATTTTTATTTCCATCCTCACATTTCAGTGGAAAATAAATCTCTTCATTTGAACCACTTAGGGATTTTATTTCCCTTTTTATAATCTTCATTTTTTAATAAATATTATTTTGTTTATTAAATGGCTAAGCTTATATAACAAAATAGCACAAAGAGACAGCTAAAGAACTGCAAACACAGAATAATTAGGAGATCAATAAACAGTTCAGTAATTCTGAGATGACTTTGAAGTGACCTTCCAGAATAAAAAAAAGCCCAAAGCTGTGTAGGACACACAAATCTTAAATGATAGTTACTGTGCCAAAAAAATTTGAGTAGGTTGGTAATGTTGATTTAGCTGTCTTAATTGTATTGAGCACTGCAAGTCATAGAATAAAAGAGCAGTGGTGAGAACAAAAGAAGCACACAAACTAAAGAAATATTCATGGAAAAAAAAAGAAAGAAACAGTCAAAGGGAAATAAAATGAAATAAAATAGGTGGTAAGGGCTGAACACAATAAACTAACATTATGGCAATGTTCAACCACTACCTCCTCCATAATTCCAGGTAAAATATAATCCCATTCTGAAGCATAGTATTTTAAGTGCCTGTATCACTGGTAATGAGGTTAAAAGCCCGGACTCTTTCATAACGATGTGAGAAATGATGCCTTGAGCCCTTCCTGTATAAACTTCAATTATGAAGGCCTCCATTTTTTTTTATTTTATTGTATTTTGAGGTTAGTCAGGTGCAGAAGATCCTTCTGCTTTTATTCTGTACATTTAATGGTTCCTCAAGACTGACAGAAATATTTTTTTTAAATTTTATTTTTTAAAGACACTCAGTGTTACATACACAGAAGGGGCTTTCACTCCATTTACAATATTTAGTATATAATAAGGATCCTACTTATGGAACACACAAAATTGTGGGAGAAGATATTAGAGTGATGCAACATAAGTGAAGCTGTAATTCCGTGGAGCCGTGTTCATGTTTCATGTTACTTTATTTTTTTGAAGTGATATTTAAACGCAAAGCTTTGTTCATACTGCTGGTCAGACAGGTACATTCCCCTTTACCCTGGTCAGGCTTTATTTTATGAGTGAATTGCTATTCTACTTTTTGACAAATAAGTGAGAAATAGAGACAAAAAGTTGTGGGGTTTTTTTGTTGTTTTTTTTTTTTTGTTTGTTTGTTTGTTTGTTTTTTGTTGTTGTTTTGTTTTTGTTTGTTTTGTTTGCTTGTTTGTTGTTGTTTGTTTTTTTTTTAATAAGCTTGTCTAGTAAATCCAATTCAGTTTAGGGATGTCAGCATGCATGTCAAAGCAGCTCCAGTTTGAACTTGCAGGTAGGAATAGCCTTCAGGAGGCAGCTTGATTGCCACTGTGTCACAGTACGTGGCTGGCAGTTGGCAGGACTTGACTAGGTAAGCTCTGTTGAAAATTGCTTACAGGGAGAATCGAGAACCATTTGGCAACAGAATGGAAACAGTGAACAAGTTACTGAATGATGGCTTTATTTCAGATTGTTTGCCAATGATAATTTTCAAGGAACCTTCTCAGCAGAAAGAAAACAAGGGAATAGGGAGATGATGTCAGCGTAGGAAAAAAAAAGTAAATTAGTAAAGGTTCACTCGTTTTTGCTTTTTGTCTTAGGACAATAACACCAGGCGACCACTACTGTGTTTCCAGCTCCACATCCCTGTAAAACAGCACATTTCTTTTCATGTCAAGTGACATTTTCTGTTAAGGCTATGACAGTTTAATTTCAGTTAACCACTGCTAACTGTGCGAACGTACAAAGGGAGCAGGCAGTCCCACAGTCATTGACTGTATATGTAAATCAAGCAATCTATTGTGTTGGGTCATTGGGGAGGATCTGGATTATTAAAAATGGGGGAAAAAAACCCTTAAAAAATAAAAAGTTCTTCCCCCATCTTTGTGAAAACCTTACTGCCTGACTGACACTTGTAAAACATTTAGTCTATAAATATGCAAAACTACCTGAGGCTGTAATAAGCTGAAATGGTAGAAGACGGAAACATTGTCATAATTTTGTTGTTGATTCAGTGTTTCAAGTGTATGTCTGTTAACTGACTCTATTCTGAGGTTTAACTATCTCTTCAATGCTATTGTTCATTTTCAGACATGCTAGTGTTGTCTAGACGCATTGTAGGTACCTTATTTTTTTTGGAGCTGGATAGGACATTCTGAATTAGCTAGAAAACTGGAGATTCTGAAATGCACTGTACTCCTGAAAATATAAAAAATGATCAATTTTTACCTCTTTGTAATTACTATCACTTTAAGTGCTTTATCCAGTATTCATCCTATAGAAATGCCAGTAACAGTTCTATTTATCGATAGAGTCAAGCATAGTTTATTCCTGAAATCCTATCAATGTGAGATCCTTTTTAAGTTCTAAGAGACCTATTGATTACAAATAACTACCAAGACCTTTAGTGATTTTACAGTGGTTGTTTTCAACCAACAAAAATACATGCAGATAATTTCCACAAATATATAATGTGGAATTCCTCTGTGCAGTGATGATGCATGTTGATTTGGTTTGGCTGCTGATCCAAATTGTATTCATGATTCCATAAATACCCTCTAATTTGTCCTTAGGCGAAGAAATTGTAATATACAGTTTCTCAATAGGTCAATGTAAGATAATGACTTTCTGCTGGGAAACATCATTACTTATAGATAAGGAAAGGAAAAGTCTCCATGTGCAAAACTGAGAAAAAGGAGGGTGGGTGAGGGAAAGAAACAAAGAAGATAAATCAAAGGATATCTTAGTACCCTCCACCTTTAGCAGCACTGAGTTGGACAGAACATAACTGTGTTGATTTCATGGGGTTGCATTTAGAAAAATAAAGCAACAAAAGGGAAGGTTGTTTTGAAAAAAAAACCCTTGATATTTCTACAAAATTAAATGCCATTCTTAAACACATGTGAAAAATAATTTTTTTCCTTGAGGGAACACCTTCTGTCCCTCATATTCATGCCTGGCATTCTGTGCTGAATTTAGTCCATGGAATCAGCTATTAAAATCAGTGCAAAGGCTCTCATTAACTTTGTATTGTGCTCTAAAAATGGGTTTCCCAAATGTATAGGCTGTTCAACAAATGCTTGGCATCTTAAAAATAATGGACTAGGCATTAAAAACATGGAATAATATTGTTATAACAATATGATTGTTGTAATGCAGATCATTTACTGGGCACTCTATACATATGGGAATTACATTTGTGCAGCATAATCGAAGTCAATGACAGTCTTTCCTTTGATTTCAATGGACTTTGCATCAGGCTATTTGAGAAGTACCATTAGCTGTCAGATGTGGTTTTGAGATTATATGTATCAATCTGATTAATTAGTAGCAATCTAAAATGTTTTCATGAATAGTTTCTTCAAATTCAGGCTTGCATAAAGAACACTGTAATATCTCATTATTGTGGTTCCTCCTACAGCCCTTTTAAGTTCCTGTTAATTCCCACTTGATAGTAAATTTAACCTCCCTACCAACATAATTGATTGAATAACAGGGATTGCAATGAAATTCCAGTAATTCTTTCTGCATGCAAAGCTGAAAAGAGAATAATTACTGTCAGAGAAACTTCTGGATTTGAATTTTTCCGATAAATTTCTTAATAAAATAAGAGTTATTTTAATCTTTTAAACTTCTCCAGTTTGGTTGTACTGTATAAATAAAAATGCTCTTGTATTATTTCCCTTTTACAGTGAGGCAGCACATAGAGGTGACTCTCACACTGGTGTGTTCCTATACAAGCCTTTCCAGAAACAGTTTGCACCCACAGCAGGACTTGCTTTTTCTTCTGGCAGAGCATTTACCATGTTGGAGATTGACAACTGTGGTGTTCCAGTGCTGGGGCTGAGAAGAAAACACATTTTAAGTTTATGTAATGCTGACATTAGCATACACTGGCATCAGCATTCACTGTGTCTGTATTATTTAAGAGGAGCTCTGCAGTTTTAAATAGTTGCAGAATTTTTCATTTTAATCAGTTTTTTTATTACGCCTCTTTTGAAATGTGATCTGAAAATTATCCAACAAGCAAAGCAAAAAAAATCCAATCAGAAATAATTTTTGCAGAGTTTTGCTCTTAACTTATTGCTTATTAATTGGAGCAATGAATTCCGTAGCTTTCATCATCAGCCAATTTCAGCCCGCTAAGAAGCATGAAATTTTATCTTCATCAATAAGTTTTCCTTTAAAGAAACTGTATAAAAATTGATTACAATGAGTACTGTGTCTTCACCATTAAGAAAGATAGGCTTGTTTTCATCATAAAACAGAAAAAATTAACTAGATTTTTATTAACTGTTTTCTTAAACCCTTGAGGCTGATCATACATTCCCTTTACTTATAGTCTAGCGAAGTACAATCATACAGAAAATGTGGCTTTTATCTTTCAGCTGCTGAGTTAGGCTAATAATCTTTGATTGTAAAGTCTGTCCTTGAATACTGAATATTATTTTTTAGCCTGTTGTTTGGTACACTTGATATCACGTTTATATTTCCTTACTTCTATGAGTCTTTGACTAATTTGCATATGAGTGAAGGTGTCACAGATAGAATTTCTCCAAGGGTCTGTTTTTGTTCTAGTAACAGCTTTTAGCATTCTGCATTATTAGGGGTTTTGCAGAAGTTTATTGCAAAAACGTAACAAATATATGCATTAAATTCTTTGCAAGTATAGGAAAATCCTCCTATCATTTACTTTTACTTTAAAATTTGTTACTGGAAGGATGCAGTTCCATACCGTAGTTTCCCTTTTGATTCTTCATCCTGTGCCCCATCTGACTTTGAGAGTTTTTTGGATTTTTTTTTTTTTTTAATCTTATCCACTGTTGTTTTCATCTCCCTCCCCTCTCTAGACTTGTGTATTCCAATGCTCTCAGATCCAGAAGCTGACATAGAAACTACAGTAGTTTAACATATTCTGGCATCCTTACCATGCCGCTTTTGCACTGGCTTCCAAAATTCTTTATGGAGATTGAATAAGAGAGAAACTGTGCTGTCTTAGCAAGGTTTGGGCAAGGAAGTTGTTTCTCTGTTGCACCCATGCATCCTTCCATAGCCAGGCTGTATGAAGGGGTATTTGGCCCATCAGGGATGCAGACTGAGTTTTAAAAATAGATTTGCATCAGACTTCCTTTACAGCTGTCCATACCTGCCATCACCTCAGAAGAACATGCCTTTGCCATTGCCTTCCATCAGAATATCAGAGATCCTCAGTTTTAGTAAGGTGGTTTATAAAATAGCTTGAATAATTTTGTTACTTTGTGCCTCATCCTCTTACCTTCTTTTCATTGTTCCTGCAGCTGATGGATAGATATCTGTGTGCTTGGCAAGGGCTCTAGGTCTGCTTTGCTGACTCTGAGTAGTTTTAAGTGTGGCACATACGTTGTCCACTTTCTCAATGAAGGCAGCCTACAGCATATCCTTACAAACCTTCTCTCTGCTCCTTCTTTCGTAGTATCACAGACAATAGAGAGCATTCTATTTAGGGGAAGAAAAAATGTCTCTCAGTGGGACATCAGTGTCAGTTTTTCATGGAGTTTTCAGAATGTCATTTTCTTGGCATAAATGTTGCTGTAATTAAGTATTCTCCATGCAGCAAAATTGATTCTCCATTCTGCAGTTTATAAACTTAAGCATTTCTTTGAGAACCCACAGCTCATCTGCAGAGCACTGCCTGCCTCCCTCGGCATGTTCCGTTTTCGTTTTCCTAATAGAAGCTGTTTGTTTAAAGGGGGGAAAAAAGGGTATTGAAATATAATCAGACACTATGTGGGTTGTTGTTGTATTAATTCTATTCTAATTATGTTGTTGGCATCCAGATGACTCACACTGAAGCTAAAAATAATTGTGGTAGAAATAATCCTCTCGTAGTGTAAAAATGAATCTGCTGAGAAAGCATTTGAGTTATTTCCCCATGTACCTGAGTCTAAATAAAAATATATTTTAACTTGTATAATTTTCAGTCATACAACATGGTAAAATAAATATGACTTCTCATTGAAGCATTCTATTTAAGCACACTACCTTGCTTCCTTTCCTGGGCATGTATACAAAGAATGTAGGATTAGTCCCACAAAGCTTTGTTTATGTAGCTCTGCTATCTCTGGGATCCGTTTGTATCGGGAGATTCAAAGGATACTATGAGGGCTTGAATCTGTATGTTTTCCTTTGTCAATATAATCAATGAGTCAGATTTGGCCTCGAGCTTGCACTCATTTTGCACATTGTATCATTTGTGTGCTTTTCTAAACAATCTGGTCTTGCTACAGTGTTTGGTATCATGTGATGTGCCAGTTCTGAGCATAAGAGCACCGAGTTGAAGAAGTTGCTTAAACCACTTCATAATAATTACTAAAATAAAGTCATATTATAGGGATAGGAGGCAAAAATATTATGGTTGCTGATTGCTTGTAATAATTTGACTGGTTATTGGCACTTGGAGAAGAGAAAGGAGAGGAGAAAGTATTTGTGTGTGCTTGTGTTCACAAATACTTTGCATGGTGCTATGTTTTCAGTGTATTTTAATAGCATAAATTGAGCAGTTCCTGGATATGTCAGATTTGTTTTCAAAAGTAGAGTGTGATTTAACGTGTTTATGTGTATAACTGGGTTACTGATCCTAACTGGCTGTAAGAATTTGTCTCCCTTTCTTCCCTCCTCCTTCTCAATCCTGCAAATAGAATAATGAAAATATTTTAATTATTTCACACCTGACAAAGAAACACAGAGAAAAGCATATGTGTGTTTGTTTGTCATTTGTTTGTTCATTTAATTATGGATTTCTAGCTCACAGATACCTAGTGATACCTTAGATACCTAAGTCCTAAAAAAAATCTCATTAATGCAGCCTGTGGGAAGAGAGGAACCTTTTAAATGTTACCCCATTCTCCAGCTGGGACAGGTGAAAGGGTTGTACTTATCAGCTGGCTGCCAATTTTAAAAACTGTTTCAATAGCTGATATTTCAATTTTTGCTGACCCTGCTTGGTTTGTTTTATTTCTTTATTTTTATTATTTTATTGTTTTTCCTCCTAGGAAAAAGCACTTTCTCCTGCTTGAGGTTTTTATGATCTGTGGTAGCCTATGCTGATTAGTACATCTCCTTGGAAAGTTTGCTGTCCTTTTTTGCTCTAAATGTAGTGTGGTAAACCATATAAATGGTTTTCTTTTTTCTGTGTCATCCATCCAGTCTATATCCCCTCGACAGATGAATACGTGTCCTCATGGCCCAGCAGGGAAAAGTTGCAAGTAAAATACCTATAAATTTCTTATTTTCTGTAGAATCTTGTGAATGGAAATCCCCAAAGGAAGGGATTTATCATAGACTTGGAGCTGTTGTTCCTCTGCTGTAAAAATCAAAAGACTGATGTTCTTATCCTTTTAGTAGATGTAAAAGAGCAGTTTCAAGTTCCCTTTGCTGGTTCAGACTGAACCAGATGGGACTGTGCAGCAGCTATCAACCTGTCTGCTTACAAAAAGTCAGAATGCTGTGACTAAAGGAAAGTGGAGGAGGAGAAAGCATTCATGTGACCTAATGAGACCTAAATGCAGAACAGCAAACAGAGAAGACAGCAGGGGAAAATTCTACCCTCAGAGACTAAGTTTGTAGTAAATGAAAACCATCCACCATTGTTTGGTCTTGCCTGCTTGCCAATCAGTCAGTAAAACTGGCTGCCAGTAAGGAATGATTATAACTTTACTTCCATGATTGCTCCTCTTTGCTGGAGAGTGTTCATTAGGAGGAACATTATTATTCCATTCTTTCTTTTAGCACTGTAGGATGCTACTTGATTTTTTTTTAATAACTGTTGGGAAGGCAGAGAGAAATCTGAGAATTCATTCTAAGGAGGGCTGTGATAGTTGTTCTTTTTAATTATATATTTTTAAAATGCCTTGAAGTCAAAAAGATTCTTTTTGTCTAATCTCCCTAACTTTTCTAACAAACTGCTAAAACCAATCTTGCTTCTAGGCTTGTGAAGCACTATGGGTGGGAAAGCCAATTGCATCAATATTTTATTTTTAAAAATAGCACGTATTTTCCCTCAATCGAGACCTGTTACATTTCCAGCAGCATTCAATACAATAGAGTACTGTTAAATATACCATTGGCATACAATCAACTAGCATTTATTTTACTGTTGAGTGATTTGTTACAGTAGATAGAAACCATTCAATGCCATTGACAAACAACAGACAGTCCATAGCTCTGAATTACTGGTAGACTATTTTTGTAATGAATGGAGACTTAATTTCAGCTCAGTTTTCTTGCGGGTGCCAGACACAATTGTGCAGAGCAGAGCAACAGCTTTATTTATTAAGGCTTGCAATGCAGTTTTGTCTAATTGCTGCTGACTTGTCACACAAGAGTCAATGACCTTCCTTGGGAAAGGTGAATCAACTCCTCTCACCTGATTCCTCCTGACCAAACATCTTTCAAGATGTTCAGCCTAACTGAATACCTACATCTCACAAACTAGTGATGTTTGAGAGGCCTATAGGGTTCAACTGTGATTTAGATACAGAGATTTCCCTTACTGTCACAATACTCTGGTAAAAAAACTAAAGGTATTGTGAAGTTTTTAGTCATGCCTGTGTTAGGAGACTCAAGGGTCCACTGTGAAGTGTTGATGTTGTGCAAAAACTCTATTCATGCTAATGACTTTGTGAGATGATCATGTAATTTATTCTATCCATGCTCTGTAAAGCGAAAGGTATGAAGTACATTCTGCAGGTAGGTTGCCCTGGCACCTTAGGCACACCTGGCACACAAGTGTTGGGTGCCCTTTTATTTGCTGGCTAACAATCAGTGTTCAGCTGAAATCGAGGGGGGGAAAAAAAACAATAATACAATTAGAGAGTTTTCATCTACGTACTCCAAGTCACACAGTAGACTCTCAAATGCTAGAAACCTGTTCAGGATAGGATTCCTAGGGATTCCTCTGCAGGTCTTGTTCCCATCTCCTGACTCAAAAACTTTCCATAAAACCCAGGCTTTACTAAAGTATTCTCTGTTCCCAGTTCATGCAGAAATACTGCTGTCTAGATCTGGATATTCTTTCAGAATTGACTGTTTTCACTAAGTACATGTTTGCAAAGGTTCCTACAGAGTTAGTTTATAACACTGCCATGATCATTCAGCCTCAGTAGTAAGAGTTTATTTTGAGTTCATTCTTCTTGGGAAAACCATACTCTTCCTCCTCTTAGGCTGCGAGAAGAAAGGTCCAGATATTGTTGGCAAAGACTAGTTCTCAATCTATGGAACCGTGGTTACCTGATTAAAAGACATAAATAGGATAGCATGTGGCTGGGAAAAGAGTTTATTAATTCACAACTATTAAGCATATGTTCTACTTATAATGATAAAATGAGGTCCACACCCACCCAAAGATCATTCTCCTGTTTTTTCAAGACAGCAAATGCAATAACAGTCTTTCCTTAAGCAGAGAACACACATATTCTGATATTCTGTAACAAGGAGAAGCAGAATAATATTGTCAAAGCTGTAGAATAAATAGAAAACCTCAGAAATGCTAGGTTAGCATAAGTGTTGCCACAAACAGAAGCTATTAAGAAACTTATAAGTTCTAATAGTTCTGCCTAAAGGAACATTTGATCAAATAAACAACTTATTGAGCTTGTAACCATAGTAATATTAAGGTCCACTATAAACCAGTATAATTTTATTCTCTGGAATTATCAGCGTTATTTCAAACCCCCTCTTTTGTAACAAGAAAAAATTTAAATATGCTATTAGAACATAATCTGTAAAATTTTAACACTTGTTTCTTCAGGTTATTGATTGAATTACATTGACTGTTGAATTAACAACACTGATAAGGATTGAAGTAATTGGAATAACACTATTTTCTCACCAATAATATTTGTTTCCTGAAGAAAAAATCTAAGGTGATTCAGACTGGATGCTGTTAAATGTCACCACAGGGAGCTTGCAATCAAGGAATGCTTTCCATCAAAATGTGGTCAGCTTTAACAGCAGAATAGTTTTGGGATACATGACCACCCTGAGGGGTGTGCTGGTTTCACTAAAATGACCCAAAACAAACAAAACAGGTAATAATTTGTCCTTTAAATCAAAAGGAATTTAAATTAAATTATCCTTTAAACTGTTGAACAAATGGAGCTATGTATGCAACTGGAGTTCAAAATGTTTTTGAATGACTTTTAACTATTCATACAATTACAAAAAAACATTAGCTATTTCCTATATTTATGCATGAAATCCAGCAGTCTTTAGGAATAAAAACTTCTTCAGCTGTAACAGCAGGAGAGAGCAGGTAGCACCAACTAAATAACGTATTTTGTGCATATTGTCCATATCTACAAACAAGACATGCTGAGGAGGCACACTTTCATAAAACATGAAGACTGAAATGTATCTGAGAAAATTCCAAAACACCAAGAGGATAGAAATATTGTTAAATGGAGAAATAATAACTGCATTTGGTAAACAGCCTCTTAGAGACTTCTTGATTTTATGCGTCTAAAATGCAATTAATAAGTTCCTGAAGCAAGGACTGTTCAGGGCTGGACTGGTCCCTCTGTGAAATAAAGGACAGGCAACCTGGGATTCTCACAGGGCAATTTCCTGGCTCAGGGTACTGGTTAAACCCCACAGGAAGAGGCATCTCTGAATACATTTAGGGAGCTAAAGGGATCCTTCATGTAACCTCTAGATCCCAGCTTTAGCCTAGGCTTCTATACATGCACTTCAATAGCTAAAAATCACTGACTGTCACCCCGGGCTAAATCACTCTTGAGGCAGACACAACTGGGGGAAGAGTGAGGAAATAACCTTTTTTNCAAATAAGACTGAGATCTTAGAAACTCATCACAGGAACTGAGAGGTAAAACCACGCTTCCTAAATATTTTCAGTTAGTTTTGTTTCATTTAAACTTTGTCAGAGAGAAGGAGATACTCAAGAACCAAATGGTGGGAGTAGAAAGTCCCTTGTACGGCCCAAGTTATACCTGCCAAAGAGACATAAGGGATTTTGAGAAGTAGCTGCCAGTGGGGAGTTACCTGCTGAAGGAATACTTAGTGAATCACAGACATTAAAATATAGTTCTGTGGAATTTATAGGGGACAGTCAGATCCTCTTGAACTGCAGTTGCTGTTAGAAAAAAAACAAAAGAAGTCCGAATTGGTTTGGAAATCAAGGTGTAGTTCTTTAGTCAAGTTGTGTAAAGTATAAGATACAGCAGATTTAATATGAGCAGAGCTGCACCTTGAGAACATTCTGCTGCCTGGTACACTGCAAGACCTTGAGATACATCTGCTGAACTCCAGGTGTATGGATGAAGGGTTTAGGTATGACTATAGGAAGGTACAGTTTGGGGTCCATTTTGGAACCAAAGCATTTTTACGTATATGTCGTCTTTTATCCAAAGAAATTGAACAATTTTTCCTTCCTTCTATATGGGCAATATTGGGAAAGATCAGAACACTTTTCATTATAACTGTGATAGATTGAGGTAATCAGGCTAGGAGAACTTAGTGCACCGCCACTCATGTGGGTTCTCCAGACAGGCAGTAGGTTTAGGAACCTGTAGTGTTCTTCAGAAAAAACACACTAAATGAAAAAACCCCCACCCTAATGAGCCTTTGTCTGGTTGTGGAGGAAAGCTGTGGTTGTATGCACTCTATTGCTTCACGGGGACATTTGCTAACTGAAGTGGGGAGAAGTGCAGGCTGAATAAAGAGGTCTATCATTCTCACTGCACCTGCATGGAGGAGGAATGAATGTTGTTGCTCTGCCTAATGGAAAATTTGAAGGCCTCATTACAAAGGAATGACTGAAAAATCTACTGGTGAGATAATCTTGAGCTATAGACCCACATTTCATATGGTATCATGTGCTTTTTCATTCATGGAAAAAAAAAAAAGTGGCTTTTGAAAAGAAAAACAGAAGAGAATTACTCTGCTTTAGTAACTACCATGGTTTTGCTTTCTTCTCAAGGTCAAGTTCAAAGTAGAATCTTCTGAAGTTTGTCTGCTCTTTTAATAATACCCTGGAATAAGTAACAGGGAAAACAAAAATTGAACATACATCCATAGGAAATACTGTGTAGATCAAATCCATTTTGGTGGGATGGGACTTTCTAACCAGCTCCATTTAGCACCTTCCTATGGTTTCTCATTCATTCCTGCTGTCTGTCCAGAGTCAAGCAGAATTTTTTTCATGCTGCTGCTTGTCTAAAACACTTTCCATGCCTCATTCACTTACCTCATTCACTTGCCACCACTTTTCAACTGAAGCATGTTTTTCACTCTCCTTGATCTCTGCCTCCAAATTTCTTTCTCCCTATGGCATTAGATAAGCTATGTGAACACTTTACCAACTAGTGGGCTTAAAGTTTCATTAAGATTTTACTTAAAGTACAAGTTTAGTCAAAAGTCTGTGGAAATGAGAGTCTAAAACTAAATATTTTAATGCAACACGCACAAATAGAATTGTATATAAATGGCAGTGAACTAGGGAAAAAACTCTTTTGTGATTAGAAATCATATTTGCAAAACTACAGTATTATTTATTTCTCATGTATCATTATAGACCAGATGTGAATATTTTAAAAGGCTATGAAAGTTTAAAATATATTTTAATTTCTTAAATGAGACATAAAAATATAATTTGTCTTAAAATACTTGCAAACATTTTTGCAGTTTAATAAGTGAAATAATCTCTGCTTCTTCCCATGTTTCCCCCAATAAAAAACAAAGGTTGAAATGAAAACCTCTTTAGAGAAAGGGACTAAAAGCAATTTTATATAAAGTAGGGGGAAAATAGTTATTTTTAAACTACTGTGATTTTCACTTCCTCTCTCAAGTTAACCATCAGCTAAATTTCAATGTATGATCAATGTTTCCATGCAGTTGTCAATTCTTCTGAAGCTCTCGCTGCCATTTTCAATTGATCTCCTCATTTTAAGGACAGGGATGTGGAGATGCTAAGATGCAGTATTTCCTCTCTGGAAGTACTACTGGATTAAAAAAACCCAAACAATTAAGGTGATCATCCCTCAGTATTAGGTGAAAGCAAGAGAAGTCTTTCTCCTCATTTAATTTGGCTTTCCCCTCCAGAAAACCTTTCATGAACCTTCCGAACAAAATGCCTCCAGCAAGTGACGTACCCCTTAGAGAGGCTCATAACTGTGAATTCACCATCTAGATGCATCCTGAGATTTGAATTTATCTGGACCACTTCTTAGCATTTCAAAGAGTTTGACTAACTGTTTTTAAAAGGTTGGACACAAATTAGTGGAAGATATTAGATTATAGCTTTTTTATCCCTAAGTTTGTTTGTTTGGGTAATATCTGTCTCCAGGCTGACCGAACTCTTGCATCAGTAAACTCAGTTATTTCAGTTGAGTAGGGATCAGAAATGAAGGGAACCTTTTTGGTCAGCCACCTATTTAAGCTGCCCCTGAGGCACACTCCTGCTCTTCATTTGTCTCTCTGCCCTGCAAGGTGTCCTGCTCACTCTGCTCATTCAAGTGCCATCGGACTTATCACTGTGGCTGTTCCAGCATGAGGCAGCAGATTCCTTGTCATGCCGCATTTGGGAATCTATGTAGCAAAGAGCAGTTTGAACAAGAAGCTTGAATAGAATATGAAGCTTTCTGATACTTTACTGGCAAAAAAACCTTGCCTGCTGTGTATCTCTTGCACATGTTAAATGGCTAGAATAGGAAGTGGTAAATCTGTACAGGTTTATTATCAACAGAGTATAAACCATTAAATGTACTGAGTCAGTAAGGTAGTGCAGTCAGTATTGACAGATGACTAGGATGTTTTAAAGTAAATTTCCTCTCTGAGAATGAAAGTGGTAGGTCTAGTAACAAAATGGGACACCTTTAGCAATATATAATCTATAGTTCAATCATACACCTTCATTATTTCCTTTATAATTAGGACTTTAATCCTTGTATTTGTTCTTTTTAAAAGCCTATTATCATTGCAAGGCATTCCTACTGATATATTGATTTGTTATGTATATCATGAATGACTCCTAAGGAGTATAATAATGAAGGAGAATGTTATTAGATTCTACACAAATATTTAGGGATGGAGCCAATATTATTGTGTAGCTTTATTATGAGAAACCATATTTCTTCTAATATCAATGTCACCTTACAAAGCTCCTCATCTGCTATGAGGAAAGAAGGATTATTAGAACTGACAGAATACTTGGCTTTTCAAAGCTATATTTCTTGTAATTATTCCTTTTTGAATTTCTTCATGTAGTGAAACTTCCACTGAAAGCCTGTTTGCCCTGTTAGTCTGAAGGCAGTTTAAATATACAAGTTGCTTCCTTCAATATTGAATTGTTGAAACAAAACTGCTATTAGATATTTAAACAAGATACCTGGTATTCTTTTTATTCTTTTAATCTGGGAATAGGAGGCATTGGCATATATCTTCATGGGGCTTGCAACTGGGCATGAATTTTAACAGATTTACTTATATTGTCATCAAATTGAAAATCTAATCTTCCAGTCTATGCAAAAAGGTTTTTTTGTAGTCAGTTCTGGGGCTTTCCAGCTTTGGGAAGAGATGAGAGTAATCAAAAAAGAAAGGATAAAAAGAAAAAAAAAATGTAGAGGAAAAAATACATTTCCAATGGGCTACAAATCAGTGTTATGTTGTTCCTGTTCACTGTATAATTCAGCATTTATCTTTTACAGGAGATGCTGCTGCTTTTAGTAAGCATAAATTGCTTTCTCTGGGGTTTTCTATTAGACGTAAAGAAAGGGAATGGCATGAAAGCAGCCTGTATGTTTTATAAATTATGTGGGGTTTTTTTCCTAAATAGAGCTGTACTAACCTCCAGTCTCATGTGGTAGAAATACATTTTCCATATGTTCCATATACATGTGTATATGTGTGTATGTTACATACATAATGTTTCTTTTTTTTTTTTTTTTTTTTTTACATTTAGCTTTGGGTTATATTCATATCAACTGCCCAGACATTAGGTTGAGGAGATTGTCTAAGGAAAATGCAGGATGCCACAGGAGCTGATTCAGTGGGTGGTACTCTTCCTTTTGAGTCAGAACTGAACTAATGCCTTGGCATGTGGCTCTGAAAGGAAACGTCTGAATGAGGGAGAAAGTTGGAGTCTATCAGTAGGGAAGTGAGCTGTGTTGTAATAACCTGAATACATGTCAGTAAGAGCAGTAAATGAATTTAATCTTGTATAAGCCTTCATTTTTAAAGAGGTTTTTAAATCTGCATGACTGGAGGGATTGCTCTGTTTTGTTCGAATGAGGCATCAATAGAAACTAAAACGCTTCCAACATTGTAGAAATGGCAATGAAATGTTCTGTATTTGGACTGAACTCTGGGTTTACAATCTTAATTTAGAAGAAGATAGGAGCAGTTGCTTAGATGAAGGTCTTGGTGTGTTTGGCATAGGACTGTATTCTCAGAGCAGAGAACATCTCAAAGCTTTCCATCACTCTGATCCTAAAGACTGTCTGTACCATGCAAATGCTTGCCCACGGATCCTCCTCATTTTCTTACAGAAACTCAAAAACTGCTCACCACCAGCTGCTAAAAATAATTTATGTATAGCAGTCCCCAAGGTGGCTTTTGCTGTCTTTGCAGAGGCAAACACAGGCATGGTGACCTGTGTGCTCACAATGTTCATGAGCTGGCAATGAAAATGCTGGCCTTGCAAAAAGTATCCAGACTTTTCACCTTGAAGAAACATATCCAATAAAGCAAGACAGATAATTGCAGCACTGGGCTATCTGGGATCAGGCAAGTTCTGTTGAAACACAAAACTTGAGAGCCCATTTTCAAATACCTTCTTTGGCTTGCTTTGAATTCTTTTTAGAACTAGTCTTGAAGAAGTGATCTTTATTAATCTCATTAGACAATATATATGAGGTATGATCCTTTAAGATATTATGTGTCTTTTTCTTCAATTTAAACTATTTCCTCTGCTGTTATAGTAATAATAAATTACTAGTAATAAAACCTTTCCTTGAGGATGAAAAGTTCAATTTTCATCTTTACCACAACTTTTGTTGGTAATAATTATTACGGTTCTACTTGATGTCCATTGTTTCACAAAGTCCGCATTTAGACTCTAAATAGAATTCATGTACTGTTTTTAGATGCTCAGATATCAATGAAAAGGGTGCAGAGGCAGCCTCACAGAATGATTGATCTCATAGGGTATCTGTGAATCATTGTATGAAGGAAAACAAGCATGATTATCAATTGAAGTATTTACTTTCATGCAGTAGGCATCTTTCTAGAAATACTGAATTTAAGTATAATTCCACCATGGTATTTAATACAGTGAATCAAGATATCATAATATACTTTGGCAGCACTTCATTAAAGTCAAGGCACTGAACTCAAGCAAACCTTCCATTTTACACATGAACTGAATATCTGCCTCATGTTTAGTGTTTGCCACATCCATGAAAGAAGAGGTGGAACCAAAGATAGACATTTTCAGGTGAACAGGTCCTCATTTTCAGTTCTCACTTTATGGAGTAATGAGATGTTGAAATTGGAGCCAAGTCTACATTTCCAAACCTGAAAGGGAATAAATCTAGCTCTTTAACAAAATAGATATGTCAGCAAAAACTCTATGGTAGGGTCAGATAAGGCCTTTCTGACTTAATAATCTCAGATAAGTAATTACCACAACAAAATGTAGAGGAAAAATAAGCCTGAGAACATGATATAACCAGGTATATTTGTGTCACCACTATTTAAAATTAATCTTGACTTGTCAAAAGGTCTTCTGATTTGCCTGGAAACACAGATTACCTTAAAGATAATTGAATGTAACTGGTGCTATTTCAGTGAATAATTTGACTAGAATTATTTGACACATGGTACATGGTTTTCGTGTTTGTGTAGGAGAAGATGTGTACATCTGTGCTTCTAAAGACCTCTGATGTATGCCAGTTGGCATGGATTGTTGTGTTGAACAGATTAGCTCACTTGGTGCTGCTCTGTTAGAACTGGAAGCATGAATTGTGTGTACACTGACAATTACCCACAGACTCAGAAGGTTTTACTACTAATCCAAATCATAGAGATTCCAGACTTCCTCAGTGCACACTGTATCCTGTAGCAGTCACTGTGTTGCAGGTGCTTTTGAATGTTACGAAACTGTATGGGGTTTTTTAGGAATTGATTCTCTGCATGACTGCCTTGATTGTGCAAACACTTTCAGGCAGCTTTTTGGGCTGTAATACATCTTTGCTCCTTTGGTCATTGCCCAGTTTACTCTGCTCACAGGAAAGGGAAGCAGCAATGGATTCGGTGTGTCAGCTTGAGAAGGTGATAGATGGTGTAGATGCATCAGCCTGGCTTGAAGTGTCTGCTCAGCAACCACTCAGCAGTCCTAGGGTGGATGGGGCAGAGAAAATAAATGGTGAGAATAATGTTTCATGTGAGTACTGAACTTCCAAGTGGATCTCAGGTATATCTATGAGACTTGACAAGGGCTGACAGAGCAGCGTGTAATGGATTCTGTGACTGTAAATCTGTATTACACAATTCTGACTTCTACTAGTGCTCAGTAAGAACTGTTCCCTACTAATATACAGAATGGAATGGGTCATATTGCATGAAAAGTAGACATAGTCTTTCCTTTTTTTTTTTTTTTTTTTTTTTTTTTTTTTTTTTTTTTTTTTTTTTTTAATNTTTTTTTTTTTTTTTTCTTTTTTTTTTCTTTTGTTTTGTTAAGCCAGTTTATACAAATGCTGTGCCTAAAAATTCATGCAAGGTTTCAGTCAGTTGTAATGAAATCATGACTAATCCTAGTCCTGCTTTTTAACTATAAATTCTTGAAATTACATGGAAATAGTGGTGGTCATGAAGGGTGTGCAGGAAATAAGAATTTGCTTAAATTTACAGCTTCTTGACTTTGGGGTATTTTTGTGACGCTTGATCAGAGTGTAGTCAGAAGCTGCAACACAAACTCAGCAGATCTGAATCTCAGAAGAGAAAGGATTAAAATCAAGTGCAATTAGCCTTCATTTATAAAAGGGAAAAGAAAGAAAGAAAAGTTTACAGCCCACTCTCCAGTTTGCAGGACATTGCAAACTGAAATGTTTACAGCTAGTAAACTAATAAAAATAAACAGCTACACAGAAAGCCATCAATATAGGGCTTGCTGAGTGGGAAGGGCAAACCTTATTTCCATCACTCTGAAATGGATTCAGCCCTTTTGTTGTATATATTAGCCAGGCTTGGAGAGAAAACAGTTACATTCAGCTCTCAGGCTAGCTTAGCACCACAAGGCTCAGGTGGGTTGCATGTGGGACAGAGTATTGTCTTAGCTCAGATCTTATTTTTTTGTCCTCCCATTTCTCTTTAACTGGTCTGCAAATTTGTTTGAAGTTTCCTGGGTTAGCTGACAGCAGCTTCTCCTAAGGAGATGATCTCTTCTCTACACAGACTTCATGTAAAAATGCTGCTTCCTCTCATCAGTTTGAGTTAAAAAAGACTAACAACTACAAAAGCTCCTCCCCAAAAGGCAGCTAGTCCAGTGTTAACATGCAGTGAGAGTCTGACCCTTTAAATGGAGAGGAAAAATATGCTGGAGTGTGGGAGGGAGGATGCAGTTCCTTCCTGGATGGTTTGCTGTACAGAGGATGACTGTTAGACCTGTTCCTCTAAAACTACACCACTAATCCTGCTATTTTTATTTTCCCAGTCCAAAGCAGGGGCAATTTTTACATCATCTTCGTTCCCATACTTCTCATTTGACCAAAAGTACTATTTCTTTTAATTTACTATTTCAAAAATTTTTTTTTTTTAATTTTCTATTTCTCACCTTGGAGATCAGACTTGAACACCCAGATCTTCAACAATTTCCATATTGCTTTTAAAAGGCCTACCATTTCCATGAAAAAGTGTACTATTCAAAACACGAATACTTTTGCATCCACTTTCTCCAAGCAAGTCACCTCAGCTGTTGCCCCTCAAGCCTTGGTATCAAATTGATATGTTTGTGCATTTTTTTTAAACTCACTTTGAATATTTTTTTGTAACCTGGAAAGTTGAGGTGTGGAGGAGTTACTTGAAGGCTTTGAAACAGAAGATCTATTAATGTGATTAGTGAGTTTGTGGCAGATTTCTGTGCAGTTGCCAGTGAAAACTTCTTTAAATGTAGTTTTTGGGTGTCTTCTCCACCAAACAAGACTAGAATGGAGAAGAGAAGCAATTTTGTTGTTTGTGCCTGGACTGTATGTGAGATTTTAATTGCCACATGTTCTTCTTTCTTTTCTCACTTGTTCTGTTTAGGTGGTTTTGATATGTAGTAATATACAGCATGTTTGTTACAAAGGGACTTCAGATCTGCATTTAGCAATAATGCACAAGTTATAGTTGACTCCTAGGTACTCCCATAACAAAGGGACCAATAGATTAGAACTCAGATGGTGATGTGGCTCTAAAAATAGTCAGAGCTAAATTGTCTTTACACTGCTTTTATTAAACAAATACTCTTTTGGAAAGTAAAGCTCTCATCTGCTTCCCACTGAGCAGGTTTGAAAACCGTTTTCCTCTTTTTCTCTGAAATCTTACTGTGCAAGCCACATAGTTCTCCCCCCTGTGCTCCGTTTTGCAAAAGAAGCCTATTAATTGAGGATGTTTTTCAGTATTGCCAAAAGGTCACTCCAATCAATTATGGAGAATATTTGTAAAGAAGAAATCTTGCCTATAAAGCAATATATCCTGAGTTGTCTAATTTGTTCACTGTAATAAGGCCATGCCCACTTATTGATTAATCAATCTTTGTTGTCTGTTTGCTGATTATATCAGGAAGTCTCTGAATGTAATGGAATATCATATACAAGGCTTGCTTGCAAAAATATTTATTTCTAATACTACGCTGTATGTGTTCAACCTGAGGAGATAATTTTTCCAGGACAAATCATTCTGAATTATTATGGTAAGCCTAGAACTGAAAATGGAACCATAGTGGAATTTGAAACATGACTAACAACATGACAGAATAAGGTTACCAACAGAGAAGTTTTTCTGTTTTGGTCCAACTTGTAAATCATTACATGATGTATTTCATTCAAAAGTCTTAATGTTATGCAATTATACCACATCGAGGTATACAATGTATGAATATATTTAAGCAAAATCAAACTTCTGTTGTTTGCCAAAAACCTGGCTGTGGATAAATTCAAAAGGGTTCTCAGGCTATATTTAAAAGTGTAACATTTGGCTACTTTTAAGAATCATATAACGGAAGCCAAGCATATTAAACTTAATTCATCTTCATATAATTAAGGGGTTTATCTTGTCATAAATCTTAATGTGATTTGTAGGACGTAGAATAGTGGCAGGAGTTATGTACATAGAAGATATTTTAAGTTGCAGTATAATTATCATTATGTCTGTTGGCATGGGTGCATCATTTCCACTAAATAATATGTCTTATTTCACTGTGATTCTATGATTCATTTCTGTTCCTTTGTATGTAGTTGATGTAAATGGACCACATTAACTGCCCCCTGCCTCACTTTGTACATATTTAAGGATTTAAAATGTCTCAAAACCCCATTATCACTCTGTGTTAGAAAGATGAGAAAAATGCGTGAAAAACTCGTAAACGTGTCTATACATTAACTTTAGACAGGTGTGAGACACCCAAGATTTAACCTGAAATTTGTGCTGTAATTCCAATAAAATAATGCTGTATTTTAAACTCAGGAGAAATAATGAATTAGTGCTGCTGTTGCTCAGTGTTATTATTATGAAGAAATATATTTTTTTAAAAAAGTTGAATTTTCCAATAAACAAATATACTGTGATCTGCTGTTAAAATACTCAGTGTAGGACCAGAGAATCAAAAGGAGAAACACAAGAACAGAGAAATCATTTGCCATTTATCCTTACTTCAGTGTCTGATGTGCTAAAGTGCCTCTTTTTGCTGTATATAATAATCCTAACATGATTTAGCATGATGCCATCTCACTATGTAGTAGAAGAGAAAGAATGAAAATAGGTCCACATTCTGTAAGCAGTTATGCATATGTACCTCCATTTGTATTATTTGTGTGCATTTAAATGTACTGTGATATATAAGGGCTATTCAAAAATAAAGAACTTCAATGAGAGGACATTTTTTTTAAATCAGTGGTACCACATCTCAAAAAAGCCAGGCTTAGCACCCGCAACATGTGCCATGTTTGCAGTGCTTTAAAATTACAAAGCAATGTTTTTACCAGAAGAGTATTTAAAGTCACAAGTTCAACTAACACATCCATTGAGAATAAGAATGTAACGGTTCTCTCTAAAAATTTTAATATGTATATTGATTCTCAGTGCACTCTGGAATGTCGATTTTTCCGGCTCTGGAAATCTAATGTTCAACATATGGCCACCTGCAGTTTTACCATGGTAAAATTTTTGTGCATTTCCCCAGGGAAAAATCAAGGTATCAGAGACTTTTTTTTTTTTGTCTGTTTTTTTTTTTTTTTTTGTTTTGTTTTGTTTTGTTTTGTTTCCACATGCTATGTAGATTAAATAAATGCCGTGGAATTTAAATCCAGAAGAGTTTTGGCACAGATATTGATGCTTGAAAGGTATCATAGCACACATTTTAAACTCATTTGCTATTGTTGAAAGTACAGCCTCTTTACTGTGGCATGAAGGTTTCATCTCTGAACCAGTGACAGCCAAAAAACTCAGATTCTCAGTACTGACCCACTTTGGGATTGTTGCAGTGCTATCATGTTCCTTAATTCTAGGGAAACTGAAGTGGTGAAAGGGTTGTATAACTCTGCTGTCATTACTGCCAAAACCAGGACAAAGCATCAATGTCTCCATAGAGGGGGAAAAAAAAGAGGAAAGATATAGTCTGAGATTTTACAGTAAAGACTGAAAAAAAGAACTGGAATAATGTCACCAAAATGCCCCACTGTGTCTTACTACTCCAAAATTTCTTCCACTGTTTAAGCGGGGACGTAAAATTTACATAAGTAATATAAGGTTTTGACTTTTTTTAAAGTGGTCCAAGAAAACACCCTTAAAGAATAATAAAATAAACAATGCCTTCCATCGCCAAAATCCTATAAAAGTCAGTTTCTTAAACATAACTAAAGCCTGGAAAAATAATGCTTAGTATAATAAACTAGTTCCCATAATTCTTTTAAGAAAAGAATTGGATTTTATTTAATTTAAAATATTTGTCTTCATTATCTTAAATAAGAACAGAGCTTACTGCCATGATGTATTTAGCATTTCTTATCTTTTGTTGAATTGTTTGCCATAGAGAGTTCCATTATAGTTTTTTCTGGCACTGCCATGATGAGACCATGTTGTTCCACATGGGCAGCTGCAGAACATCTCCCAGCAGTTACCTGCAACAACATCCTTGACTCCATTGTTCATGGGGGCAAGGTATGCTGGCTTAAAACAGCTTGTGGAACGCATGAGCATGCATGCAGGTGATATACATACAGCCATCAGAATGACAAAGGAAGTTGGTTAACTAAGAATTCTCTAATAGAGAGGAGCAAGATCATGATCATATACTCTTGTGGATTTCCATGCAAACTGACTGGGAGTGGTGACACTGACACCCTTAGTGAACTCTGGTGTAGGCTAGAGCACAGTCAGGTTCAGTCTGTGGGCATTTGCATATGAGAATAAACTGAAATACAAGTATACACCTGTCAGCTCCAGTTACTCAATCACAAGATATTGGAGAATCTATGAGCTCAGCACCAAAGGTGGAAAATAATGTTCTATGTGTCAGAGAGTGTGCAATGAACTGTCCAGTGACCTCTGTGTGTGGAGTGCTTTGATGCTGAGAGATTTGGCTAATTTATTTATCTAGTTTTGTTGGTTGATCTTGAAACCAGCTGAGTCACATGCACATGGGGATGTTTCAGAGGTTCTCCAAGGTCTCTGTTTAGGATGCAAGGTATCACCACTGTGCAACATGGTGGTGATGGGAAATGTGCTGGATGGATGCATGGGTGGATGGATGGATGCTAAAAATAGTCATATTCACCATGGTGCTGTTGTGAAAATGGGAGTGAGCTTAGATGATTCCAATTATTTTAATCAGTTGAGAGCGAAGAGACAAAAATAGGTATGAACTGCATTCCACATGCAGAGGAAGGACACTTTCTAGAGAAAGAGGTACACATGATGCTACAAAGATATTACAGAAGATTTACCCTGTCTTTCAATGATCTTATTGAAGTTGAAATCCTGTGGATGCTGAAATTCCACTCACTTCAGCATCATTCTTCCAACTGTACTAAGGAAGGGAGTTGTAGTCTGAGGTTCTAAATTACCTTGATATGTTACGTTTATTAAGTCCTCAAATACAGTCTATCAGTGTTTAGACTGTGGCACAAGTCTTCACAGGAGGAGAGCTTTTGCTTATTTTCTTTTTTTTTGTTGTTTTATTTTTTGTTTTGAAAATCATGTTAGCTACATTTTGGAGCCCAACAAAATAATGTCTTTCCAAGAAATTTAGTTCTGATTCGGTCAATGCATATTACATAATATCTCAAAGATATTACATAGATAGCCTTAAAAAGTATATTTTCATACTCCTTTTTACATTAAAAAGCTACACAAAATAGCAATGCAAAGGAAAATAAATTCTGCTTTTACTCCATGGCCTCCAGTCCATTTACAGAATGTGTTCCTGTGTCACAAAGTGCTCTCCTAAGGTTGGACTGCTGTTCATCCCAGGTTCTTGGTTGGCTGGCTGAAGCATCTAGTACAGAATATTAATGGAGAGAGGCCAAGAGACTAAAATTAGTTTGACATGGTATGGTAGTTCCTTTGGTGTTTTTACTTTTTTTCAGAACAGTTAATTAAAGCTACATGACACAACAGAATATTGACATCATAGTTAAACTTGTCATGTTTTGATAAGACAACAGACTGAGCTTGTCATATTTTTTTCTGACTCTAGTTCATTGAGATACAACCTACAAAAAGTAAGCTGCAAGTCAAATCTGAATCAACAGTAGCAGTAGATTTATTGATCCTTTTTATCAATACCTTTGGTCAGCTCATGAAGAACTCTAATTATCTTAGAAAACAAAGCCTTTGCAAATGGCAATTGTGTGATTGATTAGTTGCCACTCTTGCCTCACAGCCTGAAACATGAATCCAAGGACTCTAAATCTGAAGTTGAGGCCTTTGAAAGAAGCCTTTGAATATGGATTGTTCTTTCAGAACAACTTCTGAAGCATCAGAGACATCCTGGGGCAGAAGAATTTTAGAATTTCTTCTTTGCCATTTAAAGAATCTTAGAAGATTGCACTAATAAAGTGCTGCACTGCTACACCCAGAGGGGGACTTACAGTATGTGACTTTGGACAAGAGAATGCCTAATTTCCTCCAGTAAAACTTTGGTTTGGTTTTGTGGGGGTTTTTTTGTTTGATTGGTTTGATTTTTTGTTTGTTTGGGTTTTGTTTTGTTTTTGTGGTTTTTTGGTGGGTTGCTTTGTTTTTTTCTTTATTTTTCTGGAGGAGCAGTACAAATGGTTTGGTGGTAAAAAAAAAAAAAAAGGAAAGAAATTATTCTTTACAAAGCACTTGGGGGTTGAGTAAGGAAAAACGAAGTTTCAGAACCTGTCAAGAAACTTAGGAGAGCATCTATCACATTGTTGTGTTGCATGAACACTAAGAGGAAAAAAAAACGTAGTCTCTGGGACTCCATGGAGGTGATCAGGAAGGCAAGGGGACTCTTGCATGTGTCCACTCAGGAAAGCACAACAAATTCTTGAGGAATGACAAAATTTTGATCCACTAAAATATAACTGATTTTTGCTGGAACTCCATACAGAGCATGAGTGTTTACACTCAGGGCAATGGTTTTTTGATGTGCCTGATAATTCTCTCAATCCCCAGTGAGAAAACAGCCTGCAAGACTTATTTCAATACCTGGATAGGTTGGAAGATAAGGATAGAAATATGAAGTTTAATTGGAGATTTCACTGAGATGATAGAAGATAAATCAAGCCACTGATGACAGCAGAAAGTTGAATTCTCAACTGGTTTTGCCATTAGCAAGTAACTTGTTGTGCTGCTGACATGACAAGAATAGAAAGCAGACAATGAAGCAGAATTATTAAACACCTATAAACCAGATTTCATCTCTGGCTTTGGGACACAGTTGAGTTCCACTCAGAATAAAGAATATTCAGGAGTAACCTCATGGAATCTGGTATTTCCACAGAAATATCAACTATGGTAGAGGTTAAAATGGAATTTTTTCCCTAATTTATGGCACGTATTAACATCTTTTAAAAGGTTCACACTGCCTTGGTAAGATTTACAATGGAAGATAAAAGAATTACTTATTTAATCAAAATCCATTCTTGGCATAGTAGCTGCTTTCTATGTCTGTCAGAATATGACAGAAGGAGTCAGCTTCTCTACATAAATTGAGAAAATGAGATGAGGGCAATTGTAGAGACTCTGAATTGTCAAGTCTGCTGGGGGAAATGTGGACCACTCTCTCCCATAAGATATAAGAGATATAAGAGAGACTCTTATAATCCCATAATAAATTATTCCATTGTGGGCCATTCTCAAATGCTTCCATGTTATCTGCCTCACTCTGCACAGGAAGGAAGTGCAGCTCTCTGGAGGGTGGGGTACTCCCAGCCAAGTGTGTGTTATAATAATCAGACTATCCACTAAATATCTGTGGTGAGCTCAAAATAACTGCAGACCCTTGAATGGGGTGCAAGGTAAACTCAAAAAAAAATCATACAGGTAACTCTGAAAAGGCTACCATAGAGTCATGTGGTTATTAATTCCAGCTACTGAGTTTCTGTGCATTGGTCAGAGATTGTGCTCCCTTGCTTAAATGATTAATGGATATGGCTACTACATTGTGCCATCCTTCTGTTTTTTTAACTCAAAAAATACTGTTAGTTTTCTTGATGTATTAGGCTGTGCAGGTCAGAAATCTGTTCTTTGCTCTGTGGGCTGCTCAGTGGTCAGTGTACGAGACTGGGCTTATGAGGGTGCTGGAGTAGGCGTAGGATGAGGAATGGATCCCAAGAACTCCTGGCAGGGAGACAGGACAATAATGCTCATGGTATTTAATTAACTCGACATAAGAATGAAGGGCAACTGATTCTGCAAGTGCTGAACTTTTGGGGTGTTTCGGTTTATAGTTTGGACTGATGCAAACCATAGCTCTCTTCTATGAAAAACCTGAATTTAGAAGAGAGCTGCTGTGCAATCTGTGAAGTTTGTGAGCTATGGGAAACCTGCTTTTGGCTCCCTGGCTCATTCTCAGCACCCAGCCCGTAAGTGGTGCAATAAACCAGAGTTTAGCTGCATGTAATCTATTTACAGACAGCACTACCACAATCCTTCATCTGTGTGTCCTTTTAATTTCTCCCTCCCCCTGTGCCCCCTCAGATGTAGTGGGTTGTTAGGATTATTAGCCTCCACCAGTTTAAATGACCCATCATGGCAATCTCAGCCCATGTTTGTTACCAAACAATCAAGAGAGCTGATGGAAGATGGGTCAGGGAGGCTGCTGG
This sequence comes from Formicarius rufipectus, assembly GCA_013399695.1. Taxonomy (NCBI): domain Eukaryota; kingdom Metazoa; phylum Chordata; class Aves; order Passeriformes; family Formicariidae; genus Formicarius; species Formicarius rufipectus. Next base: position 1,142,126 of record VXAU01000760.1, read on the forward strand.
GGCCCCAGTGCTGTCTCCTTCCTCACAGCCACACAAGAGCTGCTGGGTTCATGCAAGGCAGGCTTTTCTCCCCCTCAACCTATCCTGGAAAGGATGGTGAAAGACTGTTGAGGTTCACAGCCACCCTCCCTCCTGCCCTGGGCCTCAGCTGGGTGGGTGGAGGGACAGTCGTGGGGTCAGGTGCTCCAGCAGGTTCCAAAGCTTCCCCTGAGCCCTCCTCACTGCCTCATGGGGCAGCACGCAGAGGACCCCACAGCTGGGTGGGACTGCACCTGAGGGACCCCATGGCAGATGGACATGGTCCACAGGGGTGTGTGGGTGTAGCAGGGACTGTATGGTGACAGCTCATGGCATGGCTGCTCTTCAGCAAAGCTGGTGAGGCTCTATCCCCTGTGTTTTTAAACTGGTTTTTTTCCCCATGATTCACTTGGTGCTCCTGAGCGGTGTTGGTTGTGATCACCATCCACCTGCTTTGTCCTTTATCCATGCACGTGGTGGCATCAGAACACTGGTTTGAACGCGCAGCCATTTTAAAGACAGGACTGTCACCCAGATGAGCTGTAACATCCTGTGGCTCTGACATCGGCTCAGGAAAGGAGAAGGAACTTCTGAGGTGCGAGAAATGGCAATGGATTAAAATGGCTTCCACCTTCTATGGGGTCTGGCTAGAACTTGCCAGAAAGAGGTGGAACTGAAGTGGGGTTAGGGTGCAGCATGGGAGGAGCCTGCAAAACAAGGGGTTGGAATAACCATATAGGGAATATACCGTAATGCAGCAAAAAACAATCCTGTGATTACGGGGTTCGAGGCCATGGGGGGAAAAGGAGTTTTCCAGCAACTACAATAGAACATATAGGAAACTATACATTAACTGCAAAACTCTTAACAAAACCCAAAACACGAAGTCCATTATAGTGAAAAACAGTCCAGTCCTCCTCACACACTTGTCTCTCCATCGATGAAGGTTCATTGTCAGACGTTGTCTCTCCAATCTTGGCAACTCCTTCCTCCTACAACATCCTTTCTTACATGATGAAGGAAAAGGGCAACAGAAAGTGTCACCAGTAGGGTCTGCTGGACTGAGGCAGATGTAGAAACGTGCTTTAGTCCCTTGCTAGCCATGAATCATGTTTGAGCCTGGCTCCTCAGGTGCTAAAGTCTTGTCCTTGAGCGGTCTGGCCAACACGCCTGGGGAAGCTGCTGGCCGGAAAATCCGCAGGGGCCGGGCAATGGCCGGGAGCCCCAGCCGAGTTCAAACCTGGAAGTGTTGGGAGCGTGTGGAGAGGAAGAGAAAGAAAAACACTGACCACCCCAGCACGCTGGTAAGGAAAAAAAACACTGAAGGGCTGTTGAAACATTCACAGAGGATTAGCACAATGTTACTGTGTTTAGCACAGGTGTTTCTGTAGCTGTGATACATTAGGAAAATTTACAATGTTCAGTGACTCACACTTTCTCCATGTAGTGTGGTAGTTTATTTTACTGGGCTGGAGTACAAAGTGAGGAGGAACACCTGCTGGTATTTTGGCTTTCCTGTAATGTCTAAGCTTTGCAAGCTTTTGTTTAATCTAGGTGTGCTTTTTTCTCTCTCTTTTTTTTTTTTTTTCCCCTTTTTTTCTGACTGCATTGAATCATTTTAGAACACAGTGTTTACAAGGAAACAGGTGTCACCAAAGACATGCAGAAATATATTGTTCTTCACCTCTGTGGAATTGCATACCATAATCTGCTATCTCCAGGAAAATTATGGACCTAGCTCTCAATACATCTACAGTCTCAATTTTCTTTTGGTAAAGCTATTTAACTCAGGAATCAGAAAAGTGAGCTGATTATCGAGTATTGATGTGTGTCCTGTGCCTTTCTGTAAGTTTGTCAGTTGAGAATTAATTATTATAACTTAGTAAATATGCTGATGTTTCAAACAAGAAGATGAACTTCACCTGTAGCTCAGTTTATCTTCAAATAAGATAAATTTGGGGAGGGTGGTAAAGCAAATAAAATCAATTTTCTTCCTGCTTTGAGAGGGAAGAAGTGTTACATTCCTCTGGGCTTTTTGTCCTGTTGCATAGAAAGGTTGAGGGACCTGACATGGCAGTACCAAAATCGATGGACTTAAGCATTTGGAGCTTCCATGCTCAGCCTTACAGGAAGAGGTTGGGTCTTGGATGGGTTGGGGGTGTGTTTGTGGATGCAACCTGGGATGAAAAAGATCCATAGATGACCACAGCTATTGAGATAGACCTAAAAGTGTGCTCTTTTGTGGACATATCTGCAGAGAATACTATTTCTACTGCATCAGAAACCCAAGAAGAGAACTAGGTGAACTTGAACAAAAGATAAAATTTTGGAAGGATTGTGCACCATGAACTGAGATTGGTTTTTCAGGAGTTTTTTGCTTTGCTTTTAGGCATTTAGTTAAGTAGTCAATCTTTCAAAACAGGTCTGGACAGGAGTGTGTTGCAGTTCCCTTTAAATTTTTTACCAGAAACATCTGTTTCAGTGTCCTATAAAGCTGCATATGGTCCAAAGTAATTCCACTGCAGAAGCATAGCTAAGAAAAGACCTCTATACTGTTATAAATTCAATATTTATATTAGATTATTATTTAGCTTGTTTAATAAATGCTGAAGCTTAAGACAATGAGATGATCTAAAAAATACGCTTAAAAGGGGCAGATCTGGATTAATATCCTTTAATGAAATCAATAACTAATTTCTACAGAGAACAATGAGATTTTCTTCCCAAAAATATACAAGATTATACACAAATAATGGAAGGTATTCTCTATTGGATGGGCTTTGCTGCTGTGTGAAGGAGTGAAAAACAGATAAAAGAGTGAAAAAATAAAGGTTAGCAGCTTGATATGCTGTTCCAATGGAATATTCAAGACTGACACTTACGGTAAAAATCAACCAATGTTATTACAACTTGTCAACTGAAAAATTTATTCTCAAAAATCTCTGAACCTCCACCCTGTTCTTCTAAGAATAAAACTAAAATTTAGGGGACCTATACAAGTTGTCACTTGATGACTTCATATTTGCTTGGTTTTCTCCCCTCTAATTTCCTTGTTATATTTGCATTTATAGTTTAGAAAGAGAATAATAAAAATAGTAAAAATACTGAATTTATAATATGGGGGAGTTGCTGTAACAACATTATCTGTAGAATTCCTTATATTTTGTGCTTGATTTTTTTTTGTTACGCAGTGTTAGATACACTGTATGAAGTACTCTTTCAGGTTTCTTTTGAATTACCATACCTGAATTGTATCTCCTTATTTTTCACTTTCTCACTTATTTGCACTTTCATTCTCTCAAATTAATTAATTCTCTTGAAGCAGTTAAGGACATTCAGTGCCTTGTTTTATTAGACTGCATGGAAGCTAGCCCAGATTTAAAAATTCGATTACTCTTGATTTGTGAATGTCTGACAGCATTTTGTCTATCCACAATGCCAGACACCTGGAGGGATTGTTTATGGTTTTCTATAAGTGCACATATAAGAATAGCTTATAGGGGACAGGTAGGCACTTGTGTTCAGATGCATTCCACATATGTTCAGTAATCTTGCTTAATATGAATAATGCCTTTATAATGCCTTTTATGGAACTAACACAAATGGGGAGAATTTAAGAAATAAAGAAGTTTTCCTTGTTTTTTTTTTTTTTTTTTTTTTTTTTTTAAGGGGGTCCAAAAAGGGGGGGGAAAAAAAAAAGGGGATCCAGAAAGCGAGAGGAAAATATAACAGATGCAAGATACATTAAAGGGGATCCGAGTCATACATTAAATTCCTTATGTCTTTTTAATTATGCAATTGTGAATTATATTCTTGTTGCATTTGTAATTAGAGGGCAGAACAGATGGTAAAGGTTTTTTCTAAAGTAATGTGTCTCTTAAAATTGTCCACATAGCTAAACTGACTCTTGACTATAAGAGGGTTTCTTAGCCATTAAAATACTCTGTGTGCAGATATGTACTTGATTATTATACCTCTTTAAATATGAACACACGCAATATATATGTGTATATATACAGGAACAAATCCAGTCTATATCCATTATATGCTGTATGTGCCTTTAAGTGTCAGTTATTACAGTTGTGAAGGAAAATGAAGCCTGATTCTATAAAAAGCTTTCCATGTGGGTAGGCAAGACGTGCTGTTGTATGGTCATGTATCATTTGTTTTCTTTATATCCAAGTTTAGCTGAAACTCAAGTGCAAAGATAAATTTATCAGATGAGGTGTTCCTATATAGGGCATGACACACACAACTGTGGCATTGTTATTACTCTGCAAAAGCCTTCTTTATTTTTGGTTAGTACATTTGACTTATCTGTTGTTTATAGATTTATCTTATTTCAAGATCTGGAGATATTTTTATTAGGAATCATTTTTTCCCTGCCAGCTCTAATGTTTTCCAATGTAAGGCATACACTGAACTGATATTGTCTAATAATTTGTGATGTCATAAAGTTCTCTCCTGGCACAAAAATCCTCCACATTTTAGGGAGTAAAAAAGGCATAAAATGCATGAGAGGAGGTGATCCTAGTTTTTGCAGTTCTTATGAATAAGTTATTTGATGGGCAAAACAACATTATTCTGACATCTGTGTATTGACTTAAAATGGGTTCCCTGCAACATCCCCAAATATATTCAAGGGATGATAGCTGTTCTCTGACCTCTTTATATCTAAAATACCTGAATCCCTGATTGCTTTCTTGACTTGAAACCTCTTCCATAATACTGGTTATAAAGGAAGCTCCTTAGGGTATTTAATTTCAAACATTGAATTTCAGTGAATTTCTCAATCAGGGTTTAGTTCAGAGATGAGTCTGTGTGCTTCCATGTGGTCACATATTCCTGAGATTATCATGGCTCCATACAGAAGAAATACAGTTCTGGTATTTCCATCATGCTACCAACTCCAACCAGAGGTGGGAGGCAGAAAGGCCTCAGTAAATGTCAAGCACATACACTCAAGAGGAGAAATCAGCTCATAGCATTTTTTAAAACCAGGATTTGACAGGCAAATGACTAAACATATTTTTTTTAGTGATCCAACATTTCTTCTTAACGAGGCAAGTTGTCATTGACTCTGCTTGTTGTCTATAAATTCTGACTGACTCAATCTTCATAATGTCAGACTGGTCAAAGACATCAGTAAATTACATGAATAAAACATAATACTTGGTAATTGTCCTTAGCTAGTAACATACAGTAATTTCATTTGTTCAATAGTGTTTGTCCAAAATAGTGTTTCCTGAATTGGCTATTACTTTTACTTTCCTAAAATGGATTCAATAACCTCTGTAAACACTTTATCTACTTTAGTTTTATGCATTATGATGTTATAAAGGCATTGCAGATAAAGGCACACCTGGTGAAAGTAAAGCAGGGGCAGTGGCTGTTTGCATGTATAGAACTGGCCTAAGTCTTCAGAATGTTGTTGAACTCCTGTCTGGCATAAGTGTAGTGTCTTTCCTAAATTTGACATAGAAAGTGGAATCTACCACTAATATGTCATTGCTATTGTGACAGATAAAGCTTTTCTTATATACTGATAAGTAGCTCATATCAACATGTACTCTTTCAAGAAAACAAATGTCGTGCTTTTGGCTGGGACAGCATTAATTTTCTTCCTAGTGACTGGAGTAGTGTCATCTTTTGGCTTGAGTATGAGAATCATGTTGGCAACACACTGATGTTTCAGTTGTTGCTAGGTAGTGTTTATATTAAGTCCAGGACTTTTCAGCTTCTCATGACCAGTAAAAAGGCTGGAGGGGCACAAGAACTTGGGAAGGGGACAGCTCAGACAGCTGACCCCAATGACCAAAGGGATATTCCATACCGTGTGACATCAGGCTCAGTATAGAAATGGGAAGTGTGGAGAGGTGCCCAGGGAACTGGCTCTGCCTTGATCAGTGAGTGGTGAGCAATTGCACTGTGAGTCACTTTTGTGTATTGTAATTATTTTATCGCCAGTATTATAATTTTCTTCCTTTTCTGTCCCATTACACTCTTTTTTATCTCAATCCATGATTTTTTCTACTTTCACTTTTCTGATTCGTTCCCCCATCCTGCTTCTGGGGCTAGAGTGAGTGGTTTGTGCGACGTTAGTTGTCAAGTGGGGTTAAACCATGACACCAAATTAAGCACTTTTCTGTATCTCTGGAGACTTCAAACCACGAATTTCATGTATCTGGAAAATAAAAAAATAAGCACAGTTTGCTATAGGTGGGTTGACTCTTGGTTTAGTCTCAGTTACTGTAAAATCACGTTTTCTTTGCATGTAAATTGGATGCCCTACTATGTCCTACTCATAGAAAAGCCAGAAATTAAAATCTAAGAATGTTCCTGGCAATGCCTTCTGACTTCTGAGATGTATCTGGAATCACGGATGCATTGTTCATAATGCAATAGGTCCCTGAGAAAATCAAAGTTAATGTCTGTGCTTTGGATTCATATTTATTAAATAAAAGAAGAAGGAATAAAGAAAGATTATTGTCTGCCAGGCACTAAGTTGATTGATAGCATTTCTTACTTATCCTTAGACCAAACCTCTCACATGGAAATATTTCAAATTACATCTGCCCAATGAAACTGTTGTGAAACAGGCCTTTTATTTTTCTAGGTTCTTTTGAGAACACATCATCCTAACATGCCCTCTGACAAACTGCCAGGAGAACAATTTTTAACATCGAATGGTGTAGGAAAAGAAATCCTATAAGATCCGCTTATAGCTTCCTTCCCACTGTGCTCTTTATTCTGCACCTGGAATGTTCCTGCTTGCTATGTATTTAAGTGGTTTGCTATAATGTACATATCCTCTGGTTTCAGAAGTATGCCTCAATGCATCCTTTCCCAGTCAGGCAGAAAAAAATGTCAGTCCAACCCTAAAGAAAAGAAATCAAAGCTAAATAGATAGCAAGCCACCTTTCTAGCTGAAGGACCTTCGAGCGATGAAAATGTAAAGCAAAAGACAGTTCTGTGTTGATTATATTCAACTCATTTTGCTGGACCAGCAAATACATCAAGCATCTGACTAAATTCCAGCAGTTCATGCAATATTTGGAAAGAAACATATAATCAGTGCACAACCTGCAGTGAGAAGGAAACATGAAACTAATACTGAAAAAACAGCTTTATTAAAGACCTGTTCAGTGAGATGGAAATAGCCATCACTTTTAAGTGAGTATTTCATACCCCTGTGAATTTACTTGTGCTGATTCAGAGTTGCCATCTCAGGGGCTCTGGTCAGATTCTTATGGGATGTAAATCAATTTAATTATTTTTATTTGTATGAACTATACTAAGGATCTGACTCATTATAGATTAACTTGGTCTGATGAATTCTTCCTTACTTTCACACAGAATAGAACATATTTTGTCTAGCTAATCACAACCACAAAAAATTAAAAAAAAACACCCCACACAGATAAAAATCTAGAAGATCAAATGAAATCAGTTTCATCTCCTCGCACTCTGAAAAAACAAACAAACAAAAACAAACAACGAAAAACAAACAAAACCCCAAAACAAAACAAACAAAAAACCCCAAACCAACCAACCAAACAAAAAACCACAACAGCTTAAAGCAGGATAAATGAACAGTCTCTTTATTCTGGAACAAGTATTTATGATATTTCCAAAGTATCAGGTATAGAGTATCTTCCATTAATGTTCAATCATTTTTAAAGTGCCTAAAAATAGTTATTATCTAACTGCTTTAGACAGCTTGACAAACCCGAGTAGGAGAGCACAGCTGAGTTCGCAGAACAACGTATGACTAACAGGAAAGGCCCTTTTTGAAATAAAAGGTGTGATCGTGCAGTAACATTTAGCCTCAGTGATACTCTTTCACCTTGGTTCTTTAATTTGATCTATCTAGCAAAGTTTTACTGGAAAATAATATGGCTCTGCTGTTTAATTATTGAGGATTAATATGTATTATAACAAGCTTTTGATCAATAACAATTTAGAACTTTGTTCAAATCTTGGATAAGTTGCTGTGGTTTGACAATTCCAGAGCTTTAAATAGGGAGAGAAATTGTATTAGATTAGAGAGTACATAAGCAATTAGTATGTAGAATATCCAGAACCAAGCTGGCACTTAATGAACTGGAATGGATTCAATGATTTCATGTGTCACCTTGATTTAAAGATGTGTTAAATATGCTTCTGTTCCGGTTTCTGTTCTTGGCTAATAAGCTAAGATTTTCATCAGAAATTCAGAGCCTATTAGTTCATTCTTCAGTGGTGTCTCTAGTCTTATACTGCAAGATAAATTATATCCAAATTTGGTATTTGAAAAATTAAGTTTTTATTTAGGTGTCTACATGTCTAAGAACATATCCAAGCTGGTAACACCACTTTCACACAATGCTGCACTCATTTGCAAAGCAGAGAACTCCCTCCTTTGCTCTTGCATTTTCTCCTCTCTTTTCCCCTCTTTGTCTTTTAAAAATTAACCATCCCCCCTCCAAAGCCAAGTAGTTCAGTTGTAAAATAGCAAACAGGCAAAAATCTATATTCACTTTTTCTGTTGGGAAGGAAGGAAAGAAAAAGTGGCCCGGCCATGGAGGAGAGATACGGAATAAATCAGCAACTTCCTGCCATTTTTTAACATTTTAAAGCCCAAGCAATGAGGAGAATGATTGATATGCTCAGACACTACTGGGTAAAATTTGGCAGAATTTCCAAGAGGTCCTGTTATTGATAGGTCCAAAGTATACCATCAATCTATCTATCTATTCTGTTGTTCGTAGCTTGGCTGCACTCCAGCATTTAAATAATCAAAAAGGTTTCGGGGGGGTGGGGGGGCTTTGTTCAGTTGTTTTCTGATGAGATTTTCAAGATCCTTTTAGGCCCACATCTCTCACTTATGAAAAAAAACTTCAGTCATCCTGCTACCGTTATGATGGACAGCACTAACCTCAGGCAATATGCTCAGCTGACTGCTCTGTACCTCCAGTCACTGAACTGACATCTTTCACTCATCAGTTGTGCAGAGGGAGTAAAGCAGACTTTAGTCAGAGATATTCAATTTTTAATGTTTCAAAGGATTTAATAAAATATGTGTAGATTGAGTCAAAGGAGGACATCCCATTTTAGATACCATTAGTAGTTGATCAGTGTTGGAGCCTGAGGAGAAATATCATCATTTAATAAACTGTACATTCTACAACTTTTTTGGTTGGTTGGTTTGGGGTTTTTTTCTTTTTTTTTTTTTTTTTGTGTGTTTGTTTGTTTTATTTGTTTAAATGATGATCTATAAATGAGAAAAACACTAAATAATTTGGCTCAGCCTTGAAGGAAAATGAGTGACATGACTGCCGTTTTCTTGCAGGTGAAGTGTAGGTTGGCAGGCATGTTGGATGGAGTTACATGGTTAAAATAAAAAATAATTGAACAAAAATTAATTCAGCTCTTTTTTATTATTATTATTTATTTTTAATCTTTTGTATTTTGTTTGATCAGCCAGTTCCAGAAATGCAGTGAAATATAAGTTGTTGTTGCTGTCACTGGCTTTCATATTGTGTAATAAGGGTGTGATTCTTTTGAGCAGTTTTCTGTAGGTTATAATTATATTAGTGGAAAGGAATGTGTTTCTGTCCCTGGAGAGTACGTAAGTAGTTAACCTTTGGACTGCTTAGGAAAGATTATTACATAACAAATTTCTGAACATCCTTAAGATACACTTAGTTCCTGGAAGATGGATGATATTCCCTTCCTTTCACTCAATGGAAAAAACATGATTTCTTACTCAGAGTGAATTCACATAGAAAGGCTTGATGTAGCAGTGTTGTTGCATGTCCTATCGGTAGTGTTAATTAATCCAAGTTATCTTGTGAACTATGCCATTAGAAAACAAACAAATATAGTGAAATCAATAAATGTAAACAATTACTCCAATTTTTCTCTCAACAAATTAGGAGGGCTGAAGCAAAAGCTGAGATTCTTATTCAATAATCTGACAAAAAGGGAAATATTAAATACTGTAAAATTGTAACTAAGTTTTGAGGTTTGATATGTTTGTGTGGACTTACAGATGAGAAAGACAATGGAAATGACAAAGAGCTGTATTTGCAAAAGGAACAGGGGTAGGACTAAGTAATAGTCCTATTCCATTTATTTATTTTTAGAGATACAGATGATACCCTGTTTTAGAGACAAGAAACCTGGATGTGAACTACTAGTATGTACTTAAATCCACCAAACTATTAGGAGTCCTGTATATGTCTGTCCCAGTATAGAAACAAATGGTTTGGTAATATTAGAGTTATGTGGTTAGTTTAAAAATAATTTTTTACCATGTTCAGAAAAGTGTTCAGGTAATGTAATTAAAAGTGAAGAAAAACACTATTGTTAATATATTCCTAAAATTCTGAAAGAATTTCTGAAATAGCCCTTAAGAACATGATGACAGAACTAATTTTATATTCAAAATGTGTCATTTAGTGTAAATTGGTGATTGGTCATTAGTCCAAAGATATTTACATCTTTTGGGCTTTTGGCCAGTATTGTTAAGGAAAAAAACCAACCTAATGTGAAGGGCCAGGGCAGGAAAAGAAATTTGCAGTTCGTCTGTTTCACTTTCTAAAGATTTCCCTTGAAACTACTCAGGTTTCAAATGATTGCTGCAGGACTGGGGAAATGAATTGGAAAGTAAAGTTTGGACTAAATGTTCACATGAGAGGTTGAAAAGTCAAAGGTCCATGATAAATGTAATTTATAACAATGTTTTACCATTTCCCCATCACACTGGTCTAGCCTGTCAGTAATTCAAACTGTATTTTGTAAGAATGAAAATTCTCTCTAGTTAAAGTTGGATTCTACTTCCCTTTCGCAGCAGGAATCACATCTACATCTACCGAAGAATAGAGTAGCCATCAAATTTATATGCATGGTCTCGTGCTGAAAAATCTTATTAAGCACTCAAGTTCAATGAGGCACATTTCAATGATTCTGAAACCTGAAGAAAAATAAAGGTTGTTAAAAATTTTGTATTAAAAATATCTTAAAAGCGTGACTAAATCAATGATGCAAAATTGCCTGTAACTTTAAATACTCCTTAGAACTGTTTTTTTTCCTAATGAAAACATTAGTTGTCTTGAAGAGTGAAGGCTGGCCATCAGTATGCTGAATGGGAGCAGGTGACTGGGTGCTGGGCCTCATGGTGAATGAAATTTAGGGAACTCAGTAAACCAGGAAGCTCTACAAGTTTGAAGACAATGAGCTGACCATGGTAACCTGCTTGGCTGCCTTTCAAACATCAAATGCAACTGTGTCCCTTCAAGGGAAGCTCAGGGGAAGATGAAACGTTATACAAGTTAAACCCGTGTTTCCTAATGGCCCATAGTTTCTGTTGGTTATATTCTAAAATGAAAAGCAATGATTAAGAATCTGAGTGTAAAAGCATTATGTACCTATTTCCTTATAAATACTGTAATTACTGCAGCTGACTCACTGTAAACTATGCATTTAAAATACTGCAATTTCCATCAGCAATACTGGACCCTGAACTATTTGACTGCCGAATTCCACTGCTGAAGGAGAGCCATATGACCTTCTCTCCCACCGTCTCTGGTTCTGTGACAGTGTTCAGTGGTTCCTATGTTTCTGGGTGTTAAATCATTGCTAGCACAGCAATTGGGTGATTTAGTAAGAGATCATCATGATTTCCTTCTTATATAAAAATTACAATGATATAAAATCCTTACATAAACCCTTGAGAAAAATATAAATAATCAGAAAGAAGAAATATAAAAGCATCTGCAGTTACAAATAATAGACTAATTTTATCCTGACTTCTAGGTCAAAGTACAGAATGTTGAATGTCAATTAGATACACAACATGCTTTCACACAGAGTTGCTGCACCTTGGTAATAAGGATTTGATAGAGAACTTCCTTGACATGACCTTTGTGATATACTCTCAGCAATAAATCTTTGTTGTTTAATGCTTTGTTTTCCCTTTCCAAGCTTCTGTTCTCCCTCTTAACCTCACCACATTATAGTTACATCTTTATTTACTGTGATCAGCTGTGTTAAGGGGAAAAAAAAGCCACTTACTAACAAAAAGTCCCAAGCACTAGAGTATATTTAATGCATAGTCAACACATGATGCACATTTTTCTGTGGTGGCAATTATATAATTAGTTATCAGTGGCTGAGTGAAACAATATGTCTCAAACATAGCTGGTTGCAAGTTCTCAAGGGCAATACATAGGTGAGATTTCCCTGATAAGACAGCTCTAGGAGTGTTCCACGTATTTCACCTTGGGTAATCAACTTGCTTTCTGAGAAACCACGTAACATACTAAGTGGAAATTAAAAAGGCAAGAATGCTCCAGTTGCCAACATCCCAGTAAAGCAGCTGGGAACAGACTCCTCCTTATTGCACAGTAATCTACGTGGGTCTGCTGTGAGATAAAGCAGTACATTTAGGACTAGAAAGCATATGGGTTGGTGATTGAAGAAATTGCATGCCAGAAATATGTGGAGACCCTCAAGAGCTGTTGCCAAATGCAACTCTGAAGTGTTTCCAGGGATCTGCAGATTTTTCTAATGCAAGTGTCTAATGGGGCTACAGGGGCTGGTCCCTTGAGAGCTGAGGGAAGCTTTCCTTTCACTTTCCTCTGCTCAGAGGATGACAGAGGCTATGGATAGACAGAGCCAATGGTTTTCTGCAGGTTAGAACAGCAGTGTAACAAAACTGTCTGTAATTTTATATGAAGTCCAGGGACTGGAATCTGTGGAATACCAGCAGTGCAGGTGGAAGAGATGTTCCTGGGAAAAGTGAGGTCTCATAGGCACAAAGGAAAAAAAAAAAATAAATTTTCTGCATGAATGATTAGGACCTCAGAGAGCATTACTGGAGACAAAATGGCCTCATAAAGTTTTCCATACATGGCAAGAAGAATCTGAAATTAATTCTTAGATTTCTTTTTCGTGAGATTGAGATAGTAATCTCTGTTGATTTCATCGCTTGAAAGAATCTTCTCAAAGAATAGGATTCTCCTTTTGTTTGCAAATCTTTTTTGTTTTGCATATGACAAAACCATTGCAGATAATTTCTTCCTTTGCTGAGTACCAATGAGGATAGAGAGAGACAAGGAGTTTATTGAAGCATTCATCATCCTTCTGTTCATCACAAAGTTTGGAAGTCTGACACAGTTTTTCAGAAGTCTTCACATTTAAGGACAGAAAATAAATTTCTAATGCAGAATTTGCCTATGCAGCTTAAATCTTGTGTCATACAATTTCTGAAGTTTTTGTATTGTAAATTATTGTGAGTTTCTATAGAAGTTTAAGAATTTCTGTTTCCTGCCTAAAATTCTTTGTCTGTTTCCAAAGACACTGTATAACTACAGAGCAGAGCTAGTTAAAACTGATCCCAAGAACTGTTTCGTGCTGAAGAGGCAGATTCTGTGGAGATCTCTGAGAAAAACATGTTTCTGGTCTCTTATCTACAAAGGCAATCAAACTGCATTTGGCCCCTTGATTGCAATTAATAGCCTGGGAGACTGAGAACTGACCGGTGACCTCAAATGATTGTGGATGATTGTGGCTTTACCCATCTTATGTTGAAAGGTATCTTATCAAGTTGTTTTGAGCTGTTAAGTATGTGAATGGAGTCATTCTTCAGGTTTTTCTTCCTAAATCCTACCAACTCTGCTTCCCATGATCTTGTGCTTTTTAAATATGCAGTCACTTTGAGAGATCAGGTATGAAAGTATCTAGAAAGTCCCATAGCCATACCTTCATCAAGCTATTCCATTAATTTTGCCTATGCTTAAAGAAATTTTAAAGTTCTCAGCGACTTCTACAGAAAGCCTTACTCAGGAAGAAGAGCTCAGGAGATGGGGTGTACCTTGTCCTTCTTGAGCTATTCACTGGGAGCTGAAGTTCAGCTTCTGAAGCGGTCCTTCTCAGTTAGGTATACCATCTCTACTGATGCCAAGGTGACAATAGGCACAACTTGAAGCTAGAGATCCTCTAAGATAGCTTAAGAATCTTTCTTAGAGTGTTCAGGACCCTTGAGGACCTAGGCAAGTTTTGGGAATGGTGTAGAATACATAGGTCATTCGGGTACTCTCTCTAGTCAAATATTAGGTATGCTACACAATGAGCTAATGTGATTGTTGAAGTGAAACAGAGTTCCTTTGTTTTTCAAAGGTCACATAAATTTACCTATGAGTTGTGATAGTGCTTCATAACTGAGTGGAATGCCATGGAATTTAGCAGAGTGAGCTGAGTAACTGTGTTAGCACTGGAACAGCAAACCGGTGGGCTCCTGGAGTAGCAGAATTATATTCTTGCTATATAAGGTGTCTCTAGGTAGTGTTAATTGTCTCGGATTAAATTCTGAATTTCCATGTGGTGTTTGTACAGTTATTCCATCAATTAGCACTATGAATGCAATTCTATCAGGATATGAATTTTGTCTGTTCAGGTGGAACAAGAATGTGGGGATTAGCAGAGTCTTTGACTAAAGTATCCAACATTCCATCTGTTATTTCTATAGGCAGTGTCAGTAAAAGTCCCTTGCCACTCTGAAGTCATGAAAATGTATGTATGTTAAAATACTCTGATGTCTTCAGAGTCTTTGTAAACAATCATGATTTGTTTTCTACCTCCAGTATCTCCCATGCAGGTTTATATTTACTTACATTCTGGTTTCTATTTTGAGACAATCAAATTAAAACTCACTTCATTTCATAATTATAAGCATTCATTTTGACTAACTGACAATCTTGTTGGAGTTTTGTTCCCAGAGCTATCATTCACCAGGACATACAGCAACAAAATCTATTTGGATGCTACCTAGTTTCTTTAAATTTTCTCATTTGGAATTGCATTTACTTGTCTCCATTCTTTCATGATTTAAGGTTTTATTGATTATTTTTCTATTTTTCTCTACTGTAATATAATTAAGTATAGTAAAGAAACACACAGGAAAGCTAGAGAAGTGTCTATTACTTGTTACTGGGTGCTACAGAAATTTTCTCTCTTGTAAAGTGATCTTTGTAGTAGATGGCAGAAGTTTTTTTAAGGATTCTGCTAAACCTCATCTCAACGTAGGTGTTACATGATTAGGGACAGAGTCTCATTACCCTCTGGAAGGGAATTTAGTTCAAATGAAGAAAATAGAAACAAGATTATGTGTACAGAGAAAAGGAACATAGGAAGTTGTCTGGGTTATGCCTTCTAAATTGGTTCCCTTTACTGGACAAGTGTGAGCAGAGAAATCAAACATATTATGTAAGAAGGTTGTCACCACAAAGTGAGGAAAATATTAACGGAGAGGAAATTGTAAGGCCGTTCCTTGCAACAGCAGCTGGAGATGAGCATCACAAAACAACAGCCCTTTGTGGTGTACCGAACAGGTAATTGTCACCTCCTGCTGGCAAAAGCAAATGTGGAGAGGATGCCCCATCCCTCACGTCAAGAGTCATGAAACTCCTCTATCTACTGGTTCTGCAAGGTTGGTCAAGAAAGAGTTTCTTTGAAATACTGGTCTTATTCCTGCAGAAGGGTTGAAATCCCCTCTTTTATCCCAGTGCTGCTGACTGCAGCTTACCTTTCATTCCTGCCCTGATGAGGTAAAAGGTACTCCAGGTTTTCCAGATACTACATATCTCTTTGAAAAACTCAAGAGTAGTAGAGTACCTTTTAGTCAGGCAGAGTACAAAAGAAGCAGCGTGAACTGAAGAGGAGCTTGAAGGGAAATATGCTTGGCTGACATTCTGAGGTATTATTTGAATATCCTTTCTTTTACATGCAAAGTACACATCTGAAATATGTGTACATTCTAGAGCACTAGAATCAGTGGGATTAGAAGGAAAACCTCAGATTTTACTTTAAGTTGAGGGTATATAAAAATGTAGTGTAGGAGGAATGTTAAGAGATTTACAAGCTGACTTTATAGCACTTGATATAATACTCATTTATATTCACTGTTTTTAGCACTTGTGAGCAACAGTAAGGTCTGAAACAGTTGCACACCAAAGTAATTCCATCTTAAATCTTACAGACCATCTCTGAATGGGCTTTCTTGAATGAAAGGCTTGAAAACCTAAGAAATAGAGAATTAAATTCAAAGCACAGGTGAACTTAATTAGGACAGACCAATTAGTCCTTGGTATTTAGAATGCCATGGGCCACATTGCGTCCTTGTGTGAAAGAATTAAGAAATTATCGTATTCTGAATGGAATTCTTGGAGTAGCATTTGAAAACCTACATACTGTTGATACACATTAACTTGATGGGTTATAGATTTCTTTAATTGATTCATTTTACTTTCTTTGTATCACATTTTAATGTTTCATGTGGCAAGTTTCTACTTTCTTTTTTTTTTACTCTTTTTATTTCTTCTCTTTTCCACAAAGGATGTAGTTGAAAATCTGTAAGATAACCTTACTAAAAGGATATTTGTAGAACTGTTTTCTTAAAAAGAATGTTATATTTCAGCTGTGGAACTTGAAGAGCTCTGGCCAAGGCTGTATTCCAGAGAGGCCTTGCAAGACAGTTAGGTAGAAATCTGTGCTTGTAGTTGGCCATGTTCACAATCTTTATCATCCAAACAAAAAAATTTCATTTAACTGAGATAGCCTCCATATACCAGCTCTGTTTCCTTTAGCCTGAGCATTCCCGCTTCCCTCAAAATAATGGCTATCTCCTCTATTTTTGTCTTGTTGGCTTTCTTCACTAGCTTGTGAATGTTTAATATTGATCAGCTCTGTCCTTCACTCTGGGATGTCTGCCAAGCACCTCAAGCTAGCTATTAGAGGATTAGATATATTTTGTCTAACTGGAGGAAGATTTTTTGGTCTCTGTTGCTCCCTGGCATCCAGCTTACAAGGGTTCCTTTAATATACCTTGCTCAGGGCCAAATCACCACTGTTAGTAACAAAACGTACAAGAAGGCCACCAGCAGGGCATGAATTTTTGTGTAGCTTAGAGGGAAGAATATTTTAAACATCATCTTCCCAAGAAGTAAAGAGTTGGAGTGTAGGCTGCCAGTATCATAGTGCCACTGAATAGCATGAATCTTATTGGCACTCGTCCTTAAATTTCTTTTCTGCCTTTACTGTTTGCCTTTCATATGCTGTGCTGATTAATGCCACATTTGCTTAGCCTCTCAATTATATTCCTGTGTCCTTCCTGGAAGGGTGGTGCCATAAAAGGACCAGATACCATAATACCACTTGCTCTGTCACTCTGGTCTTTCTCAGCAATGCCTCAAGCAGTATCAGTGCCACTTACACCCCGGCCTTTCTATGCTTGCTTGAAGCACTTCTAGTGAGGTTCTGACCTGGATTGATATGTTCACTCTGGTTGAAGAAACCTGGCAAGTATATTAATCTATTTTTTCAGCCTGATAAAGGGTTTATATACTCCCCTATTTTCAGAGAGGAGGAATCATGTAATCAGCCTCTTCAAGTTACGGCTGGAACTTCCTGTCTTTGGGTCAATAGGCAGAAATACACTACACTAAACTACTCTCTGCCATAAAAGAATTGGCTCTTAGCCAAGGTCTAGAAGAAGACATTACAGCCTTGCCTAAGCACTTAGCTGCTGCTCCATCCTGTAAAAGTTAAGGTATTTAAAGCAAGGACAGTTCCCATTGTAATTAAAGGCCTTGATGTGGCAATTGCCTGCTGGATGCAGTCTTGCTTCTTAAATGCAATATGCTCTATTTCTGTATCCTGGCACAGAGCTATCAGATTACTATTTATTTATAGCCAGAAGATCACATTTGTGGCTTAAAGGCATCTTTCTATCTTCCTTATAACAGCACTGGCCTATTGAACATGAGGGTTGAAATGCAAATGCTACAGTACTTTAAAATACTGAACTGAACAAACAGCTTCAACAGCTGTTCAACAGAACAACAGCTTTGGGTCACTGAAGGAATTGACATGGACTTGCCCCTGCTATTGAAACCATGTTGTTGGTCTACTTGCCACTAGCCCTGGCAGCCAGATGGATCTTAGAGCAAAATTGTACCTGACATTCTTCAGTCAAATCCTTGGTCTGGAGAGCTGTTCAGGCATCAGAAAATTACCAGTATGAATGACTAAAGGAAAGGTACCTTACACTGAAGGTGTTATACACCTTTATTAAAGGACATAGCAATGGTGGAATTTTTCTTGTGTTCATTTTCACCTGTGCTCACGTGTTTTATGGCCCCTGCAATGATTCAGCAGCATGGAACTCAGCACAGGCTGGAGACGTGGCTGTGGCCACACACAGCACAAGCTGAAGGCAGTGCTGTGACAGTGCTGCTGCTCTGGGGTTCCCTTATCAAGGACAGAGTTGGCAAGGCAACAGTGACACCCTGGAGCAGAGGTGCAGGCACTTGAGTGAATGAATGCCTGACTCCTTTTCCTATCTCCAGCCCTTCCTACTACCCACTTCCTCTGGACTGTTGCATCATAGGAAGGCTCAAGCAATTTGCCTTCCAAGATCCCCAGAGAGCAAGTTGTGAAAAAAGACATCAGCATGCTTCTAAAAGCAAATTTTCAGCAGCCAAAAATCTGATACAGATTAGTTTCCTTTACTATTAACTCTTTTTTCTTAGCAGTTTCTGTAAAATGTTGGATTCCTGCTGAAATTGTCTGAGCCTGAAGCTACTGCCAGAAACTACAAATGTTTCCAACTCACTGTGCTCAGACTTTGGAAATCAAAAATAATTTGAAAAAAAAAACAATTTCTGGAAGGTTCTTCCTGTGGACTTTAATAGCAGGGGTGGCTTTTTTTAAGTGTTTATATTTCTTGGTTTGGGGTTCTTTGTAGTTTTGAATTACTTTTACAGCATTTCAGATTACAGAAAAAAAATCTTCCCTTGTGTAAATGTTCCTTCATAGAAGTTATTTTTTATTTTATGTTCCTAATAATTCTACCCTTCTGATCTCCTTAATTACCTATTATACCATATGGCAATTTTTTATATTCCTAGGTCAAACGTGCTGCTCGATTTTCCTGATGTCTTCTTTATTTTTAAAAGTTCCTTTCTTTTATCTTTATTTTAATTAGCAGATGTGTCCTTCCTAAGTTCTGTATCCCTTTAATTTTTCTTCCATTTCTTTGCTTGTGTACTTCAGTATCTCTTGGATATGATGTCAGATAGGCATCTAAATATTTATGCAATATTGTCTCACTATATAGTCACTTTCATAACCAGGCATGAAGTAGTCATTCCATTTCCTCTCCAAAAGGCATACCCTTAATTCAGGGGGTGTAAGGAGTACAACAGAGTAAGTGTTTTGAGCAAGACTACTTTTTTTTTATAAAGACAAGAATTAATTCGAGAGTATATGCAGAGTCTAGTACGTGAATAATTTTCTAGGGGATAAGAGTGTGTGTGAACTTTATCTTGACTTCATTAACTACTCAGTTTTATTACCCATGTACATATCCCTCTGTTTAAGAATTGTATTGTAAATATCAGGGGGCTTATACTTTTTCATTTCTTTCATCATTTGCAGTTGCTATGGAATAGCAGGAATACTAGAAGGTCACTCAACAGCTTACCACATGAAAATAGTCCAGGTGCATGTTTAAATGTGCCTTCAAATGGTGAGGTATAAAATTTGCTTGTGCCTTTGTTCTCTGTGTCAGTGCTGAATATGAATCCTTTACTTAAATGGTGTTTCTCTCATCTTCCTTGTATTTACTGGTACGTGCACATGTGTGCATATGATCTGGTCTGTAGATACTTCTGTACCCAAAAAAAGCCAACCTGAGAAGAGAGTCAAGCAAACAAATCTGCCTCCCTATCTGCAACGTTTTGCTAAAAGTGCTTACTGAGTTCAGATACCTGTAAGAGCATTGTAGAAGACAATAGAATAAAATGGCATCAGTTTACTGGCTTTTGTGAGGTGACATTTTGAAGCTAAGAATTTGCTTTGTGTAAAAGGATATATTTCTTTTTTCGAGCCCTGTGGTGCTATGAAATAAGAGAATATCAACTACTGAATTCTCTCTGTGTAGAAAATTTGATTTTGGTTCTTAACAGAATCATTATTGTCACAGGGTACTAGTAGATGCATCTCAAAGAGTAAACTTCCACACTGGAGGGGAAGAAATAACAGAAATATTTTGTAACTCTTTCACATTAAAAAAGCTTAAATATGGTGGTCTTGTGAAGCTGATATATGAGTTTGAAGATTAAATATTTCTTGAGTTTATTTTCTGCACAGGGGTCAGACATGAGTCTGAAGAGTTTGGTAAAAGTAGTCACCCCACATGTACCATGGTCACAGATTTTTTTCTTCTTTGTTGCTTTCTAATTGACAATTTAAATAAATTCTGTACATTTTAAGTTTTATTTTTACTTCAGTACTTTTACTATTGACACAACAAGGAATAAAAAATTATTTCTAAGCCTATGGCAGTCAACAGGGTGAAAATCAGATTTTCTTGGCCTGGGACAAGTCCCAAAGAAAAAGAAGAATAAACTCTTTTGTGTTCAGAGTTAGCTTCAGAGGCAATCCATTCCTTCTACATGGGATAAAAATGCACAGTATAGTTAACCAGATAAAATGGGTTCTTTTAAATTAAGCATGGATTGGAAGGCAAAACGTGCACATGCCCCAGGAATTTTGGAGAGTTATAGTCCATATTTACATTATCTAGTAGTGTGGACCAATCTGTAGAGCAAAATTGTTTGTGAGGATGCCCATGGCTTGCAATGTGCCCTTGCTTGGCCAAGGCATACTCACATATGATTCTATATGTCTTTCTCAGCAACGTGGCAATGTAGCCAAAAGCAATATGACCCCAGAAATCACAGAAAAGACTGGCATTTTTGACAGATGTAGAGAGAGTAAAGTGATCCTACCTCAGTCATACTTGCTTCAGCCACAGGCCGGCTGCTACTCTTACCCAAGTATGTGAGTGAAATTGAGCATTTAATAAAACACTAATTAAAGTAAATACCATAAAAGCATTAACCTCCATAAGGTGTTTAAATTGAATTCCTGGGTACTTTGGCATCATTCCAGCTTTCAATAAGTTCCGATCTAACCGTATCAGATCACCAATTCAAAGACTCTGATTTTAGTTTATGGAATATTCCCGTTAATAATGATACCTTAGACATCCATTAAGTCTGGAACATTAATTTTATGGAAAATTTCCAATACAACTCCATTAGATTTTTTTTAAAGCTAAATTAGCAGCATAGGCTTTTAACAAATGTCATAAATAGCTATATTTAATGGAAAGATTACCCAAATTAAAACCAGACCAAAATAGAAAATACAGCTCCCTCCGTTTAAGTCTTGACCTTCAGAATCCACTTAATAGTTACAAGCTAAACAAAGCCATGCGTGTTTCAAACTTTTGTTGTTTGATTATTGTGTGGACTAGAAAAAATAGAGAATGACTTATGAAACACCAACATGCTTTTTCTTTTCTGGTAGGTGAAATCCCTTACACTGATAGAGTACTTTTGAAAATGCAATTGTCTTATAAATGTATTGTGTATGACAGTTGCCATTTAAAATACCATAAAACCTACACAGTATCCAGATACTCTTTTAAAAGATGCATATTTTCCCCTCTTATTTATTTATTTATATCATATATAGGTTGATTTCCCAAACTGAATGATTCCAAAATTAATAACTGTAAGCTCCTGAGCTCACCTGTCTTCTGCACCAATTTCTGACCTGTAAGTCACATTCAGCCAGTTGCAACAGACAAGGAGGGAAGAGGATTATACCTTCAAATTTCATGAGAATCAGTTACTGGGGAACAGGAGTAAGATTCAAGCAACTGCTTACTGAGGAAAAGCTCTGGGGAGCTCAGACATTACGTGCTCTGTCTGGCATAAGCTCTTGGCCCAGCAGCAGACACATAACTCAGCCAGTAGCAGAGCTTTACCCTACACGAGCTTCTCTTGCTCGAGTGCTGTAGGATGCTGGAGTTGCCACAGCGTGGACTTAATAAGGCAAAGGACACAAAAACAAGGACACAAGAAACCAGGGTCCACTCACTTCGCTTCTCCCATTATTACTCCATTTGAACCACCTGGCATTTTTCTGTTAAAGGGCCATCCAGAATGAAGGCATTTGAAACATCCCAAAGCATTTTAATCCTGTCAGATTAAGCCACTGTTAAGCTTCCATCAGCTAATATCAAATGTATACAGGACTAATGTTATTGAATCAAATTCCTTCACATTGGATTTTTCTATTAGATCTCAACAAGGTTGAAACTTTAACCAGAAATAGAATATGTTCACTTCATATGTATGTGTGTCAGACTGTGAGAGAAGTTAAATTTTCCTTGTAATGTGAATAAACAAATAAATGTAAAATATCTCAAACCATGTGATATATTTTGATGTACAAAGCAGATGGGTCAGAATTAACACTGAACTTTTGGCTTTGACTCTGCATCTACTGGTTTCCAAGAACAAGCTTTTAGTGATTATATGTTCTCAGCTGTTCTGTGTTCATTTTTCAGTCATAAGTTTTTAATAATACTAATCAGATATAGAATTTCTTCTCTTTGCATAATGAGATGTTTTTGTATATGCCACAAAATGCTTTTTTATTATTATTATTTTTATTTTTAATGAAAGTCATATCATAACTCTGGTCCCTGTCCCTTAGCTGCTGTCAGTGCTTTAATGTGGAGGGAGACATGTACTGAAGCCACTGTATCTATGCAGCTTTGGAGATATTTGTAATTCTTCGTGTTATTGGGAGAAACCAGAATCAGTATTATTTTATACAAAGTAAAGATGATATGCATTGGACTACAGTTTCTCCTTACACAAGTTACAGCGCAGTGGCTACTTCTGTGTTGAATGTCTTAATAGCTTTTTATTAATTTAGTTTTATTCATATTTTCCAATACTGGCATCAGTACCACTCCTGAAGAAAAAAATCTACATGGAAGTATAACCTCCCTGTTTTGAAATACTAATGTGAAATAGAGAGTTGCTTTCCTTGAAATATGCTTCCTTAACGTGGTATCCCCACCATGTAGGGAATTGTATTAATGTGAGCCACCGAGGTGGTCTAACTAAATTTATAAGCCACATACTCTGAAGACAGGAAGTCGAATCTGTTGAAAACTGAAGAAAAAATTTGGTTTCTTCTGTGTAAACTCCATGACCATAGCTATACTTTGTGCCTTGAGTTAGTGGATAATTAAGATACACAAGCTGAAGGATCCATTCCCTCAGGAATTTTCAGTGTTTGGCACCATGTCTGCCTTTCCAAGGGAGGTGATTTATTTTTGCACACAATAGATCATTTCCTCCACTCAGATCACAGACAGAAGACAATTTACACACCTATCATTCTTGACTTTAAAAAGGGGTGAGAGTGCTGTTTGTCTCTCATACAAATGCACATTGAGCAGAAGATTCTTTACAGGATTAGTCTTAAATGAGATAAACTCCCAGGTTTTAGCAGGCAAAATGAGTTAAAACAAATAGTGTACATAACAACTTGAGGTCCATAAGTAAGAGTTGTAAACAAGCAGGGATTATGTTACTTTATTAGTATAAAGATCTGTAAAATGTAAATGTTAGTTTGAAAAATTTAATGCACTCAAAATTTAGTGCCTCTAGATGACCACAGTTCTGACTGGTCTCCCATGTCCAGTGGCTTAAGCAAGCCTTCCATGGTTCAAATAAACTCATCAGAAATATGACAGTAGAGTCTACACCTTTAAACTTCACTAGAACAAAACCAGAGATTTCTCATAGAAATTGGATTAAATTTCTGGGTAACCCTAGACTTCAGAGTCGTTTTGGATGCATACACAGGTTTTCTTGTCAGTAAAGAAACACTCAACCTACACAAGACAATAACTCTTTGATATTTAGAACCTCATGTTGTATCTCAGTAATCCAACAGCATTGCCTGAAATTTCTCTAACCTAAAGCTTTCAATTTTACTTTGACAGGAGGCTTGATCCAGACCTCAATGGAATTAATAGGCGTATTTCTGTTAACTTAAACAGGAGCAGAGTCAGGGCCAAGGTCAGCGATATTAATTTGCTTTAGCTTCAGGCAGACTTCTTCCTTTTTCAAGAGTAAATCTTCACCTCGAATGAAATTCAATAACCACGTATAAAGCTTGGAAAGTTAGCAGTTTCACCTAATGACCTGGGAGTGCCTGATTTTGATGGGGTGCATGTCCTGTCCTCAGAGAGGCTTCAAGGTATCTTGGATAACATTTATTTCTCTGTAGGTGGGATTGGGCAGTTCTTTGGGCTAGAACTTGATAGAGTGTTTTGTCACCACCTTTTTCTTTGAAAAGTAATGCAACCTTTTTTTTGGCTTCTCCACAAGATCTTCAATAGGTGACTTGCATTTCTGTTAATACAATTGCCTAGACAAACTGAATTGCAGAACAGAAACAACCAAAATTTTTTCCTGTTGAACTTTCAAACCTGCTTAAGGTTCCGTCTGTCTGTCCCTCTCTTTTCCCCCTCCAGCCTGTCTTTGGGTGCTGTCTGCTTTTTGGCAGTATTAGGGATTTATAAAATGGTAATTCTCACTAATAGAGAAAATTAGCACAAGTTATTGATATGAGTAGAACTCATAAGAATGAGGTTAAGCCAGGACCAAGCAATCTAAAATAGATGCAATCACAATGTTTGAACGGGGATAAAAGCAGTAATTATTCTTTAAGTTTGGTAAATACAAGGAACATATTTTAAAACCATGGAAAATTCCTGAGGTTAATCCTAATTCTCGAGGGAAAGGAGTAAAGGATGAGGGAGACCATTTCTTCCTTTTTACACTCTGTAAGAGTTTGTGTTGAAATACTGAAAAAAAAATAGACCTTAAGAGTCAAACTTGATATTGCATTAAATGTTTTAATAAGTGATCATATATATTTCTATAACTGTACGTGTAAAATACTACTGTCACAATCTACATGAGTCTTACAATTATGTCTTAGATGCCTGATTGAAAGTCAGTGAAATTTAAATTCCTAAGTTAGATAGTTCTGGAATTTTCTCTGTACTTTCCCAGAATATTCTTAGGATCAACATTAAAAGTTATGACTGGAAAGATATGTAATGCCAGTGTCTTTGGGTAAAGATAATGAGCTCTGAAATAGTTATGAAAAAAAAGCCAAAGAGCCATAAAGGGAAGAAAATATACCAAGATGACCAAGAGGGAGAAAATATAGATATCAAACAAAATGTCAGGCAGAATGCCTGGGCAAAATTTTCCATGTGTATCAAGGTCAGACGTCACAAGTTTTTCTGAAGATAAATCCAGTATATGAAACAGGAGATACCTAAATAAGCAAGGAAAGATACTTGCTCTCTCTCTCCTGTGGATATTGTGACTAGTGATTAGAGCATTTGGAGAGGGACTCAGGCAGTTACAGACACTGGATAACACTGGGATCAGCAAATGGGAGCTGCATTGGGCAAACTCATCCCAGGCACCCAGGGGGACCCTGGAAAACTGTGGAAAGAAAAAGGCACCATGTGACCAGTTCCATGTGAGGTGGTCCTGGGCAAGAACCTAAAAAACAGTAACATGAAAACTTTCTTGTGGTAGGAACATCAGATCAGCTGTCTTAGGCTCTCTAACCTTCTGTTATATTTAAAGTGTGGAATTACAAATTCATTTTAAATACAATTGCTTAAAGTAAAAGTTACAGAGATATAGAAAGTGAGAGGTTCATACATACTCTGTGAATTGTCTGACCTCATGTGTGGCATCCTTTTCGATTAGTCATGTTGGATCTAAGCATTAATGCAGACTTCCTACAGTCCCAGCCTTTAAGAGTCCCATTTCTTGAAAAATGACAGGAAATGAAGCTTTTCTAATGCATAGCAATTCTTCTCATCTCATCTCCAAATCTGTGGTACCCTTCACAACTTTCTCCTTTAAAGTACTTCCACAGAGAGTCACTTCAAAGGTTGGAATCAGTCCCTGAAGTACAGATAGGGGAGTTGTATGAATAAGCTGGGGAACAAGGCAAAGGGGGGCTTATGCTCTCAGCCTACAGTAACTATTTGTAAGGTCTGGAAACTATTGAAATTGCTGTAAAAGTGGTTCATCTTAACATTTAAATCCTAACAACTAGGTGATAGAGACATGATTTGATTACTGTTTTCCTGAAATAAGTATCATTCAACAGGATTAAAACAGATTATGGAATTAAATAATATAGAAACTTCTCTCCTCTTTAGTCTCCTTCATTACTCCCTTGAATCCCCTGTGAGTTTCCTTTGAGGTTTTCTAGTTTTCTTTTCCTATTCCTGCCTTTTTCTACCATAATTTATTTCATGAAAATAATTTCCATTCTGATTCTCCAAGGCCAAATGTTTGAGAAAGTCTCTGACAGACTTAATCTTTACTTTAACCTCCTAAAATTTTAAATTTATCTTAGAACATTGTAATCTTTCTGATTCTTCTTTCATGAAGGTCTCACCCCAATCACATGCATGAAAATACTATTTCAATGTATTAACCCATCTGTGGTTAGGAATTTCACTCTTTCAGGTGCAGACAATATATTACCATAAGAAGAGGCAGTGGACTGTAGAAACACCTTCAAATAAGGCCAATAAACAAACTCTCTTCTTAATGTGATAGAGAAATCTGAATGTAGATATGTTGTAATTTAGAGAACCTCACGCATGCTCTGTAGTGTTAGAAGCAGTTTGAGTTCTGAAAGAACCCCACTGACTATTACTGGGGCAATGAGAGGCTCCCTGCACTGCTGAAGAGCAGAATGTAGCCATGGCCATCACTATGCAAATGATCAGAGTGTGAAAATCTGAGTTACTGCTGGATCTGACTTCATAAGGATCAGTCTTCAGTTTGTTGCCTACTGGCAAAACTATCTTGATAAATGCAATATTTGCACCTTAGTCTCTTCTTCAGTCCTTGAAATTACATGAACAGTGTAACTACATCACAGAAGCCACAAGCACATCCACTTCTACAGGTTTATAGAGAGACTGATCCATAAAGCAACTACCACAAATAGATCTGTAACTTGCAAAACTTTTTTGGACAGGGATACAACTTTTGCTTTTATTTTCCTAAGTAATATCAGTGTTCATTAACTCTTTTCAGTAATGAAGGAGTTAATGCAAGTTACAACTAAAGTGGTAGAACATTGGCTCAGCTGTAGAAGATTGAAAAATGAGCAACAGGTGAGATAAATTTGGTTTGTCAGTGTACATTGCATTAGAAGATACAAGATGAGCAACAGGTGAGATAAATTTGGTTTCTGAGTGGATGTTGCATTTCAGGATGATGCTAAAACAAGATTGTCCTTGCAGGCTTCTAGTGTGGGCTATAGGGGCTCTGGAAAAGTCCTGCTGACCATGTTGCACCTATTACCACTGCAGAAGAGGCATACTCCTGAGTAATCCAAGACTGCCTTGATGTGCAAAATGTAAGCTTGGCAATTCAAACTATTTACGGTGTTAATATTTTTGTGTTTTCTCCTGAGGGCAGAGTAGGTTCTTTAGAAATCCTTGAAGTCTATAAAGAATTCCTAAAGGATCAGATGCATTCTAAGAGCTTTCAAGTTGGCTGCACTTAAGAAGCAAAAAATAGATGGGAGCTAGATAGCAATTTCAGGAGGAAGATTGCTCTTTCATATATAGTTTTTAGAAGAAACTGTGAACCTGTCACTTGATTTTGCTGCCTGTTGTGCTCAGACAATCAGTGATTTTCTCATTTGAAGCTTTTCTGGATCTGTTAACTTAAGGAACTCCTGGCTTTCCATCTTGTAACAGCTGCCTTTGCTTTCTTTGCTTTGCCAATACCTGTTTTAAAAGTTAGACTTCTGTATGAAATGTTGAAATTTAAAATTTTTGTCAAAAATTTTCTAGCCAGTTGTAACTGTGGATTTTTATTTTTATTTTTTCGTGTTGGAATCTTAACTTGCAGGACTGAAAAAATCCTTATTACAAACAATTCAATGAAAAAGCTTAATACATTTCTGAATCTGTTGTATGTCCAAAGCTGTCTCCTTGTGATCAGGATTTTCATCATTTCATTCAAAATGGTATCTGAAGTGTATATTAGATATGAAACTGGAAAGGCAGAAAGAGGCTGGTAACTGTGTTTTCTAGCATAGTCGTTTGTTACGTAGAAAACACTTGTTCCCTAATTACAGAGAGAGTCTTGTTGTAATCATTATTTCTGCATGATATCTTTCTTGTTCAGAATACATTAACTAAGTTTTAACTTTTCAAGCAAGAAACCTAAAGTAGAAGTGTCCTGGATTTCTGATTTTTAAGTAAATAGTATATTTAGTCTGTGATTTTGAAAAAGTTGCTTGACCTACTTGTGCCACATTCAACCCAACTGGAAAATTGGATAAGACCCGAGGCTTCAAAAAGCCCTAAATATTGTAGTGAAGCTTACTTTAACTGAGTATTGTAAATATGATGTACAGGTGACCATTGGAAGTGATCAGGGTTGCAATGTACCGATCTGCTCAGCAAACGTGGCACTGCAGGTAAAGGCATTAAGAAAACTCTTTTGCAATACCTCGGCACAACATCTGTGTATTTTAGTAGTATCTCTAAAATAAGTCTAGCATTTTTGAAGCTAACCCTTTATGCTGCTGCTTCTCCCCAAAACCACCTTCATGGAATGGATAGCAAATAACATGTACATACTATCCCAGGCACAGAGAGGTGATGTTCTCACACACAGGGAGGCGACTTTTCTCTGCAGAAAAATATCTTCATAGAAAGTGGTGAAACGGCAGGACATAAGTTCTTAAGTGTTCCTTTATCTAAGCAGTGGTGCACACCAGTAAACAACAGCGGATGTTATTGCATGAGAATAGCACATTTACATGCGAGTTCAGCGATCACTCTTGCGTTCTTGTCTCCTTTTGTTTGCCATGGTTCTTTAGGATGACAATAGTGAGGCTCAGGAAGCAACAGATTATTCTTTTTTTTCTGCTCTATTCCTTATAGAGTACAATCTGAAGCTTTCTAATAATGCTTTTGTTGGCTCATGTTGTTAGAATATTCTCATAATGCTGGCAGTCTGAGACCCAAAAAGAGAGCTGTGTGCTGTATGTGGGAATCATGTAGCTCACGCAGTGGACAACAGGGAGTTAAGCATAAAGCAATAACTTATCCAAGGAAGTGAGCTTGAGCTCAAAACTGTGAAATGGGATCTTTCCCTGGAGACAGCAGAAGGTAGAATAGCGATATCTGTTTGCACCAAAGAGGAGGAATTAAAGCTGTCTAACTGAGTGAAGCAGGGCATTATGAGCGCTTAATGTTTGGTTGGAACCTATCTGAGGCCATCTCAGCTGCCAGAGGTGCACAGCTCAGAGAACTGCCTACAGGACAGCCAGTGTGGCAAGCGTTTGGTGATCCAGTCATGGCAGAGCAGGACCAATAGCGGCTTTGGGAAAGCATTTTTTTTATTAGCTACAGTTGTATAGCTGCTGTAGAGGAACATATACATACGGAACACTGGCATTTGCATTTACAGAAGCAGAGACAACAGAATGTGGGCAGACCCTCAGCTGTGTATTTCATCACTACCCAATCAGTTTACACCACCTAAGCAGCTGCTCCTGCATTAGTGAAAGCAAGCCTTAGATTTCTATATGCTTGCCCTACCACCTCAAAGGCTCCATCACTCCTGTGTTTTTCATGGCTGATGGAGAGGATAGTTTTGTTTTTCACTCCCCCAGAACATTGCCAGCTGTCACAGCCTTGAAGAGCTTTTCACTCCTAAACCTTGCTCTGTTCCAATAACTTAGCTTCCTTGCTCTCACTGTGTAGGAGCCTGATGGAAACAGCATATAAATGGCAATCTTTTTATGCACCTACACAATCATGGAATCAGATGATCCTGAGTTGCAAGGAATCCATGTGCGTAGTTGAAGTCCAGCTCTTGGCCCTGCACAGGACCTTCCCCAAGAGTCAAATGATGTGTGTGAGAGTGTTGTTCCAATGCCTCTTGAACTCTGTCAGGCTTGGTGCCATGACCACTTCCCTGGAGAACCTGTTCAGTGCCCAACCACCCTCTTGATGAGAAACCATTTCCTAATACCCAATTTAAACCTCCTCAGATGCGGCTTCATGCTGTCCGCTTTGGTCCTGTCACCGGTCACGAGAGAGATCAGTGCCTGCCCTTCAGCTTCCCTTTGTGAAGAAACTGCAGACTCCCATGAGGTCTCCCCTCTGTCCCCTCTTCTCCAGGCTAAACAAACTGAGTGCCCTCAGCCACTCCTCATACAGTTTCCCCTCTACCATCCTCATGGCCCTCCTTTGGATGCTCTCTAATAGCTTAATGTATTTTATGTACTGTGACACCCAAAACTGCTACAATATTCAGTGTGGTCACCCCAGTGCAGAGCAGAACAATCTCCTCCCTCACCTAGCTGGTGATGCTTTGCCTGATGCACCCTAGGACGGTGGGCCCTCCTGGCTGCCTGGGCACTGCTGACTCATGTTCAACTTGCCATCCCCCAGGACCTACAGGACCCTTTCCACAGTTCTGCACTCCAGCCTGTTGTTCATATGAGGGTGAAGGCTCCATATGCACCCCGACATTTGTGGTGAGGAATCTTGCATGTTACTTTGATGTTAGCCCAACTGTGTGTAACAGTTTGGCTGTTCTCAGCAGAGAAAGTGCAGATGGTGACTCCTGGCAGGCAGTGTTATTGTAAGACATTATGCTGTATGTGTACAGGTTGTTAAGCTAACTGACAGTTTCTATGCAGCATAGACTGCTGAGATTTTAAAAATCAAAAAATATTACCATTTGCAAGTCAGAGGTCAGCTGGTTCTCTAGAAGACTTAAATGTCTTAGTCCTGTAGCAATGGTGCCATATGTTCCTCGCTGCTTGTTGCCTTGAAATCGTAGCAGTGAGACTTAAAAGCCAGTTGTCTGTTGTAATCAGATTGCAGTGAAATATAGCTGTGTTCCTGTGAGCCTGCTAGATATACAGGATGTAATGCAGCATCAAACCAGTCCAAAGCTCCCCTAATCAATATTTGGGAAGTCAAAGGAGCTTTCTGACTTTGAATGATCTATTTTGGTACAGAAAGAGGGAATTTGATGTGCCTGTTCACAGTATATAATTGAAAGAGATCTCCGCTGGGGATGACTTATTCCAAAGAGGTACTGCTGGTAATGGGGCTAAATCCATTTTTGTGATTAAGAAGAAGTAACCAGCATACTCATGATACTTTCAATTGAAGAAATTGCAAACAGCCCTTTGGACAGAGCAAATTCATACAGAAGGGCTGAGCAAAATCTTGAATGTGAGCCCGAAAGAACAAAATGGAATATGTGAGAAAGATGACCTGTGTTTGAGAGAAAATTATCTTTTGCATGGATCGTCCATTGGAAGAAGGAAGCTGACTACTAATAAAACCCAAAATGGGGGCTGCTAGTGAATAATTGTGTGATAGATACTAGATCTTTGGACTGTAAGAAATGCCATCAGGGATGTAAGCACCAATTCCTTCTACTTCATCTTGCAGCGTGTGAGGGCCTTCAGCTGGGTGCCCTGAATGTGGACAAGCACAGTATCGTTGTGGCTCTCCTTTCTTTAAGAGGAGGAATAGTGGTAGTGAATACCATTCCTCATCCTTCTCAAATCCTGGGAAAGAGGAATGCTTGTCTCGTGTCCCGCTTAGCCCAAAATAAAGTGAAACATCATGGGAGCTAGATTTTAATAAGCCGAAGACTGTAGCTCTTAATTAAGATGATAAAGAAACTAGAACAGATTAAACTAATCTCTTCAAAACTGTTACTTATAGTGTAGATATGAGAGAACATGTGTTTTATGCAATTATTTGGAAGGTATGAAGTTTAAAGAACCCCAAAGAGACAGAAATTGAATATAAAAGTCTGAGTTGGATACCAGAAGTTTAGTATGTAGGACCCGTTAAGGACATGGAGAAGCTGCTCAAGAAACCAATATATACACAGATGCGTGAGGAAGAAAAAAAAAAAAGGATTAAAAACCTGTAATACTGATGAAGTTTAACCTCTATGGCATATGTAGAGAACTCTGTCATCCTAATGTTGCAATTAGTTCTTTAAATTAATCTAATAATGCTTATCTTCCCAATAAAGATGAGAAAATACCATCTGATAAAGAAATCTGGTTTTATGAGATACAGTATTGTGGACATTTGTTTTATTTTTGCTCTGATCTGTTACTGCACATGATAAGGTAGAATTCAAGGCTCACCTTCTTCCGTCCAAAATAATCTTGACTTAGCCTGTGAAAAAAAGGAAATTATGTTCATCTCCTGCAGTGGCTGAGGTTGTATCCAATCAGCAAAATCATAAATTGGTGACTCTTTGATAACTGGTTTATGTCAAGTAAACTAGACGTGGAGAAAACTGGTTGATTAAGCAGTAGCTGACTGGTCAGTATCATTAGCTCTGTAAGAAGATACTGCTACTTGAAACAAGGATTAGTTTGCAATGCACAGCATTGCTTTCTCTAAGTTGTATCTCAAGTTGTATCTCTTATGAATCAATTTGGGTGATATTTTGAGACTGATTTAATGTAGCCTCAAACTTGTCTAAGGTCATGTGACAGGCCACAGTGAAAGGTACAAAGAGTCTTTAGGTTTCCAGAGTTTCCATTCTAATCACTACCTGCCAAAAGGCTTTTACTTCATGTGGAAAGCTCCAAAATTTTGATGAACTCTGAAAATCTTTGGGCTATTTATTCTCCTTTGTGATGAACCTGATAACTTCTACCTCTGACTCAAAGAGCGTGGTATAATTGGCTCAGTATTCTAAACTCTTCTTGAGATGAAATTCCATAGATTTGATACTAAGTGGAATACAGGCATAGAGATTTTGAGTTAAGCCTTTAACCTAAGAAAAGTTAATTAAGTCTGATTGTTTTTCTTTACTGGTTGCACCTTCTGAATGAGTGAAAACTTGCACTGCTGTCCTCTGGTCTCCTGTTGGGCCACACCTCCCTTGATAGAAAGTATTCCAATGGAGGCCTTATCAGCACTGGGGAGGGCCAAAGAACACTGTACATCTCACAGGTTGTGCTTGTGTTTGTACATCCCTTTGCAGTGACTGCCCTTATGCAACAGCATAACATTTGCTTGTATTCCCTGATGCAGCTACTCAAATAGGCACTGCAAGAAAATATTTGGATTGCTGATAATATAAAAGAGCATGATTAACTTCACTCCATTTGCAGTGTCCACGGACACAGGGCCTTTAGTTTTTCAGAGCTTTTTTTATGTACAAGTTATCTAAATAACTTGAGACATTATCACTCCACTCTCTTATTTTTTCCCTCATAATAAGCAAGTACTTTTGTATGTTAGATACTGTGTCTGATTTCTTTATTGGAAACGGAATGAAAACTATTGGAACCTAAGTCATGTGCAATTCACAATATTAAGGGTATTTCTTTAAATTACAATAATCTAAATTAAGATCTTCTATGATGGACTAGAGGAATGAAGAGGGTCAGACGCATGGGAAATTCCAGTCATCATCAGGAGAAAGGGCTCTTCAGGAAACCATTGGGGAAAAGTAAAGACTGTGCAACAACCTGATTGCCCCTGGTATTGAGGAGGGGTTGAGATCAAAGGAAAAATGTCAAATTCTGTTATTTTTCTACTGCTGTGAAATCATGGAATTAGTGAAGAATTCCTTAACACCTGGCCTAATATAAGGGTTGAGGTTTGCAGCTGATGGTCTGCATGTCTGTAGCTGCCACATTCTAGCAAAGACAAATATTCTATGTTGGTGTACATGGTAACATTTGCCAGGGTGACTCAGGCATTAGTTATCACTTTGGGGGGGAAAAAAAGCATCATATGCAAAAATAAACAGACTCAATTCTACTTCCACTGTATAGTTAAAGTGCAGAAATACATATAACTTGACTCTTCCTGGCAGTTATTGATCTAGTTTACTTGTAGAATGGAGTGCACAACAGGGCTCTCAATATATTTATTTTCATCCTCTCTTGGCCTTGTAATGTAATTGGCTGACAGACTATGAGATTTTGAAATGGTCAAGAGATGGGTTCTGGCAGTGGAACTGAGTATAGCCTGAACCTGGTGCTCCTTTTCTACACTGAGTTATTGACCAGCTTCACTGAAATCTGATCACAAAAATGAGTTAATGATTTCCCCCACCTATTAGAGCAAAGAACAATCTCAGGTACTTTTAAAATATTCATTATGTGACATTATGATCAGAACTTGCATTGTCCTAAATGCTTAGAAAATTGGTTGGAAACAACTTAGTTAACAAAGCAGTCTCTCATGTACTCTACTTCACAAAACTCAAAAAAAAAAAAAAAAGCCCAAGTCTATCCTTTTATAAACCACTTAATACAGTTTATGATAGCAATAATCCCCTTGAAATTGGTTATATTACTATAGTTTGTTATAGTATTAACTGCCCTTGTCTTCAGATTGGTCCATTAACTGAAAATCCAGCCATTAATGGGATGATTTCTCCAGGATTATTACCTGATTCTTAGTTTGAAGATTAATATTCTTGAAGGATAGTGAAACAGTGATGAAATGTAAACTTCCCAGTTCAGCTTTTTTATCATAGTGATCTACTTACACAAGATATCTCTGAGGCTTGCCTGGAGTTTATTTCATTATTTGTGTCACCAAAGTTGAAAACATACAAGCAGCACCTTTCTTTATGAAAAAGAGCACTTGTTGGCCTAGATCATCAGTTGCAGATGAGAGACAAGGCAGGTGATGTTCAATGTGACAGTCTAATAATGGAGATGTAAAGCTCACTCATTGTTATTCAGTTCAGTGGGAATTTTGCCTATGGCTTCAGTGGAAAAAGATTCAAGGCCAAAAGGAGAAGGAGTAAATTATTTCATATCTTTTTGAAGATATTAGGTATAAAATGAGTGGGGAATCAGAAGCAAAACCTGCACAACTTGTGTAGGTCATAAAACTGTTCACTTCAGAGGATGGAAATCCTGCAAGAATCCCTTAAAGTCCTGGTGTCCTTAGAATAGTCCTATGACCTACACTTTCAGTCCCCAATGTAATCTCTTTGTTTGAGTAGTACAATGCCAAATCTGAGAGATTAATTATCAGCTATAAAACATTATTAATTAACCCCACAATCCACTCCAACAAAGTACACAGTTAATAATAAAATTTTGGTGTGAACTCTGGAATGACTTTGCTACTTCTTTCAGTTGATCAGACTTTGGGGTTTTCTTTTCACACCCTCAAATTTTGTCAGTTTGTCCTCTAAGAAGAGTCAGACAAAATGGTATAAAGTCCCCAGTGTCAGGAGGCTGTGTGAGCAACCTTTAAAATATATTCCCCCTGGCTTCCAGCGGTGAGGATTTGAGCTGAGGCAGGCACTGCCAGTGTGGGGCTCCTTGTGGGAAAGAAGAAAATCTTAGAAAAATCATTTTTCCTGCTCTATACAAGGTGTCAGTGTTTGATTACCTGTTCTCTGAGACTAAAGAGAGAAACCTGTCAACACAGATTTCCTTTGAAGGAGGACATCTGGGTTCGTTCTGTCACCCCCATATAGAGCCATTCCATAGGGGTATGGTGCTAGGAAACAGTGATCATCCCAAAAGCTAATGGGAAAAGACTACTTTAGGCAATAATAAGAATGATTAAATTGTAAATTTATTGCTTAGAGAAGGTGCCAGAAGTGATGTTGATAAGGATGTATGCATTACTGAGGTGGGGGGGGTGGAGGGTGGGAAGCATCATTTAATTTTGGCAACAGATTTGCAAGTGGAATGGCAAAACGAGAATATCTGCAAATACCAACATATCCCACAGGCAAATATCTATTCCACTCCCAATGTGTCTGGGAGAGGGGTTGGACTGACAGCACACACTGAGAATGGGAGCTTGATAGAGTTGGGAGAGAAATACATTTCAACATACAAATTCTTATGGAGAAATCAAATGCACATTGCTATTTAGAAAGAAGGGACTGAATGTTAAATACATGGCTTTCCTCCCCAGTGGTATTCAGAAGTGGGGAGGAAAGTGTCTTCCTGCTGACAGGAACCTATTGTGTTAAAATCAATGAATGAAGCCCAGCTCCTGAAAACTGTAGAATTAGTCATGATTCTAGGGCTAAATTATTTGAAATCACTTTTTAAAAATTAAAATGGTGTTGCTTTTGCCCTCTTTTGAGATCCATGAATGAAAAATATTTGTATAGTACCAATCCTGCAACTTCAATAACTGTAAATTAAGAAACATAATCATAAGTGAACCTGAAATTAAAATAGATGAAGTTCATAGCATCTAAATTAGAAGTCTTAACTTTGGTTTACTGTGTGATTACCTTGCTGACACCTCACCTTTCACACATCAGTGGTTGCTCAGTCTTCTGGAGGGTATAACAGTAAAAATACTCTTGGTCTCAGGGGCATGTGAGTTGCTACTGCTCTTTTCTGTATGTTCCTTTACAGTGGCTGAGGTGGCTCTCTTTACTATTCTCTGTTGTGTCAGTTTTAATGCTAGCTAAGATCAGAAAAAATGATGCAATGGAAGCTTTAAAAAGAACCATGCTCAGCCTCACAAAGATGAATTTCTTTTTTCTTTTTTTTTCCCCCCCCTACATTCTAAGCAATTTTGTAGATTCTACCTCAGAATGAAATGGATAAAATATTTGTAAGAATACTGACAAAAAGACATCATGATCCTGTCCCTCAAGTCTTTACTGCAGTTTGCTTCTGTTATAAAAAGATGGAAAGTCAGAAAAATTATTAAAATCAATATGGATTATTTTTCAATTTAATGTCATGGTTCCTGAATAAGATCTATGGCACATTCCCTTTACTATTTAAGCACTTTATTCTTCTTTTCATTTGACTTTAAGATTGTAGTCTATTTCTGTCTGGTGTGTTATCAATCTTTTTCACAAATGATATTGATTATGTTTGACAGTATGGTACATATTTGTGTCATTTCTGGAGAATATACTGTTCAATCTGCAAAAGATGGCTCTTCATTTCCATTGACAAACTAACACATGCATCCTTGAAGTAGAACTTTGCAAGATGACAAAATTGGAAAAATCTTAAGTCTTGTTTCCGATCCTTTGTTTTCTAATATTTTTTTCTTTTCTTTCTTCTTTTTTATTTTTTTTTTTTTAAACATTCTGAAGTTAATAAGCAGATTTTGCAAGGACAACTGCTTCTATGAATTTACGCTTTCAGGAAAACACTTGGGATCTACAATAGATGTGCAAGGCAATGATTGCCACTGTCACAGTCTCTGCATTAAAGCTGATGTTAAATAATTTACTAAGCTTGTAGTCTGTAAAGGACTGTGAATGCTTAACCTGAACTCTCAAATCATGTTCTCAGCATAGTGCTATTGACACAGGTCCCACTGAGCACAAATGTGGTCTATTTTTAATGGTGTTTATTAACTTGCAAGATTTAAATTTGTTTTAATCATCATGATTTTATTTTGAGGTGGTTCTGCTGCGGTTAAGAAATCAGACAGGAGCAAATGTGTCCCTTTAAGTTGTGTGGCTGCCAGCACAGAGTGGTCTGTCCATCCTTACTGATGAAGGGTGTAAATGAATTTCTCCTAAGGTATCCCATTTCCTCAGCAGTTGTTTCACTGACTGACTGGAATTCAGTCAGAAGAGCTCACCAGATATGAGATGAACTACATTTTAATGCTCAAGTAGATGATTATTGATTAAACCCATGTGGCAGGAGGGACACAATATAAATACAAGTGTTTCTGGCAGTGTCCATACTGAGCCAATTGAACCCTTGGAGTTACCCTTAACTCTGTGGGTAACTATTCATTTAATTAATGCTTCCATATGATTTCAGGGTCATATATTTTGACTTACAATAACTGGATTTTGTCTCTCTGATATATAGATACATATATTCTCACTGAATGGAGATATATGCTATATTATATATAATATATATGTTCTCTGAATGGATAGCAAATGAAATAATGAATAGTACTATATGTTCTCTTATGTGTATAGTTTTCAAAGCTGTTATGGTTGTACTATAGCTGCTGCTTCCCTCCCCTCATTTGTTATCTTTATTTTTATATTTGAAAAAAGAGTAAATTATACTTTTAAAGTCCTTATGGGGGACAGTGGAGGGAGAGGAGCTGATCTCCACTCTCTGGTGACCAGTGATAAGACAGGAGGAAGTGGAATGAAGGGAATACACTAGGAAAAGTTCAGACTGGATGTTTGGAAATGACTCTTCACTGAGAGGATGTTCAGTTGCTGGAATAGGCACTCCAGGGAAGTGGTCACAGCAACAAGCCTGTGCATCTCATTGACATTCAAGTAGCATCTTGATGGCATTCTTAGTCATATAGTTTAGTTTTAGGTGGTCCTGTTACAAGCCAGGAGTTGGACTCGATGATCCCTATGGGTACCTTCCAACTTGAGATACTCTATGATCAGACTTAGCTTCTGAAGCTTTAGTGATAGTGTAGAATAGCTGCATCCAGCTCCAGTTCTGTTATGAAGGACAGTGTGTTTGAGAGACAGTCATTGTTGCACATCTTTCTTGAATAAGAAAGACAAACACTTCTCTTGTAGTTTGTCTGAAAAATCAGTGATGGAGAACAAGCCAAACAAATTTAAGTGCTCCCTATGTTTTTGAAGAAACCTATTTATTTTCAGACCTATAGACTTCAACCAAAGATTTCTAATAAATTTCTAATTTTTTTTTTCAATTTAATGTAGGCTTATAATACAAATCTGCTGTATAATTATTATTAAATACCTCACTCTGCCAGATACAGTAAGTACATTTTTCATACAGTTAATTTAACCAGAATTCTCTCTGACCAGGTGAGTTGGTTATAAAGAGCATTTCTCTGATTACTTTTCCAGTTTTGTCTTGTTTTAATGCCCCAAAACATTGTTTTGATAAGAAGGTATTTGAGATTATGTGGAATAATGAGGTATATATTGATGTTTTGGTTAAAGAATGTGTTCAATCTTTCCCTGAGAGCAGAATGAAAGCAAATGTTTATCAGTGGCTGAGCTATGGAGTTACATGTGTGAGGCTGACCAAGGCTCTATGTTCCTGTCTTTATGGCCTTTTATTACAGCATATTACTCATGGTCAGAACTATCAAACTGGGGACATGAAGGCAATTTGAGATGGTTGTTCAAAAGCTTGTTAAGACCTGTGTCTGGCTGAAATCAACAGGGTGGTTGTCGGTCATGAGCTGTTTGTTAAGGTATTTGAATGAGGCTTCACAATATTGTGTGAAAGGAACAGCGTTGCCCTTGGCAGGAGGACTGAACAGCCTTGTTGAGTTGGACAGTGAGCACAGATGTAGAGGAAGCTGTAATGTTTAAAGTCACAGGGATAGATAAAAGCAGATGTGGGTGTTATGGAAAAATAGCATTGAAACTATTAACCTCAGTCAGATCTAGAGTTGCTCTGTGAAATGAGGGGTGGGAAGGCAGGAACTTTGCAAAGAGTTTTGTTTGTGGTTTTTGCCAGATTTTTAACCTTCTCAGACCTTCGTCTTAAACTACTTGGCAAAATATTTATTATCATAAATTCTGATTGTTACTGCCTAGCCTTTATTGATACTAATCCATGAAATGTGAACATAAAATAAATAAGAGCTTACCAAGGAAAAACATTACTCACTTGGTTCATCAGCTTGGACAATAACAATCAGAAATAAAGATAATAAACTTTCTCTGTTTCAACAAAGTTAGGCCTGAAATAAACTCCTCTGTAACTTTCTTTCATTATTACTGTTTCCAAAGAACTTTGAATATCAGTGACACTAATTGCAAAAGAAGGGAAATGTGTTGACTATTTCATTTCTATCATCTCA
The DNA here is from genome assembly GCA_013399695.1 of Formicarius rufipectus. Classification (NCBI taxonomy): domain Eukaryota; kingdom Metazoa; phylum Chordata; class Aves; order Passeriformes; family Formicariidae; genus Formicarius; species Formicarius rufipectus. The sequence goes on from VXAU01000760.1 coordinate 1,181,943, forward strand.
TCAAATTATGTAAGGCTGTACTGGAAAATAATAATTTTAAACTGATTGATTCAGCAGTAGACTATTTTTGTGAGATCCTAGAAATTATGGGATGACATTATTTTACTCTCTTAAAATTATTCAAAATCTAAAATTACATATAATTGAGCAACTGTATAGAAATATAACTAATTATTTTGCAGGCTACCTTGGGTCCTTTGGCAACTCTAAGTTAGACTTAAGTTGTAAAGCAATATGTTTGTAAGTAAGAGGAAAATTCATCCTTCTCTCCCTGCTTTCATACAGATATTACAGTACAAAATAGGTACATTCTCCCTCCAATATGGCACTTTCCCACTGAGAAAAATGAAGTTCCCTGAGAGGATGCAGTGATTTGAACAGACTAGGTAATTTGGAAATGATTTAAGGATACATGTACCTGAGTTTTGTTTGTACTTTTAACCCAATGGATAATCTGAAATCCATTATCATCAATTAATCTCATGGTAATTTAACCCTGCAGAGACATTTACTCCTCCCCTTCTGTTTGCTCGAGCTTTCTGCACTGCAAATCTACACTGAGGCTGAGATACCAAAATTGTGCTTGTCTACTCCAAAATACTCAAGTGCCACACATAGTGAAAACTGCACGAGGAGATAATCTGTGCATTTATATCCCCCACCACAAAGTATATATGTTATGATTTTAGCATTAACAGAGCCATTGATGAATATTCATGTTTATCAGTCCTGTTCTAATTAAAACTACTTAGTGTTAGACATTTACATGAAAGGCTAAACTAGATCTTCTGAGCTGTTAAATTGTTTTAACATTCCACAGATTATGTGGGTGTCTCATGATGAGAACTTCTGTGCCAAAAGAATTAACAACAGCAAACCCAAAAGAAATTAAGGTAAAATATCCCAAAAGGACTACATTTTAAGATTTCATGTTAGAGCCTTATATGCTGACTAAGAACAGTCTTCAATGTACTTAACCTCACAAAGCTCTTGTGAGGATGAACAGTGTCAAGGGAGTTCTCTTTATTTTTTTCTTTTATTTTTCCCCTCTTTTTCCAGAGAAAGCATTAACACAGAGGAATTAAGACTCAGTTTTCATACTGCTTGGTTCCCAAACACTCCAGTGGTGCAGGTCCTACAAAAAATTTTAATGGATGCTTTTTGGCCTGAAACTGCATGATGGGATAAAATATCTTTTCTGCTGCAGAATAGTAGGTAAAGTTGAAAAGTTTGGGCTTTATACTTCTTACTGAGTGCAGGGGCTGAGTTAAAGAAGGCGGATTCTTAAAGACAATGCTTAAATGCAGGACCAGTCCCTAATCAGCTCAGTGGTGTGGAGTATGTTCCCAGCCTGCCTACTGCCTCAGCTCCTGCCCCTGTGGCCAGGACATTTTGATTGTAGTTTGGAGAGCCCTGGGAAGTTCTCTCTCTGGTCTTGTCTCTCCAGTCTTGGGCTTTCTCCTGTGTTCATACACTTATGTGACATCTGGAAAGCTGTTAATCTGCTCTCCTCTTATTGACCAGGACTGGTCGGTACCATTGACCAACTGAACTGCTTTGCTTTTGCTCCTGAACAGCATTGTTCAAATTTTCTATTCTCTCCCAGATAAAGTCTGTTTGCTCTGGCAGAAGTTCAGTCTTGCCTGAGTCCGTGTCAGTGTAGGGTGACTCAAGCTTTCCTCAAACCATTGTTTATAGTCTCTCTGCCAGTTTGGAAAGCAGAAGCTTCTTTTTCTTTTTTTATTTTATTTGCCCCCGNGTAGAAGCTAATTAAAAAAATTACTCCAGGCATTTTCCTAAGATTATGATTTAAAGTCTTAAAATCTCCTGAGGTCCTTGAGAAATAGGCCAGTCTTGGATCACTCTTGAGCAGTTGCCAGCCTGCCAGAAATAGAGGGAGAAAGATAGGATGTGTCTGCTTTTCTAATTAGCTTTTTCATATAGCAACTTAAATAACCCTCTTTTTAAGTGACAAAAAAATTAAACTGTTCAAAAACTATATATTTTCCACTTGGTTATTTTCCACTGAATTATTTCAAAATGATAGGGAATATTTAAACTAAGTTTTCTACAGCAGAAATTATGTCTTTTCAGAAGATACTTTTTAAAAGCTAGTAGGAAAAAGGGAATTATGCAGTTCTGAAACTCCTGTATAGAGACCTGATTGAAGTAAATTTAAATCATCTCCTGTCAGCAAGTAGTTCTTAATATACTTTGACCATGGCACTATAGGACTGGCTGCTATTTTTTTCATAATTTATTTAAATGGACTTTATTTTCAGATGATGTACCTGGATCTGCATTTGTATGATATTTCTGTAACACATTTTCAAAATAATATTTTCAATCCAGCAGAAACTACTTCAAATGCCTTTCTTGATCCATCTCTTAGGGATTAAAATTTGGCTTGACCATACTAGAAACAGTCTAATGGTCTCACTAGGACACTTTGCTGTCACTGACAGTGAGATCGCAAGTGTGGGTGAAAGCAGCTACTGCAGTTTTCAGGTGCTGCTTTACCATGAACTTTGCCACTGTTTCGCATCTAGAAGTTACTGTATCAATGTCTGAACTGGTGTAGTTAATGTCACAACTATTTCTCTGTCTATCACACTGCAGAATTGGCTGTGAAGTAAATAAGTTTCAGCTCCAGATAAAATCAAAAGGGTAATTTGTGTCAAAATACTTAATGATTGACACTGGCACATCTGGGCTTTGGTAGGTCCTCCCTGGAAGCTGAGGGCAACCAGCTTAGATGTGTCTGCAGTGGTTGTGAGAGGGAGCCTGGCTGGTGACTGCAGCCAGGAACTCAGACGCAGCAGAATTAATCTGGAAGTGGACTGAGGAGGAGACTTTGAGCATCTTGCTGGGCTTGTGAATTACAGAGTTAACAAACTAATGCCTTTAGTTTCATTACTAAAGTAGTATTGTTGTTTCTGTATACACCTTTTCATGTGGTGTCCTCATAATAACACAGTCTGGAGGAAAGGGTCTGTCTTTCACTGCACTGTTTAAACCTTGCCTTGCAGTCACAAAATGCAATTATGTTGTTTTAACTGCCCCCTACCCCCTTCCTTCTGGAAACTGTGAGAAGGAGAATTTCTACCCATTTCTGACCACTTGTGAATATTTAGTCTACCGGATATTTTCTTACTAAGGAACTGACTCTTTCAGCACTGGTTGCAAGTATGTGCAGGCACTCAAGCTGCATAGATGGAAGTTCAAGAAAATGTAGATTGTATATTGACTGTTATATATCTGTGAATTATATAAATAAAAAAAATGCAAAGAAATGTTCCAGTGAGTTTTCTAGAATTAAAAAGCCAGTGAACTCACCTGAGAGGATCATACATGATCCAATACATAAGAAAAATATCATTTGGATATGGCATTATGATTTAAAATGCATCCATCTATATGCTGTAGGTAAAAGTCAACAGAATGAGCCAGTGGAAATAATATAAATATTCTCCCAAGGTTTCTACATGAAAGCTGCCATATTCCTTAATCTAGTACAGATTCATTTATCTTTCACTAAAGAGAAGAATAAATAGACCCACATGCACTTGATTGCTGGATATAAATCTGCTCAGATTTCTGCTGAACTTAATTGGTACTGTTTTTATGAAATGACATGAATAAACATGGGGATCCTGTTCTATGACCCAAGGGAGGAACTACCAGCATAAATACTAGTGGGTAACATCTAAGGAAATATATAGTGAAAGCAGAAGATTGAAATGAAGGAAAAGACAGGAGAATTTGAATCAACATCCATTGCTTTGACTGTTGTTGTGCATTGTGTGCAATTGAGTCAAGAAATTCAGTTTCTGAGGTTGCTATTTCCAAACTCTTAAAAGTGAGCAAACAGGAAAACCTGCTACCATTAGGCAATAACACACAGAAAATAGTCACGGTTTGACCATGCTCAGGTAGCTTTTCTGCCCTTTCTTTTCTTCATTAGCTGATAGAGCACACCTTTATGTGCAACAGAAATAGATTGAATTTACTTTTTCAAGGTCTTGCTAAAGGTGCTTTCTTTCCTTTTTTCGACATCTGCTTGATTGGAATGTGACCTCAGCCTTTCAATACCCCTCTGTCCTGGTGTGTTTTGGTTGCATCAGGCAAGAGTGGCCGTGGGAGGTGTGTTGTTTCTCAGTGATGAGGTGTGGAGCAGTTTCTCGGTGGAGAACGAAAGTGCAGGAGCAGCCAATTCCTTCTGCCCCTGTGACCCTTGAAGTATTCACATATGCTGGCCCCAGTCCCAACCCTTTTGCAGCTGGAGTGCAGCAGCATACAATAGGGCTGGAATGCCTCCTGTGAGAATTCCATAAAAGTATAACAGGGTAAGGAAAGAAAAAATTAAATTAATGTATGCTGTGCACTGGGGTATTAAGTGTATCCTCTGAAACAGGCACACCGCCAGTAACAATGTTGTTCCATCAGTCGACAGTCTTTGGAAAGAGGGCAGGTTTTATTTATATGTATATATGCACCTGAGGAAAATCTGAACTGATAAAGATGATGTGCATTTGTTCAATGGTAAATTGTGAGTAGGTCAGTCTTCACATAAATATGGTGCCTCTTAGCTGGTAGGAATGGTTACATTTTAATAATAAATACAAAATTCTGTAGTGTTTATTCAGTAGTTTGATCAAAATGTCAGTATTTTTAATTTTTTTTTTGCTTTTTCTTCTGTCCTCATACCTACCTGATAGTTAAATCAATGTTTCCAACAGCAGCCCAATATTGAAGATGATGCAAATGTGTCAGTCAGTTCAGCTGTTCTGCTTGTAGGGATTTCCATGGCTTAGGTCTCCTGGCTCCTCAGCAGTGGTTGACATGTCCTATGCCCATCCAATTCTTTAGACAGCTTTCCTGGAAAGGTAAACTGAGCATCATCACAGGCAAGGGTTGATAGTAACATAGCATATCAGCCCACTAATATAGGGAGTCCAGACTGGATAACAGGGATTTTTCTCTGAAATAAAATATTTAAAAAATCAGACTCCAAGAAATTAGAGGTTTGGGTGTTTGTTTTTTTTTTGTTTGTTTGTTGGTTTTTTTTTTTTTTTGTTGTTTTTTTTTTTTTCCTGTTAGAGGTTATAGAATAATTTAGAAAGTTGATCCTACAGCTTATTTATTCATTTCTAGGCTAGCTGTATCCAAATAATTTGGCACTTGAACAAAATCACAGAATTAAAGTGGTTCTAGCTTCTCCCTTGGCAGTGTGAATGAAGCAATGTTGTTAATGCAAAAATCTTCCTTGAATTGGTATGGTCAAAAAAGATTTGTTTTTCCTTTCCTTTGGAAGAAGTGACAAATTTTTATTTTCATTTCTGCAAATCCCACAATTTACCTCCTACCTAACGTGGTCCCACCAAATAATGTCTGTATGGCTGTTCAGTACATTTTTAGAGTCCCATTCTGTTTTTTTTCTATAAATTCTGTTTACACTGTTCTGAACTCTACAGGACTGTCACTGACATGTAGTATGTTACTTAGTATATGATTTAACTCCACTGCTTGAAAAATGTTTCTATCAGCTCAGTGAGAAGATTTTTGACTGAAATGTTGTCCAGAGTGTATGCAACTATAATACTGAGGTGTGTTAATAATACAATGAATGACCAAAGCTTTATTAGCAGTAATGGTTGAGGCTGGTCCTTTATTAGTGATTAACAATAGAACAAGTTCTGTACATGTTAATCCTGATATGGAATACACCAGAAAAATTAGCCTTACTGAGGAACATAAATGTGGTGTTTGTATATGAGTTCTGCGATAGGATCCTTCAGAAAATTTTCTATGAGCAGAATTTTAACCAAAACATTTAATGGAACTTTAATCCAGTGCAGGATGTTTGAAAGGTTGCATGAAATCTACCTTATTCTCTTTCGTTTTCTACTGAGTTTGAGGTGTGTTTGATACCTGTTCTCTGTAAACACTAATTGCTTGCTCTTTGATCTGGAGAGGTTCCTCACTTCTAGCTGACCTTTGAATAGACCAGCAGCAATAAAGTGCCAAACGAAGGTTCTCTCACACTGCTCAGGTTGCTGCTCAGGTTTTTGTCTGCTCTTGCAGAATAAAGCATTTCCATAGACTTTTGGAGGTTATGACATGTAGGATACTGCTTATGCCAAATGTCTCTGGAACTGCTCACCAGGAACCATTGAGCTGTGTGCAAATGCCTTCTTCTGTTATAATTGTTATTGAGGAAGTAAAGGATCAGGATGGTGACTGCTGGAAACTGTGATACTTCAGGATTTCTGGCAACTCTCTTCAGAAATAACGAACATGAGAGACAGCTGTCAGATGATGACTCCTTGGAGAGTCATCATCATATGAGAGCAGGTCACTGTTTTCTTGGAGCAGCACCTTTGAAGAAGAGAGCAGTCAGTATAGCATAAAAGCTCAGGTGTGACCTGAGCATATATCACAAGTGTTCTAGGGAGCTGGCAGTGACTATAACTGATATCTTTCTTTGAGGGCAATTTCTACTCAAATATTTAGAAGGGTGGGTTTTTTGTTTATTCTTTATTATTAGTTTGTTTATGGGGGGGGTGTGTGTTGGATTTTCCCCCCCTCCTACACTTTCTTTCTCATTACCATCCACTGAGTGACCTGATGTCAGGAAGCATTTGCCTCCTTTGCAACCTGTGTCTTTAGGGAAACAGTTTTAGTTAAAAATTATGTGAATATGGGCTATGGCTTTGCCTTGTCACAGAAAGTTGTTATTCCTTGCTTATCATGCACAAATAAATCGTAACAGTATTTTTTGAACAATATGACAAAAGTGTATTAAGGATTTGAGGATTGACAAATACTTCTAGAAAAGAATCAACTGGTTTTGGTTTTTCCTGATTTTTGTGGAGTACCAAAGGATGTGGGTTTCTAGATATGCTATTCCTTTTTACCCTTTTGACTTGGACACTTCAGAATATTGGGATTCACACAGGAATGTATCAGGAAAGAGGTGATTATGGACTGAGGGTGTCATTCTTAAGAGTGATAGCTCAATAATTGGAGAGAATTGGTGACTCAATAATTGAGAGAACTCACTTGTCTCCAGATGGCTGTAGACTCTGCAAATTGCTGCACAATTTGTACTGAATAGATTAGTGGAAAATGGAATTCCCTTAAAGCATATCTGAAATTGGGAAATTTGGAACTGTAGGGTTTATCTCTTGGGCACATGTCAAAGCCTTAACTGTGCAGTGCCAACTTGCTGTTTTGAGAACATGTTTCCTGGTTGAAATTTTCAGGTAAAATGTCAGTGTTAATGCACTATTGTGGGAACATTTCTGTTCTTGCAGTTTTAATTCACTATAACTTCACTGATTTTGCACTTGGGCAAATGATTTGCAATACACAGAAGTGATGAAAATTCTGTGCTTAGGCTGAGATTTAAAAGGACTTTATGGAAAGAGCTGTTTCTGGTCAGTATTCCTCTAATAAACTCTACCATGTGGATTTATTTTTAGCCAGAACTCTTGTTTAGCTGTCTAAAAATTAAATTTATTTGTTGAATTGTTTTAATTTTCAGTGTTTGGATTAGCATAATTAGATAACACAGTGCTTTGATTTGTTCAAGTGTGTGCATTTCCACTCTTTGACACCTGTTTCAAGGCCTTTCAGCTTTTAGATGCAAGTAATTTGTCCAGGTAATATATTAAGAACTAAAACTGATGTGCAGTCTGGAAAAATACCTGTTTCATGACCCAGTATGCAAAGATGTCAAAACAACAGCAAAAGGTTTGATGGGAGGCAGAAAATATGATGCATTTTAAGGGAAAGGTTGGTTAATCCAACAAACACTGCCAAGCTTTGACTGGCAAACAGTGTTTTTTTTACCTCACCAAATAGATGCAAGCCTGCAACCATGTTATTACTCAGCAGATAGATCAATGATTTTTAACCTTGTTCCTTTAACCTGAACTATTTTCAGACTGTAAGTACTTCAAGAATCTCTTAAACCTGTGTTCAGTCAGTCTAAGGAATTTATTTGAATATTTTATAGTTGTAATTTGAGCAGTTTGGGGAGCAATTATTGTTCAGAGGAACTGTGTGGTGTTTCTGGTTCCTTCTCGAATGATGGCAGCTGATCAATGTGTCTTGGAAGGTCTTTTCTGTGCATGTTCACAAGAATATAAGAGCTTGTTACAGTCAAGGACAGCAAGTAACAACTTTAACTCATGCTTTTAGCTCTGGAGATTCAGTTTGCTGCATGTGAGCTGTATAGTGAGTATTCTTCTATAAGTACAGATGAATCCATGTGACATTAAAGTGATCTATAGAGACCACAGATCACAACTTTGACATGTGCCTTCTGTTTACACCTATTTTTCTGAAACTTGCTTCAGTTGTTGCTTAGTTTTCTTATTTTAACAAGTACAATAGAAATAATGGACCTCCAGAGAATATATTACTGGGAAACCTTTTGAGAATGCTTGTGAAAAAGATTCCACAGTATTTGCTCTGCTTTAAATCTTGGTGCAGTTGAATATCCTGCCCAATCCATAGCCTCACTATTTTATACTAAACAGGAGTAAGGTTTGGTCATATTTCATATTCTGATGATGTAACCTTCTTCTGCCCAAATACTGCTAGGTTTTATCACCCATGTACTGTTTTCAAAACTTACAGCTTTATCCTAGGCTGCCTCTCCCAGAGCTGCCTGTAAATAAATTGTTGCTTATAAATAACTTGGCAATGGTTAGAGGGTTAACATGTTAAGATCACTGCCTGTTGCAAATACTATCATTCCCTTGAGTTGTTCATTACTGTTTCTGTCAGCAGTGCTCCTTAGCACAGGATATCCATGGACACCCCCTTGTCATGGGGGAGAAGCTTGTGTGCCCTTATGAGGTTGTGAGCTCTACTGGCGGTGGTTTATGCCTTCAGTAGGGTCTCCCCTGCTGGTCAGGTCTCAACAGAAGGGTCAGAAAAAGTGTGTCCTCGGGCAGGATGGGCTTGTCAGCAGCTTGGCAACCATCCTAGGAGAAGGACAACTCTAACTCCAAACCCGGGCAGATGGAGCTTGCTTAGCCCTGTCAGGCCATCCATCTAAGAGGGATACTCTAACCAAACCTATATCCTGAGGACCTCGCTGTCACCGTCCAAGCTTACTAGGCCCTGGCAGATGAACCTCAGGAGTAAAGGGTGGGGCCAGTTCTGCACACACTGTGCCTCACCTAAAAAATCCACTGTGCAGGCTTGAGGGATTCACCCACTCCACATGGGCAGAGCCCTCCCAAATCTTCATTCACGAAGTCTAGCCATGATGAGCTTTTTTATTATTATTTTGAAGCAACACGATATCTTTCTGTAAGTGACACTGTTTTGAGACTCAAGTCCCTTTGCATTATTGTCTTATCTGAAAGAACATGTTATTAAACAAACTTCTCTTTCAGAATCAAATATATCTGATGTCTAACTAGAGCACACTTCAGTAATGTATCTGAACATGTACACACCATTGTATCTCACATATGCAAATAAATAATTAAAGGACATTAATGATTTGTCCTAAGGGTCAATTAAGGAGTCCCTGACTGGGTCATAAATATCCTTACTCATATCCTTTGCCTTTATCCCTCAGGTTGATTTGTTTATTTTTGAACATTACTGCAAAGAGGGAAAGTTTTATGACATGAGCCAGCCCCACTTATGAATAGTGCAGGGTTTTCTGGATGTGATGAGCACACAGATGTAAGATGAATGTTCCCACCCCCACAATCCACTGGGTGATGTCTATTGGGCCCACTGCTGATGGGCTCAGTAATGAAGACAAATTGAGCTGGTTCGTCTGTTCATTAGCTGCATAATGCCTTATAAACAATAAGACAAAGTTTAGAAAGTGGAATTTAAATGCGGAGTATCAGGCTAGACTTGCACTTTCATGTAATTGAAGACCAACACAGATTTTCCCATACAACTTCGAGAATATAAAATTTCCAATTGAAATGAATTTTTAAACATTCATTCCCATGTGGTCCATGTAACTCAAACACTGTATTAGTACCAGAAAATGAAACTCATTTGAAAGTCTAAACAAATGCGTAAATGGCTAGTTTATTTTCACTTCTGAAGCAAATGGGAAAAGTAAGCAAGCAGAATTATTGGTCAAATGGAAGGTCAATTTAAAACATTCTTTTAAATTCAGTAATCAAAGGTGATGTATGTAATACAAGCAAAGACAGGTTTGGGTTTGGGAGATTTTTTTAAATGTTTTTGAAACCTGGTATATTCTGTATATAGTTCCTGTAGCTTGAACTCTATGGATATCCAAAGCTTGGAAACGCTACATACTCGAATGTGTTTAATTTTGAAAATTACATGAAAATGCAATCTTTGTCTTGCTTTAATTGCTAACGTAATTGAAATCTAGTGATGCTATACATGTCAAAAATGCATAGAATACCAATTGAACTCCAGGCTCAAACTTCAAGAAGAAACTGTTTTACTCTGCCTAAAATTTTCTTTGCCTCTCAACTGCAGGGTTGTCTTTAACTGACTCAACTAGTTCTAAATACACTGTAGTGACTAGAACTACTTATATCTGGTTTTGTTTCACATATTTTGTGCTTGAGTACCAAGGAAGGCTTGAAAGAAGTATCCAGTCAGGCACTACAAATAAATAAAAGTACAATACATATTGTTTAAATAAGCAGAAATCAGTTGCCTGTATTGGCAATTTTCCTCCTTAGCTGCACTGCTAAGAGAAAGTATCCAAATTCTGCCAGCGTGTTTGCCATATAGGTGTGCAGTTCTAGGCACAGAGCACAGAGTTCCTTTCTTGGTCTGGCCATGTGTGAAAATTGGTCATGAAATTAACTGTTTTGTCTTTCAGTTTACATGCACTGGAAGGAGTTGCTTGTTCAGGATAATGATACCAGGGGAACCAGATTGCTGAGGCAGATGGGTCTAAACCAGGGGAAATGACCACCAGATTTACCGCCAAAGACAAAGGATAAATAATGACAGAAATTGCTATTCTAGGATAAAGAGCAGAGCAATTCCTGGAATGGAACTAAACTGGGCTTTGTCTGACAATGAATTTCAGACAGCTTAAACTGAAGTGGTACTACTGACACCTGGATAAGGTAAATCAGAACTATGATTTTGGTGACGGAGTATCCAGGAGGAGCAGTATCTAGTCTGGCTATTAGCACCTCATATCCTGGGATCCAGGCTGCTACCTCCTCCTACCTTCTCAGAAGATGCAGCTATGCAGAGACAGAGTAAGGTGAATAGGGTCTTGTCTATCATTAATTTTAAATTATTCATACATTTATTTTTCTTTCATCAGAGAATTAAGTGATTGTCACTACACATTCTGTGACTTGCCTGATAATATCTCATATCCCAGATGGGGTTATCAAATGGCTACTCCTGCAAAGGTTGCTGTTTACACATTTGTTCCATTCAGACATCTCTATTTCAGCAGCCTGTTAAACAAAGTAGTATATTGATCTTAAAATTACTTGTTATTAGGGGCCTCAGAACTGACTGTATTGTATTGATATTTCAGTCTTTATTTTCCCGATCTAATTTAAAATTGACAGAAGGGCAGATTTGAAATCCTANACAGAATGAACATTCCATCTTATGTACTCCTGTCTTCTTGTCGTACTGGATGTCATTTCAGTTTACAGAAGGAAAAATAAAACAATATCTGGTTGCAGTGGTTTGATTTTTGCATTGTTCCCACTAAGCCTACTCATGTGGGGCTTCCTTTGCTCTTAGGGTGTGTATGCATTAATTTCTGTGAGATTTATTGAATGTTGGCCTTTGTATCTACAGCTCTCAAATAGGTAGTAGTGAAGGATTGCTTTTTATGAGCTCAGAACATCCCCAAAGGTAGAGGGACAAAAAGATTAAAAAAAAAAAAAAAAAAGAAAAAAACACTGGGAAATATTTGAATTTGCTGGGATGGATCTACTTGAGACTTAAAAGGTGTTGAAGTTTTGTTGTTCATTGTTCTAATAAGGTACATGTCAGTGATGTCAACATAATGTGCTGAGGAAATGTCACACATGTCTGCAATTGGCTACTTCTGGCTAGCCAAGCACAGCTGGAAACCTGGAAAACAGATGTTGCTTTCAATCAAGCAAGGGTCAAAGGAGTCTTGGGACTTAAAATGTCTATATTTTTTCCAACCAAAAATGATCCTGAGGTAGTTTCACTGGACCAGAAATTATTTTAGCAGCTTTTCTATCTTTTTTTTTTTTTTTCCAAATATCTAGGCAGCATTATGCCTATAGAACAGAGGAACAAAACACAGTGGACATACATCCAAGCAACATGGGGCAATTATTGAGAACAGGGTCCAACAAAAGAACATCATTGTCTTTGTTCATTGAGCCACACCTGGTAACTCAGTAATACCTAATGGTATATACTAAACAGTTTTCTACTGACTAATAAAAATTTCAAGCCACCTGGCTGGAGTCTGCTTTGTAAGACTGAGAACAACAGTCATTTTTTGACTCTTTATCCTAAGAGAGTTCTCTGTCCTTTTTATTTTATTCTCTATTTATCATCCTCAAAAGATTGAATAGGTTTGCTTTCTGACTGGCACATAAAGATGAGAACTTGGAAACAAAGCACTGCACAGATTCCAGTATGGACTACACAGAAGCTTTGAAAGAGAACCAAGCCTTTGCTTCCTACCTACAACTGTGTAGCTGTAAATCTGGACTTGCTACACAGAGATCAGAGTTAAGTTTCTTCCCTTGCAATGAAAGGGCTACAGCACATGGAGGCTGAAATCTAGTGGTGGAATATTGCCAAAACAAGCAGAAATCTTTAGAACAATCTAATAATAATGTTCCTGGTAGGCAAAAATGAGCTGTTAACTCTACAGCTGAGAGTAACAGAGAATGAGAAAAGAGTTAAAATGTTTACACCTGAAGTTGTCCCCCTAAAGGGGGACAGTCACCCATGGGTAGAAAAGTGGCATACCAGAGTTTCCCCCTTAGAGCCTTTCTGATAGAAATGGAAGACTGGACTATTTTCATCACAAAATGAGAATTCCCCTTTTTGTCTTTTGTCTTTTTGTGCTCTATTTAATGTGCAGTCAAGAAGTAAATGGTAGCTTTGGTTCGCTTACTGTTTACAACTCTCTGAGGCTTTGTTGTAGATTTTTTTGTTGTTGTTTGTTTGTTTGTTTGTTTTCTTTGTTAGTTTGGGGATTTTTTTTGTTGGGTTTTGTTTGTTTTTTTTTTACAGCAGCTTTTTGCAAGCATGTGAATTAATCTTAAACTACTTAGGTGGGACACTGCTACCAATGTAGCCATAGCAGTGGAAAATATTTTCCTCTATAAACTTGCCACTAGTGCTTGCAGTTGTATTTCAAACATGTCCTTTATAATCCTTTCTAGAATTTATTTTTACCTCTAGTGAGGATAACTGTTGTTGATGGAGTTGACTTCTGTATCCTCTCATGCACATTTACATCTCTCTCCTCCTAATAGTTGTAGTTTACTTGCTCTGTACAGGGCCAGTATCCCATTCCATATCCATTATCTAGCTCTCTTCACCCCTCAGCCCCTTAAAGGATGATTTGTTCACATCATTATAACCTTTAACCCTCTTTTCACTGTACTTTAGACTGTGACCTTATATTTCAATATTTGGTCTCCCACTTTCATTCTTCTAGTTTTTGAATTTTATTTTTATTTTTTTCCAATTATTTTGTCCTCAGGTGATATCAAAGCCATTGCTGTCTGGGTATGGGGTTCCTATTTCATGAGATCACCTATGCAAGTGTTTTAATTCATCCTATTAATGTTCATGTCCCACTGTCTGCTGTTAGGTGTTGCCTTGAATTGGAGCCTCTGTGCACTAATTCAGTGAAAACAATCGTATCAATACCTCAGTGAAGGAAAGGTGACAGAAATATCCCTCCTGAGAAACCTTTGGGGAGGGGTCATGTGGTCCAGACTCCCACTCAAAGCAAGACAGTCTCCAACACTGGATGAGGTCAGTTATATCTTTGCCTGAGTCTGGATGGCTTCTGAGGATGGAGATTCCTCAGCTAACCTGGGTAACTTAGTACAGGGCTACGCTAGGATCCTGAAGATGCTAAGGATTTTCTCTAGCTTCCTCTAGTTTCATTGTTCTTTGCCTGATATTGTATCTATCAAAATATTAGATGAATTGTGTCCTGAGACAGTCTAGTCTGGGCTAAGGTAACTTTCACAAGAGAGAAACAGTTTTTATGTAATTTAAAAAAAAAAAAAAATCCAATTTTTCTGATATAAAATACAGTGCAGCCTCAATTATCTCTATGTCATAAGAAACAGTGATCGTGGTGTGTTCAAATAGTGGAGGCAATTTCCAGTGTAATTAATAAATGCCAAGGGACATAACCCTATTTCAAATGACTGACGTTAAACTCTTGCATGAGAAAGAACCTTGTTTCTTCGTTGTAATAAACTGACATGAGGAACTTGTGACAGATAAAGAAGTTCTTTGTGCAGGAGTTCTTGCCTTTGAAGCATTCTAGTTTAGGAGACAAGTAACTGAAAATATATTAAGGAAGCAAGATATTGACTGTATTACATCAAACGTAAAAAATAAAAGCATAAATAATTGGATCTTCTAGAGATGTCTTTATAATTTCTTCAGAGATTTGCACCCTAAAGGGCTTTGGAATAGGTGCCATACTGGCAGAATTAGAGAATAAAACTTCTGAATCTAAATTATATTATTCCCATATTGTGATTTAATGTGCTCTGATGGAGCTAGGCCATTTAAACAGTATCTCTTCAGTTTCCACAATTACTCAATCCTGTTACCAGAAGGATGCCAATATATTCATTAAGCCTCATGTGTTTTTGGAAATGGATGTGTGACTTCTAAAAGCTGCCCAGATTACCTGCCTGTTTCCCATGTATTACAGTGCTAAGTGGAAGTGACTTGAATTCACAATTGACTTGCTTGGGATTCTAACCAATAATCAAGCAACAAAAAGCTCCATATCCCACACCAATTTTTGAAGCTGCTCTTCTCTAGAGGTGAAATATTTTTAAACACTCATTCAAGAAATAATTTAATTGATCTTTCAGCTTCTATTATTCCCTCTCCTCAGGAGCCAGTGACCGAAATTGACTCTATTCCCATTTCAACCACCTTCCTTTCATGTTGTGTGCAAGGAACTTGTCAGGCACTGGGTTAGATTAGTGAAAGTCTGTCTGGAGTTAAATTAGTCCTGCACTGGCAGAAATAAAGACAGATTTTGACGTATTTCAGTCTCACTAGTCAAAAAAAAAAAAAGTAAGAATAGCTGGTACTTTCAAAAGTGTGCTTGGGTAACTTGAAAGCACTGCACTCAAGCAAATTCTTGATTAGAACTTTTCACAAAATTATGTTGGTAGTTGCCACTGATTTTGGTTGTTTGCACTTCAAATCCAGTGCAAGAATATGTTTTTAACTTGAATATTTAATCTTATTGTTAGAAGTTTTGAGATACCACTTCTCCTCTGTTCCCCCATCTGTGGTCGGGTAATTGTTAAATATACCCAATATAGCTCATGCTCAGAAATCACAGGTAGTATAAACTTCAAAACATTGTTTTGCTTCAGGAGATAGTTTACATTACTACTTTATTTGTTTATTGGTGGTTGTTTCATTTCTGTTTCACTTGGACACAGAAAATAACCCAGAAGTATTATGTTTTGCTTCAGAGGTTTCTCTGGCTGCTGTTTAATTTCTAGTACCTAATCAAAAAGTTCTTTTTGACTTCTAAAGTTTATGGGAGATAATCTGAACTACAACAGGCTTTACTTTGTGATTAAAATCTGTCTCAAGGTAGGCAGTCCTTTCATTTGCATGTCAGAAAACTGCTTCAGGGATGCTCTATCCCTAGCAATTTAGTTTGGAAAGTAAGATTTTCCATCTGAAATTTCTGGGGTATTTTTACAGGGAGAGGAGATAGCACCCATATTGCAGTTTGGCTTTGATACCAGTGCAAATAGCTTTATTGTATTCCACAGTAATATAGTGGCTCTTTAGTCTCAACTCTATATGAGCAACCTAAAACATCATGTTTCATTAAAACATGGGCTGCAGTATGTGCCGATGATTCTAGATTTCAGCTTTGAAACTCTAATCTTTAGCACAAATAATTAACTTCATCTGTGCCAGGATTGAGTTGGTCTAGTCTAAGCTTGGTAAAATTATGTAGCGAAAAATGGCAGATACAACGGTTGCATTGTAATCAAGAATAACGTAGCTGTGCTCTTCCCCCCCCTTTCAAAAGGAGACAAGTGGTTAATTATGACTAGGGCTGGTCAAATACTAATTTTGCATAGCAACAGAAATTGTTGAATATTTTATTGTCTCTATTTAATTGGCCTAAGTTAAATTAGTGGTGTAAAAACTGGGTAGAAATAGAAGAGTTTACTGTATATAGAAAAAAAAAGAGCTTTTTCCTATTGAAATGTGTCAAACCTTCTCTGAGTCTTTTCAGTACTTCTGTCTCTCATTTGTCTTACAGTCAAAATTCCCCCTCTGAAAAGAGAGATGCTGAGAGTGGCATGAGGGGCAGTAATGGCCCTCACAAATAAGTGTACTCCTCTTGGTGTCTTTGTATAGCAGTAGTGTCAAGAAAGCACTGTCAGAAGCCTTGTTGTACCTATAAAACCTTCAGGATGCAAGGGACCCTTCTTGGTCCAAAGAAGTAATTCCAGCCGTAGAATTCAAGCAAACATAATGGACAGGAACAGAGAAATGTATGAGTGAAAATGGAATACAACCTGCACTTTTGAAAGTAGCTCGCTATGTCATGTTGTTCTTTTCCTCTTAAAACAGAGCAATTCTGTACAGTTCCATTCAGACATGTGGGAAATCCTGCCCAAAAGGAATTTTGGAAAGAAAAAACCCAGAGATTTCTGTCTAATTTTTCCTCTCATCAAAGACACTTCCCACAATAAGTTCCCCCAGGAGAGAAATGCTACTCTCCTTTCTAGTATTAATGGATTGGTCTGATGTTGTATAACAAGAACTGGCCCTGATGCACAAAGTGACTGGCCTTTGACAAGAAAGTTTACCCTAGACTCATCTTGGCAGCATCAGCCTGGATTCTCTGTATTTTCTTGTGGTATAGATTGGGTTCTGAAGAGCTTGCCTGTGCCAGCTCCAAGTGTGGTGCTGCCCCTACCTCATAAGGGTTAGACAGAATTGTTCTCATGAGCGGAACACAATTTCAACAGTGATTAAAAAGTATGTTGGAACAAGCTCTTCTAAATGATGCTACAAAACCCTCCACAGAATACATCCCTTCACTCAGGGTTGGCTGCCGCAGAAGGAACAGGGATATTTCCAACCTGGGAACACTGAAGTATAGCTGAAGCCTATTGCATGCTCAGCTGAAACAATCAGGCAACACATGCAAAGAGGTAAAGTTTATCAAAAGGCCCTGTCAGTCAGCACATTGCCTTTTGTACAGCATGAAGACATCAGCATTAACAGAGTGGAAAATGAGACTTGACAATATTTATAGTCCACACTTTTTTGCAGAATCGTAACACAAATGCATTCCAGAAGCAGCACCTTTACTGCTGCCTTCAGTGCTCAATGAGAAACTATTTCATTGGAATTCAGAGGTTGCACAGGCTTGTTCCACTTGTGATAATTTCAAGACTCTAAGGAGGAGTTCACTCTGAGGTTGCATCTCATCTGGGTATCATAGCTTTCAGAGATAGGGGGTTTGTGCTGCAAGTCCTTCCTATCCTATCTGAACATGCTGTGGATTTGTTGGCTTGAGGCCCTGGAGTGGGCTGTCTTTGCTGGGAGAGTCTGAAATATGTCAGCTTTGCCCAACATGGTTTTTTCACATGCTTTCAAAAGACCAAAGGTGAACAGCTTATCTGACTAGTTATAAATTCTCTTTCAAATAAAATATACTTCCAGGAAATATTCTGAGTCATAGGATGGTTTGGGTTGGAAGAGACCATTGAAGGTTATCTACAATATGCAGAGATGTCCTCCACTGGATCAGATGCTCATAGCCCACATCCAGATAGACCTTGAATATTTTCAGAATGGGGCATCCACCACCTCTTTGGGCAACCTGTGTCAGTGTTTCATCACCTTCCTTGTATAAAACTTCTTCCTTATATCTGGTCTGAATCTACCCTCTTTAGTTTAAAATCATTATTCCTTTTAATCAAAACACGCCTTATGAAAATCAGTCCCCATCTTAGTTATAAGTGCCCTCTAAGTATTAAAAGGACCATCGAGGACAGTTCTATTCTGAATGATGATGTTGTCAGGAGGAAAGATCAAGAGTGATGAAAGCAGTTGAAACTCTCTATCCTTTGTGCCTTTTATATCTGTTAAGGGTGAGGCTCTGAATCATTTACCATGATTGTAGTATTCATTGCAGTTCTCTTCTGTGTGGATCATCCTGTACCTGGTAAGGGTTAGACTCATGCCTTCGTGGTTGTATCAGTAAAGAAGGGAGTAAGAACAGACAACATAGCACAGAAAGTTTAACTAAATTTGGGGTTGTGGTGTTTGGTTTCTTTTATCTGTTGAGGCACTGATTTCAAACTGTGGCTTGCAAATGAACAGACATTTTGTCTTCCTTCTATCTGCCAACTCAGTGAATTCCTCCGGTTACCAACAGCTTAAGTGAGTTAGTCCAATTGTGGCTTGTATCATCATGCAAAAAGATTTTGAAGGCTGACCGCATCAGTTTGCATGATCATCAACATGGAAAAGTGAAATGTGGTGAGACTAGTCAAGAATTATGTAGACTCTGACTGGTTGAGAGCATGTGAATTAAGATTTTGAAAAATTGGGAAAAAACCCTGACAAATCCATTTCTAGCTTCTGTAAAATGAAACTTCCTCTTAATGATGGCTGCAAGCTCAGAATGCTGGCTGCAATCTGCGTGCAGTCCTCAGTTGTGAATGTCTCTTTCACATTTACCACACTGACATAGCTGCCTTCAGCTGAAATGTGGAAGAGTGGAGAGGAGAATTACTCATCTGTTCCATCAGGAAGCCAAGTCACTTTGGTGGCTGAGTACTAACTAACACATGGGAATACAGAGATATGCATGGCCATTCAGTGGGAAAGAACAGGGAATATTTGAGTGTTTTATACCAACTGGAATGGTTTACTTATGTAATGCTACTTCATTATTGGATGTTGCCTGACAACTGTTTTTGAACACTCCCTAGTTAGCTGATCTCACGTTCCCATTTGATGTGTGTGGCCTGTTTGCCTCTTCCTCCTCAGGTGTTTGAGCACAGCTTCCACAGTGAGAAGCATCATCCTCTCATCTGGAAAGGCAAGTTGGCAGCTCAAGTTGCCAACACTAATTAACAATTCCAAATGCAAACATTGTGTGAGTCTTCAGTGTTACATTGCTCTGTTTCTCTTAAAGGGCAATATATTGCAAATAACAAACAATGTTTATAGTATGTTTAGTAACTATGGCAACCATAGGCTGCTGAGTTTTAAAACATAGGATGTATTCCATTGAAGATTAATTGCTATGTCCTTTTATCAGACACTGTGGAGTCAATGCTCAAAGTACCCTCATGAATATCCCTAAAAAATGGCTTGGAGAAATCTTGCACTGTGGGGATTCCTTAGGCAGGATGTGTCACCGATGTCCGTATCATTATTTCTCATTCCAATTGTTGAGATTAGTTTGGAAAACCGTGTATTTCAGTGAAACAATTAAATAGATAAATAAAGCAATCATACTGGGTTATCAGAAGAATGAGGAAATTTTGAGTTACAATCCTATAATAAAACACATCAGATCAATAATGTTGATCTTCCATCTGATCTGTGTTCCTAGCTAGGCATTATTCTATAATAGCTATTGATTGACTTAGAACTGGGGAGATATATTGCGGGGGTTTTTTTTGTTTGCATAGGTCTACACCTAATCTTTGAAAGGTGAAGGGTCTCACATGTGTACATATTAAGGACACACATACTGTTAAATAATGATGGATGATGAACATAAAATAGAGCAGCTGATCTGGAAGGTGGACAGTTAATTTTTTTCTCAAACAGTAAAATCCCTGATCAAAGCATTCGGAGGGATGAAGAGACAGAATTCTAAGAGATGAGCTCCTGACTAAGATACTGACAATGGGCTCTGCACACAAACAGCTGCAGAGGAGGAAATTTTGTTTCGGTATGAATTATTATTAATATGACAAGAACTGCAAATTAAAAAGGAAGGGGGAGAACAACAATCAAAACCCACTCTACTCCACTATCTTCCATTACATTTAACCTGTGTGTCTTCAGGCTTCAGGTGTCCATGTCCAAAACTGCAAGCCAAAGCATCACTATCCAGAAGACAGCTCTCCCCTGTGCCTCCTCCCCCATGTGCCTCATTTGATATGGAAATTAGCAGCTGTCCATGTTCATATGTCCAAAATTGCATCCCACCAAATATCTGGCTCTTGCTCGAACCCCATCTTCCTTCTAGTGAAACGTCTGATTTAACAGGAGGTTCTGAACTCAGCAGAGCCACCAACAGAAATCTGTCACCCCAGGCAGTAACAACTTCCTTCTTTAAACTGAAGAGAAAGCAGTAGCCTTCTTTTAAGCATCATCTCTTAGCTAAAATGGCTTGCCCAAGAAGCTGAGCAGTACAGTTCATTATTGCCCTCAGGCTGGAGACATTTAAATTCACACTGTTATCTCTCAGGGGAGAGTCCTGACGTAGAGTTAACAGCTACTTGGGTCCAAGTAGGGCATTCTTTTAAGGCACTTTTGGCATCCAAAACAATTCTGCTTCTATCTTGTTGAATCTAGGTCACTATGCAACCAGCAATGCAATATTTAAAAGGGGAACAACCAGCAGGGACGTCTTTGAGCTTAAAGTACCCATGTGAAAGCAGCTAGTCCTTGCTGGCAAGCCCTGCCAGCAGGAGTGATTTCTGCATTTTACATTAGAAAGTTGCTGGAGCAAAATAGGGAAATAGTTCTGATATCATGGTCTAGAATCCAGTGGTATGTCTGTGCTCAACATAGCATGCTGGATAGTTCTAAGAAGTACCAGCATGGGGAAATTTAGCTGCTTTACCAAGTATGCAGAAAGCCTAGAAGTCTCTTATGGTTTTGGATTTCACTTTGGGGCCAACTTCCTTAAGTGCAGACTTTGCAATGCCTAAATTGTAGGCAGTGCAGACCTTTATTGAACCGGGCCCCATACCTCTTTGTAAGATGGTCATGGTTTTATTCCCAGCAGAAACCAGGTGTGTTTACATCTGTGTATTAAATTTAGAGTCAATGAGGTTATGGGAGAATATATTTCCCATATATACTATTTCCTTTACAAAAACTTCCCCTGACTATTAATTCAATCATCCTTAAAAGCAGGGGATGGGGAAATGTATTGACGCAATACTGTTTTTACCATTGTTTACCAATGACATAATTATGTATATGTATAGATACCAGAATAAGCATTAAAACAGCGATTATCCAAATTATTAAAAATGAGATTCTAACCATGGTAAGAAATACATGCTGTAGATCTGAGGGAAGCTGAATTATAGTCTGTAGGCATCATTTTTCTCTTACGTCATTCCAACATTTTGGGGGATGTTACTTGAGGTTACTCAGGTTACTTGAGGGGTTATAATGAAGAAAGAAATGTAATGCTGGTTCTTTGTGAGACCTGATAGAAGATCTAGAGTATTGATTAAGAAAAAGTGCTCATTGCTTCCAAAGCTGCTCTTTTCTATTGATGAGTCCTTGTTTTACATTAAGCCATCTGTTTTGTTGAACTGATTAAAGGCCATTATTGTGTGAGAGCCATACTTGAGTGGTGTAAAGCACTGCAGCTTCATTTTCCCCTACCTGAGGATCTCTCACATGTGTTTTATTTGTTCTTGTTCAGCCATAAAAATCTTCCTAACTCACCGTGTGTTTTCAGCACAGCAACAGCAGTATCTGGTCAGACAGAACATCCCAACCCTCTGCCCTGCCAGTCACGGTGGCTGCAAGAGGGTGGCTGAGGGAAGGCAGAAACTGCCCTTTGCCAACAGTTGTCTACTTGGCATGAAAAGTTTGAAGTTTGAGGATTTTTCTGATCATGGATGGGTTGGGGGGTTTTTGTTGTCATTGTTCTGGGTGAGGTTTCTGTTTTTTCTCTATATTTTCATATGTCATGTGTTTCTGAAAGCATTAAACACCACCAGCTGCTGGAATTCTCAAGTAGCTCAAACCTCCTACCTGGGCCAAGATTAGAATCAGACCTCTTAAAGAAAAGGTCTAGCCCAGGGGGCCTGTGTATGGTGCCGAATGAGGGCTTGTGCAGGGCCAGGTGATGCACAGGACAGCATAACATAAAACTGAAGTACCATTTAGAGTGTCTGATTAAGCTGTACTGGCTTCTGAGACCTGCTGGATACGAAGAGTGATACCTGGGATTCAGAGAACAATTGAAACATGGAAGTAAATCAAGTGTCATTATCTCAGTGGTGGTGCACGTGACTTGGGCTTGTTTCCCCCAAGGTCCTGTGGAGAAGCATCGCTGAAATGCCAGAGGTTATGGTATAGTGTTCCTAAGCACATGAAAGAGACAGTAGGAGAGCAGGGAGTGTTTAGCAATGTGTATTCTTGTTCTCACTTTGGGGTTACGAACCTTGTGACACTGAAACCTTTTGACTGGCCTGGTCCAGTAGGGTTTACCTTGTAAGGAGCTGGAATTCATGCAGTTTGTATGCCATACACCTTTCTACCTCTCCTTCCTCCAGTATAGCAGCGGTTCAGGGGCTGTGGACAGGAAGGAAGGCTCCATTCTGTCCCTCATTTCCTTTTAAGAATATGTAACCTGGGCATCTGTAGTCAGTGCAAGATTATCACTGAGCACTGTGAAGATGGAATTGTAATTCATACATTCAGGACAAGAAAGCATTATTGCTAAAAGTCTGAGTGAGTCCTGCTTTATGCTCCTAATTCTACAGACCCTGTGAACATCCCCGCTTTATTATGTTCCCACGACCAAGAATTTAAGTTGTTTCTAAGAAAATTTCCCATAATGTCATTGTGTGTATAAATTGTTCCCCTAATGGTGTTAATCATTTTGTGTCTCCTGACTTTTCAATGTGTTATCAGGATTGGCACCTGCCATGAAAAGTTCACTTCTCCTGATTTGTATATGTAGTGAGGAAACCAGAGATTTAAAGAGGAGGATTTGAATAACTGGTGGAAAACAATTCTTCTCCTCAAGCTTGTTGAAGATAAAGTAAATGGTTGCTCAGCCTAAAATCTCTTCTGAAATAAAAGAAGGTTTAGGTCTAGATACTGTAATTACTTCATGATAAACTTATGCTTTCCATGACAGAGAGCTTGATAATGTTAACACCCAGCAGGAAGAAAATCCCCTGCCAAGCATCAGGGAGGTGAAAGGCACCTGGAGAGTGCTTCCCCAAGTCCTTCACCCTGCTTCAGTGTGTTCTAGTAACCTACAGAGATATGACATACAAGGATTTCAATGTTGATGAGTGTGGCTGATCATTGTATGTCAAATGAGAGAATAATAAGTGAGAAAACACAAGGACCCTGAGCAAAAGCTAATTCTTTGCATTTTCCAAAGAAGCTCCTACTTCATATTCTGATGCTGAATTTTGGCTTACTGTAAGACATGGAATGACACCACTTAAAATAAGGTGATTTGTGGAAGGAGACTTATAATGGTCATGTGTTTGCTTTATTGCTTTTTTCAGACAGATGAATATGATTTGTTAGCACTTATAGTTAATCACTTGTGGCTGTCTATTGCAGTATTGCAAACATATGTGTAACTGCTAGGTTTTGAAGTAGAGATACTTCTCAGTACCAGAGGGTAGAGGGAATTTTGTCAGCTTAAACATCATGACAAACCCCTAAAAGCATAACGTTTCTATTAAACAGGAACTCAGTCAAAGTAATTAATTTGTTTCTATTAAGTAATTTATTACAAAGATGAATATAGCCTAGGCACAATGGTGTAACTCTTAATCATCCCCCACTCCCACCTATTGCCTCTGAATTTCCTCATATCTACTTTTGAGTCTCTTCTCACATACACACTCTAATAGCAAACCTTGGTATACACTGCTCACTTGCAGCTACTCACAAATACAGACTTGCTCACATAGGAGCTACTTAAGGACATAAGGGGAATTTCCAGTGTTGGGTTTTAAGCACCCCGGGAAGTAGCCTGTGATCTAATTTTTCACATACCTATATAATTCTGTAAGTTGAATACAATTTGTATTTTGTTTTACTTGATGGGGATGAGGAACCACTCTGTCATTCTATTTAGAAAATGCTCAGAGACTCTAGCTATATTGTGCATTATTTTTATTAGAGAAACTGTTTCTAGGTGCACCTTCACTAGCAGAATTTTTTTAAATGGCCCAGTTCCCTTTTATTTGACTAAATCCTTTTTGCTGCTATGTATGTTATGCTCATTCTCCAGTGCCAATTTATTCAAACATAGCTTAGGAATTTCAGGAGTAACCCCACTTCCCCTGACAGCATAGAGAATAAAATCATAATCTAAAACTCTGCCTGACTATAGTGGTATTCACAATGAGTGTGCTGAGCATATATAGATTCTGAAATGAGAAGAAAATTAATAATAATAAAAACCCAACCAAACAAAAAAAATCAAACAGTTGCTATGCTGACTTTTGAGGCACCAGCATCCCTTGGGGGATAGTAGGAAACAGAAGGGTTAAGCAGGGAAAATGAAATAGACTGTGCAGTGTCTATTTTCAGCCCGACTCCAGAGGCACTGCAGGCAGCTGCTGCAGATCGAGGCAGACGTGTAATTTGCCTCTTGGGTCTGGCGAGGAATAAGGAACAGTAACCAGTCTCCTATGGGGTATCCAGTCTCCATAACCAGTATAAGCAGAACGTGAAGGCCAGACCCTCAAAGATACCCAAGTGTTCTGTGAAAGGGATACTGAAACAATCCTAAGCTGAGGACTGTACTGTGTGCTTTTAAGTATTTTTAAGCAAATAAATTAAAACAATTGTCATGTACAATATTGAATAGAAGTTCACTTGTCTGGTGTTGGTGAAGGGTGATCATAGAGCCTGATGCAAAGAAAGATGTTTTCCAAATAAAACCTAAACATGCTGACAATGTCTTCTGCAGGGTTCTGCTGGAACCTTTGTGTTTCACGTCCCCTGGCAATGCCTGAACTGGCGCTCTGTGAGAAGTGAATACTAATGTGTGCCCTGATGTGCTGGAGCTCGGTACTTATCTCTTCCCCCAAAGTGACTCGATTTCTGTCACTTGGGGTAAGAGCTTTAGCCCAGTAGCTTTGAAAGCACTGTGTCCACTCAAGGCAAAACGACTAGAAGAAAAGAAAGAGACAATATCAACAATCTTTTTATTTCTCAGGGCTCTGTTGAAACATGGCTGTTTAAATTCTCCAGTAAAGTACAACAAAGTTGAGAATCACCGGAGAACTGAGAGTAATTTTTTTATTATCACCAGGAGCGATAAATTATCGTAACACATACAGACTTGATTGCTTTGGGTTTGACTTTCAATAATACGAATACTATACATTCGAGGTAATAGGAAATATTATACATCTTGCTATAACCATGAGGTTAATATATATATATGCCAGCTTTCTTCAGCAATAATTTCTTGAGAAATTTGGTTTGGTGCAAGTTTTGTGATTTTTATTTTTTTTTAATTATAGGGACATTAATTGTTATATAAATGCTGCCTCAAGCTTTGAGTGAAGAATCTGAGGCTTGTAATATACCTGGGACAGGATCAGTTTTGACTCTGTCATTTTGTTGCTGATAAGGTGACTTTTTTCAGTTGACTCTGACAGCTCCTTATGTATAAGCACCCGCTTCTCACTTCTACCAGGAGCAGATTCTCATGTAACTTTGATTTTTCTGCTTGTGAGGCATATTTTCTCATAGTACATCAGGAGCAGACATGCTGAAAATTGGCTTTTCCAACTGGACACAGCCATATAAATAGTTGGCATCACGCATGGCAATTATCACTTCAAACTCCTTGAAAAGTCTCACTTCCCAGGAGTATGAAAAACGAAGGTCTGCTATTCTCCTAATGTGCTCTGTGTTTAACTGCAAGAAATCCATCTGCTTTATGGAATTTTGTCTGAATTTCAACAGTATCTTAAAGACAAAGAGTGGGATTTTCTGACTGTGGTTTGTTTGGTTTGTTTTTTGAAGGAGGGAGAAGAAAAGAAGGCAGGAACCCCCACAGTTTTACATATCATCTTTTTTGAATAGTGTCAGAAACACTGCATTTTTATTATCATTCCTCAAATTAGTTTCACTCCACTTGATTTATAGGGACCATAGTTCAGGGAAATCATCACTGAAAACTAGAATCAAAATTAATTCTGTTTTTGTCTGAATAATTTAATCCTGTAAATGCTCATACCTTGCAATCTTTGTATGAACAGTGTTCTGTTCTCTCAGGGGATGAGAGGGAAAGGGACAGAAGTAGTAGTTTCCCCATAAATACCTGTGTTTCCTCGGTATTTTTCCATGTTTTCCTTAAGAAGTAGGTCTCATGTAATACTGAAAAGGCCTGTGCTGTTTGCAAGGCTTGCTTCTGAGCAGGAAATCCTTCATGTACATATGCCATTGGCTGAGGGGAAGGGCTGCTGAACATCTTGCAGCTACAGTTGCAATGTGAGTTTTGGGCTAAATGTGACAGTTTAATAATCTATAAAATGGGTGTACTGAAAACAGGAGTATTTAATGACCTGTGATGACTAACAGATTCAGATTTTTATAGTCTAGCCTATGGTCCGTGTAGATTCTTTTTCTGCTCCTTGTTACTTGCTAGTAAGTCATTAATTAAATGCTTAGTTACAAATCTTCATTCAGAATAAAAACTTTAACCTTTTTAGACCATTTGAAAAGTGTTCTAATTCAAGGATCTTAACATATCTGGATTTAGTTGAAGAGAGTTTTTCCTTTCTTCTGTGATGAATATTGAGCTCGGTATAAAATCCAAGCTAATCTTTATCCTGTTTTTCCCTCTTATCACAGACAAATGTTTCCTGCAGCCAGTGTGTTATACCAGAGCATCTGCCTCCATATGAACCAACTGCCAGATAGCCTTAGCAGGCAGTCAATTTATGCAGTTGACAGGTTTATTACTTTATCAGTTATTTGCTCAAGGACAATTTTATTATATGCAAATCATTGACATAAATTGGGGAAGAATGAATTTATTAAGGGATCCAAAATCATCTTTCTCCATTTGGTATGTGCATTTTTATTATGTAATGTATTTACTTCTAGAATATTCATTTTTCTGAGAGCTGTGCTGTAACTACAGGAATTGCCAGGCTTGGGTTAATGCTGATTTGTGTGTTTTGTATTTTTGCACAGGCTCTACCTTATTGCTGGTCAGAATTCAGACTACATGGGGCATAGAGAGCTTTGGCTTGAGATAGAAAGTTAAAAATTCACACACATGGTTTTACTAGACTTGACTTTTTAAAGTCCAAGATAGATAAAATTCTGATCTCTACTCATGGAAGCAAAAAGTCTATCACCTGATCTGCAGAACTGATCTGGAACTTGGTCAGTTTAAGTTGCCTGGGCAACTATTTTTTAGATGACAGTAAAGAAATGCTAGCCAAAAGTTCTGAATAAACAAAAACAAACAAACGAAAAATGCAAGGAAGAAACCGTACAGCATCTGGACAATAAATATTTGCAGGGAGGTTTGGAGAGGACCAAAAGCTGCTGAATGATCAGGTTTCATGTTGATTGGGGCATAAAATTCTTAGATGTAAGTTTGTAAGACTGAGGAAACATAACTCCAATTTATCTGCACATGCAATTATACAGCCATGATGAATTTCAGAACCCAAAATAACTTTTGTATCATTTCTGCCTTAGAACTTTCCCTTCCCTGTCTTCTTCTGTTTGTGCTGGCAGAGCATTCAGTCACATCAGAGGGTGCTGAGAAGATACTCTATTCTTCTCACCCAAAATAACCAAGGTTTGCTGACTTTTGTGTGTGTTAGAAGGCACTCAACAGTTTCATCAGCCTGTTGAAGTAGTGGGTTAAATAAATATTGAATTTTCTTGCAGCAAGACAAGTACTTAGGATGCATAATCGAATGTGTAGCAAAAGGGAGAAATTCAAGAATTTTCTGCTGTTTTATGTTTAGAGAAACCTGGCTAGAAAAAAAATATAATAACTTTGAAAAATAGTCATTGTTGAATTAGCTTTATTATATGTTGTTTCATTTGTAGGGTGTACCGAAATATTTTCATTTTAGAAATTAGCAATACTGTGGCTTCTAAATTATAATACATGCTATTCTTTATAAAATTTCTTAAGCTTATTATAAGAGCCTATTTCAAGTTTTGTCTCAAAATTCTGGATAAAAGAATTATAGTATTTAAAACTGTGTTTCGAGCCAGACAACTTGTCAACGTGTTCATTAATTTTGGAGTTGTCAAAGTGAGGTTTTAAAGAGTTTTTTTAGATTTTAATGGATTTTTTTTCTCTCCTGATGGCTTATTTTGTAAATCACAGCTACAAAATGTAAAATGTTTGTGTTGTTTTCTCAGTCATCACTGATTCCTTATATACTTACAGCAGTTTGCTCAAATAACATATATGGGGGAAATAATTATTAGAGATCTTTCTTACTTTGTTCTCACCTTATCTTTCTTAGACAATAATTATGCTTCATAATGCTCTGGTTTTAAAAAATGAAAAAGATGATTATTTTTCTCTGTCTTAGATGGACCTCAGAAGATTCTTCTAGTTTGTGGAAGATTTCCACAGGATTTATTGCATTTGAACCACACTGTTCTTGAGGCTTCTGTGTCCGTCTTTGAGAAAAAAAATCTGTTTCACACATTTGATGTTCTGCTTTTTATCTGAGATAGAAAAAAGAAAAATAGGTATATGCTATACTGAATGTGTTCAGAGCTCTTTGAAAACTGGCTAACTCCTGCTTTTGTGTTTCCCATGAGAGGTCCGTCAGTTCCTTCTCAAGGTTTTGTTAACATAATTCCTGAATTGGTGAATTACATTGACACCCCGATGAACAATTATTGTTGATGTCATGAATCCATGCCTGATTTAGTGGAAATAAAAACATTTAATGGAAATTTATTAAAAGTATGATAACATTCTGTATATATATATATATTCAGTATACTTACAGATTTGGTATGTTACTCAAGAATGGAACTGCAGAGATTAGACAAACACCCAAAACATTTTATGGAGCACATCATATGCCATACCACTGATAATGTCATGAACAATAAACTCTGTGGAGGTATGTGGTATTGATAGAAAAGTTCTGTTTGGAGTGCAGCCTTCCAAATGAGTGCATCATTCTAGACAAGTGACATCAAGGGCCTGGGTTCATTCTACTGCTCTTGTTTGAGGCTCGGCTTACAGGACCTCTTCCAGGGTTTTGCTTGCATGTTTCTGTACTCGGAGGGTACTGTTGGCTTTCATCATGGGGAAACACACTTTCAAGCACTAGTTTTTTCTTCTGTTACTCCTGAAAAGACCCTCCAGAATGCTTGTTTCTTGAGTTTGCCTCTTTTACTCTGTGCCTTAAATTACCTTTATATGCACTCATCATAGTGTCCCTGTAAACGTAAAAGATTGGCTTTGGAGTTAATGTGTGATTTGTGAGTTGATGTTGGTGAAGGGTTATATGAAAGCATAGAAAGTTTTGTGGTTCTATTTTCTACTACAAAACTTTATGCCCCATTCTGATCATGTATAAATTTTACCTTTGGATGTGTGTCCTGTTAGAGTGTCAGTGAGATTCTTCTCATGTGAAAATATCTAATGTATCTGTTTGGGGGTGTTTTATTAGCTTTTGTTTAGCAAGGTGGTGCACTGAAAGAAGCACTACATGAACTGTATCCTCTGTGAATGTAAAGCAGAAAAGTCAAGAAACTCACACCTCTCATCTTATATTGGTGATTTTAATTGAATCTTTGTTGATCAGTATGTAACAATCCTCAGAGCATCCACTGAAATGTTTGTTGTTTGGGGTTTTTTTGTTTTTGTTTTGTTTTGGTTTTTTTTTTCCTATTTCAAATGCTGATGTGTCTGTTGTTTTGCCAGTGTTTATGCTACATAAGGCTTTTCAACTCTGTTTGAAACAGTCTATATAAACAGTCTGGATATAAAATATATATTGTGTATATGTACACAATATAAGGAGCATTCTATTCAAAAGGTGTATATCTAAATACATGTGGTTATTTGTGCTTTCTTAAAACAACTGTATGCAAAATACTCAGGTTTTGAAGGAGAAAGGTCACCTTGCCTTCCCTTTCCCAAAACTTCATGATTCCCAATGCAGTGCAATCATTCATTGACATGAAGATTTTAAATAGGGCCTGATTTCCTCTTTCTCATATTAATTCTGTGTGTCAATTAACAGACTCAAATTCTTTAGAATAAACCTTACAATTCTGTGACTGATAGCTTCCTGCTGGTGGTTTAGGACAGAATGACACTACATTTTCAGAAAATTCTTTCTGATAATATTCTGTCACTACTTAATGACAACAGGAATCCATCAATCAGATAAAAGTTCACTTTTTAAAAAAAAATCCTTATTTTTAATAGAGAGAAAGCAGTAGGGCCAAGCAGGGGGAAGGCAGATGGTAAGTTAATGGAGCCATTCAGTTTAAAGTCTCTTTAAAATGCTAAGTTTCAAGACATGAAAGGGAAGGTTGCCATCTGATAGTGTGTATGTACCTCCAACAACCAGGAATGTTTCATTTTTTACCTGTAAAACCTTGAGCAAATGGCAAGTGTGTCTGGTTCTTCTGGATTGGAAAACAGAATAAAATCATTTACCTGAGCTAGAGGTAAATCAGAGCTGTAGCAAAGCCCTGCAAGTGTCTTAAAGTTAGCAAAGCACTGAATTTACTTAATGTATCAAGGTATGATTTAAATGAAAGCCAACTCAAACCATGTTCTTTTCCCTAGTCTTAAATTATCAAATTTCTCAGTATGTGATAGCCTTACAATTAATTTTCAACAGCAAGAAAATAATTTATTCTATCAAGATGATGCACTTCCTTAGTCACTAGCTGCTTAAGACTTCAAATACCAAATTACTTTCAAAGCTAGTAATCAGATAAATTTTTACTTTGTAAAGCAGAGAGAAACTCCACACTCAAACATATCACACTAATTCAGAAACTGATCTCTCCCTGCTGCATTTCCCTAGCACTTACTAGTTTTAGGTATAGAGGAAATTTTCCAGGCTGGTGCACATTCCCCTTGAACAGGGTTGTTGAGGGCTGTGTCAAAGGGATCCTCTAACGCCGAAGTGCATATTCTTTATGCAGCTGAGTGTTCAAAACAAAGAAGTTTTTTTAATCTTGGGAGATGCTGCCAAAGGTTGTGTTTCAAACAGTAACTCGTCATTTGTAGATCCTTTTGCTGGATTTTGTTCAAAACTCAAATATTCAATATTTGGACATTCAGCATTGAATACACTTCATTCAATGTTTCATACACTCTGTGACTGTCAGATGTCTGTCTTGCTGGAGAATTGTACCCAGTTCATAGTTTAATTAATACATTCCCCAGGATGGCCCCTACTCAGAGCTGCCCTCCCTGAGGTAACACAGTGAATAAAAACATGGGCTTTTCATTGCGACTCCTTTCAAGCATTGCTAGGTCCTATAGTCAGTCAGTATTTTGGGTTCTCTAGGGTATGATTGTGAATATGATCCTGCCAAATCTAATCTGAAGGGAAACAGTAAAGCGCTTGGACAGTGCCGTAAGAACAGAGGTCATGACTCAGTGCATTGACCTAAGGTTGTCAATGCACTTGTTGCTTAGGAATGGCCAAAATAATTCCACCTGCCTCAAAACAGAGCTCTAAGCAGTGCTTTAGTTGTACAGATAGATTAACTGTTGGACAGATCTTCAGGTGACAGTGCTAACTCTGAAATGCTACTGGAGTAATGAAAATAAAATCCTCAGTGTACCTACTTGTGGAAGCCTTGTAGGCATCTCCAGAAACTCCTATAGCTGAAAATAATGGAGAAAGCAAACATCAGTTGAAAGTCTTGTAAAGAATGTGTCAGACTAGAATGTTGGTGAAACAAGCTCATAGTAACTATCTGCTTTTAAAACAATTTAAAATAAAAAACAGCCTACAAAGAGTGTCTGCTGTCCTGCCTCAAGTGTGGTGATACAGCATAACACACTTCTACTGGTATTAGAGAAACATAAAATCTGCCAAAAACCAAGTAATATTAAACAATGTCCTGCTTCCTTCAGGGACAGATAACAAGGAAATTTCTGGAATGATGTCCTCCTGCTGATCCCACCTCCACTGTGGATGTACACTGTAAAGTACAATAAAAGAAAATGATGATAGAAACTCTACTCTTGATTTAGCTATTGCAGTACCTCTGAATTCTTACTTGTAAAGTCACTTCTGGACCAACAATAATCTGAATAAAATTAGTTTGAGATTATAACCCATTGCTACGAGCAGGTTGAGGGGAACAAACTAATCCCATAATAGCATTAACAACATATATCCACAGACTATTTGCTGGGGGTTTTTTTGTTGTTGTTGTGTTGTTTTGGGTTTTTTTCAAAAAAATTCAAAATCTTGCTTACAAATATATTGTACTTCATTGAAAATCATTGTACTGTATTGTGATAGAAATAAGCTGCTCATTCACCAAAAGAGGTGAAATCGGAAACCTTTAAGAAAAGGATCTGACAATTATAAGAAATCACTCATAAATCACTGGTGACAAATATCACATTGTTACAGGGGCATAAGTGCCCACAGGATATATTGCAATGATACTATGTACACAGTGCCTGGCCCCACAATGTATTTGCAGCTGTACAATTAATGAAATTAATTTGTAATTAGCATTGGAAAGACTGCCTGTTGTGTCTGGGTCCAGACACTGCACTGTGTGGAAATATAACCTAGTCAAACAAACTGCAAAGGAAATCCACATAACTGCCAGGAGAAGAAGGAAGAAAGAAAGTGGGAATGTTTATCATCAAGAGAGTGATGTGAAATTGTTTTCCAGTACAGTGTTCGAGGAGGTAGGGAACTTATTCTCCCTGTCTAGGATGGGTAAAATAAGTAAACATGATCTTAAAATGTAGTAAGGAAGATTTAAGTTAGACAAAACTTCCTAGCGAAAAATGTCATGAATCATTTGACTAAATTATTTTATCTCTCGAAGCACTGCTTACATCTACAGTCTGTATTTCTGTTACATGGATGAAGTAATTCTGCACTGTAAGTTCGTAGATTTGTGGGTCTTTCAAACCCAAGCTAAGCCCCTGGGTGCTTTATTCATACTGCAATTTCAAATACCCTAAAGGGCTCAACACATATATATAGCACACACAGTCATCTTGGTTTGCATCTTTTAAAATATCTGGATAGAAACTGTTTCCAATCCAAAATCTGGATGCAAATACCCTGGAAATTTCTGGAGAGGATTTCAAGGCTGTAGTCAAGCTTGAATTATGCATCCTAAATCCCTATCTGATTTGGAGCTATTTTGTGCAAGAAAGCATTCAGAATTAATTTTTTTTTTTTTGCAGTTTTTAATTAGAAAAAGAATCTCACTGATTACATTCTCCCCTTCAATTAACTAAAATAATTTTACTTCTGGGCTTCTACCTTGCATGCCAAATTGCAGCTAAACGTGCATAGTACAGCCTGATGGTAGTATCCCTAAAAACAGAGGTTCAAAACATGAATGCTCTGAGAATTTAAACATGAAGCTCTAATGCTTCAGGACAATCTATGATTCTTTTTTCTACTCTATTTGTTCCCTGAAGAACAATTTGTTTTATATAATGCATGATTTGTGCCCACCAAGATTTGTGGTGGGAATACTTCACATCTACAAATGGCTGTCCCACTGGGATTTGTAGGACTGTTTTAGATTTCTGTTTCCTGCTTCAGATTTCTGATTCAGTTTCCTGAAGTTTCACCATCGCACCAAATGCCTTTTCAGAAGAGTTCTGGTTTAGTACTTTTCTGCATTATACACAGTTTTCTTTATATACCTGGATTGGATTACATTGAATCAC
Organism: Formicarius rufipectus; assembly: GCA_013399695.1. Taxonomy (NCBI): domain Eukaryota; kingdom Metazoa; phylum Chordata; class Aves; order Passeriformes; family Formicariidae; genus Formicarius; species Formicarius rufipectus. The sequence continues at coordinate 1,216,039 of VXAU01000760.1, forward strand.
ACTGTCAAATTCATTGAAAAGCAAGGTCTTGTCATAGCAAAAACATATGTATAAAGTAGGCAGCAAGTCATCAGACTATAATAAATGTGATTTGTTGTTATAAAAAATAATTTATGTTTATATTAAAGCTTCTTGGATCTTTTTTGAGGAGGAAGACAGATGTTTCCATTCGTACTCATAAATTTCTTCAAATAATGATAAATGAATATATGATTGAAAATCAAGTTGGTATTGTCTGTGCCAAGAGAGAACCACACAATCCCTCTTGATGACCTAGTACTCTGCTTCAGTTTCTTCCTTAATATATTTTGTTCTATTTAAGACTTATTCAGTTTAAAGCAGGATTCCCAGTTTTAGTATTCAAAAAACTCCACAGTCATCATCTTTAGGTATTTCTGCAGGTCCTCACATCCTGCCTTTGTTGTGATCCTGCTGTCTCATTCTGCCCTGCAGCTCTAAGTCAGTGCCATTTCAGGCAGCTCACACAGCTAAAATCGCAGTCTAGATTCATCAGGTCATATCTTGGTTATTATATATTTCTTTTCTCTTGTCTGTAGAAATGCAATCTTGCTTTCTGCACATCTATACAGATTCATATTTTTAGCTCATTCAGTTTTTGCATCTCTCCAATGATTTCTCCACTGCATCAAAGAAAAGGCACTTGTCCTCACTTTCAGGATTGTGACCCAACTCAATTTATCCTCATTTATTGACACCAGAGAATTTTTTGTTGAAGCTGATCATCCCTTCTTTGCCAATATAACTGAAAACTTAGTAAGTGCTTTTGGGCTTTGTCTCACTGGGGACATCATACTTGGGAGTCGCTCTCCAAAAAGTTTTGCAAACCATTTTTTAAACATGCATTTGCCCTCAGAAATATTTGGCAAACATTAAACTGCCAGTAAAGTGAAACCATTGGCTAAAGTTAATCTGAATGTTTTCCTCTCCAGTTCTAGAGACTAGTGGTAGGCAGTGGACGATTCTGTACTCACTACACCACTGGCATTTAAACCAGACTTGTGAATTTTTTGGAAGTAAGGATTATTTTTGTTCTCAGTTTGTAGATTACTTGGAAATATGTCTGGGCACTAGAATAATACAGAATATATTTAGTAATTCTGTAATGTCCCTGCATTATGATAATTACAGCTATCACAATATGACTATGAGAAAAGATCAGTGGGAAATCCTGGGCTTTCCATAAACTGGTGGGGTTTTTTTCTTCTGGTTTGTTGTTGTTTGTTTGTTTTTTGTTTTGTTTTGGGTTTTTGTTTGGTTGGTTTTGGGGGGTTTTTGGTTTTGGTTTTTTTGTTTTTTTTGGGTTTTTTTTTTTTTTTTGTGGGTTGTTTTTGTTTTTGTTTTTTTTTTTCCTAGTCCAAAGCCTGCACCTTGCCAGGTTTTGTATGACAGTGGGATGTTGTGATATTTGTGCTCTGGTCTCCCTGTTTTACTGCCTCAAAAAGGTAAGCTGCTTATACTGTCACTCACAGTGTTCTTCCTTCAAATTGTGACAGTATAATAATTTTAATTTTAAATAGAAAAACAGACAAAGAAAGGTTTTGCATAAGAACTCAAACTGATTATAAAATCTTTTCTCCCCAGTGAGAGATATTGTTCAGTAGTGAACTGGGAAGGAATAATTACACTGTCAAAGAGCAAGTAGCAGAGCACAGGTAGCATAGGATTATGCCAGAAGATATCTACAGGTTTTTAAAGTCATCTTTATTTTTCTGGTAAACAGCTGCTGGGAATGACTGAGGCCGAGGTTTGGGATTATCAAATATTTGGTTATCAAATAAAAGCAGAAACATCACTTTAGCTTTCACTGTAGCCTGTGTTTCTCAGGTTGCTTAAGACCAAGAGTTTGAAAAATAATTAGACTGTCCTAAAAACAACATGATTAGGTTTTTGGGTTACTAACTTTTTGCTTTGCTTAATGTTTTTGTTTTAGTTTGGTTTGATGGGGATTTTTAATACATTGGATATGCATTTTAAGGTACATCTTTTAGATTACAAGGACTAGGACACTCGCGTTTTTAGGAAGTTTCCATCTTTAAGGAAGACGGAACAAGTTGACATTAATTTTCACATGAATTTCAGGAGAAATTTCAGGAGAGAAAATACATGGCTTTAAATACAATTCTAAGAGTCAGAAAAAAACTTGATCTGAAGGACAGTTGCTGAAACTGAGTGTGTAAGAAAAACCAGAAGGGGAAAATGCAGGAAACGGAGGATAAAGAGGCAGAAATTCTTGATGCTGCACAAAATATTTACAGCATTGAGATGCATCATTATTCTGAGCCATGAAAGAAATGTAATATTTTCATCAATATATTTAAAAGGACTGGGGCAATTCAGGTGCATCAGCACTTGTAAAAGGCATATTACAGTCTTGAAGTTTAAGCAGAAGAGACAAAGTGACAAACCTCAGTGTTCCATTCCTCAGAGCTGAGTCAGTGACAATCAGTGACTCCAGTTTACAGGTTTAAACTAGTTCTCCTTCTAAAGCCCTATCTCTTTACATTTAGAGATAAGGGATTGGCTTATCTAACTGACTTGGTTAGTTATTCTGGGGTTTAAACTGAATAGGCTGAACCAAAATGAGTAAGTAGGTATGGCTGAGACAGTACATGTTCTGGGAAAGGCCAGCATTCAATACAGGGAACATTCTCTGTTATAGTGACAGTGTTTTCTACAGAGATGTCATAGCTTTACTTATTCCTGTATTTTTGAGGGCTTTTTTAATATTTTGTTTCTAAAAACTTAGAGATAAAATACAACAACCATATAATATCAGGAAAGTATGACCATTTTAAAATTGCATTAATGACCATCAGAAACTCCTGAAGAATTGCAGGTTAAAATCCTTCTTGAAGCACTTGTTGAACCATTGAATAAAATAAATATTTGTCATGAATTACATTTAGCTGAGTTTATAAACTGCTTCCTGGTAAAAACAAGCATGTAACAATTGTTTAAGCAGCGTATAAACATTAACATGAAGAGGGTGAAAAGTGAGTAAAAAATTTCAAAAAGATTTTTCTTCAGTCAAAGGTTGGAAACATGCTATGATTTACTTGAGAAATTTATAAGAACACAGACATTTCATCCTGGATCAAGTCAGGCAGTCCATTATCCTTTTTCTAGAAGTGGCCCAGCCCAGATTCCTTAGCAGTGCCTGTAGCAGGCAGACATGGTGTGGTACATCTTCACACATCTGAATTCTGATCTCACTCAAGATTGTGCTTCAGGGCTTAATCAAGTTTCAGTCTTCCTTCCAAAATATATAGATTGCTCTTAATTAGAGCAACAGTAGATAAATCTACTCTCCACTTATATGTTCATAACAGTTTGGAGTCTCAAGTTGTGTGTGCAGTAGCTTTCTGCAGTAGACTTTGCTGTTCTTTTTCTTTTTTTTTTTTTTCAGTATCCCATTTTGTCAGTTCTTTCAGATGTTCTTTTGCTGTTATACACACAGAAAACACTGTTTTACATTTGCTCAAACATTTTGGATTAGTTGTTCTCTCTCTGTACCATGTAGATCTCCTGTGTCTTCGCTGTTGAAGAGACTAAATCCAGAAAACATCCAGTAAAAACAAACCAAATACAACCTAAAAAAAAAAAAAAGCATAAACTTTGTAATGTGTTTATTAAGGGCAGCTAGGGTTGCATGAAGCATATTATCTGTTCTAATAGGGGACATGATTATTTAAGACTTCCTAACTCTTAAGAAGTATTCACCTGTGGAAAAGTCTATGTTCATTTAGCAGAGCTGCAGAACATTCCTTTGGCATTCTCTCTAGGAAGTAGCGTAAATGTGCAAGCGTGTGCTAAAGTAATTTAATGGAGAGCTCTGTAAATTGCATATTTTTTTTCTGTGCTCAGCTCTTCCCAAGAAGTTTTCCTCTTTTTGTTTCACTCTTCAGTCTCCAAGTGATTTGATATGCCTCAAATTGTTATTCTACTTAAAACTTACTTATTTGTCACAGAATATACTGAATTGTGAGGGATCCACAAGGATATGAAGTTCAGCTCTCAAGGGAATAGCCCATACAGGGATTGAACCCAGCAGCTTGGCATTATTAACACCATGCTCTAACCAACTGAGCTAATCTTAATGCCTTCGTATTTCACCTGGTTTTCTAAACACCACAAAAGAATTGTTGTATGAAGCATTGCAAAGAAAATACCAGAGAAGGCAAAAAATATCAAATTTTGCAACAGGCTGATATGAAACAAAGCATGAGAATAATTATCATCCATAAATCTGGAGAAATAAAATGTGGACTCAGATAATCTGGGGTCACTTAGAGTGTCTTTTTCAAAACCAGCTGAATTGATGCCTGTTCTCACATGAGGCACTGAGCTCCGTGTTGAGTTGGCATGATTCTAACAGCATGACACTCATTGTCCTAGGCAGAAACTAATTAACTCCTCACTGAGACTTAAGGGAAGTTCTAGTTAATAATCATTGGGACAATTGCTCCTAAAAGTACTAATTCAAGGAGCTGAATCATTGAATCAGAACATCCAAGGAGACCTCGTTTTCAGCACAGACAGTTCTCACCTATGTAGCATTAGCCTTCTGTGATCAGATCTGCATTCTCCCCAACTTTGGAAAGGAGTAGAATGCAATGACAGGGGAATTTAAGGTCCAATTAGACAGCATTTGATCCAATACAATCTCATCCGACTGCTTACTGTTGCTCAGGCTCCTTCTTGATTTTTAACATAGTCCCATTACTGTGCCAGCTCTGGCTCTCATGGACTCACAGTGAGTTGCCTCAACCCACTGCATCAGCAGTAAAAAAAAAAGTAACTGTACTACAAGGGTTATGTTCTTCCAGCAGAAGCAGTCTGTTTCAGCTTCCTTTGAAGGATGAATAAAAAGCCCTTCTCTGAGACCTTCTTCAGCTGCTAATTCCTGCCTCCACTTTTAGTGCCTCACCCTTTTGAACTGTTAAAGGGCACAGACTGGCTACCCATGTGTTATCTTTTTCCACAGTGGAGTAAAGATGAGTGGAGAGGGCTGAAGGAAAGCAGGAGTCCTGCTTTGGCACTTTGGAAATGCAGGTTTGTACTCTGGGTAGTCAAGCAAACCTAAAACAGGAGACAAGCTGGGACAGGTAGGGAAGGAGAGAGAGAGACCAATATTGGTCCTTCCCAAAACTCATCACTGTTCACTTTTTGTAAGTTTGTCTCACTCCTCCCATGAGGACCTGCGTGATCCCTTTTGATGCTTCTGTTCTGCTTGGCCACCTCCCCATCACCTTTTTCTTTGCACTTAGGAACCCTCTGCCAGCTTGTGTATATGTTGTTTGGTGGAGAAGATTCCTACTCTACTAGCAACTACAATCCTGTCCTGATTCAGAACAAGCCCTCACTGAACAGGTGCTTTGACCAACAATAAGAAAATATTATTTAAAAATATTAAGTTGTGGGTTTTTTTCCTAATATGAGAATTCTGATTAGGGTTCAATGTGACCCAATTTCCCAGTTTCTTCATGATAATGCATAACATTCACAGTAAAAGAGGGAGACTTATCTGTGTAGGATGCAGTTCTGCTTCAGCCTCCAGCAAACTGCAGGTGGAATGACTCAGCTGATATTAGGCAGTATTTTTTTAAAGACAGTCTCATTTCTATAGGTTGTTTCATTAACAGCACCAGTGGATATAAATGTGTACCATACACTGCAGTGTTTGCCATCAGTCCACATTAATCTCTTAATTTCTTGTTATTTTTCTGTCTATGTATTCCATTATTGCTGACTGTGCTCCATGAGCTACTGCTTAGCCACTCTACATGACATACATATTTTTCTCAGTCATATCTGTTTACCCTGAAGACAGTTCAAGTGCTTCTGAAAGAACAAAACCAGGCATTGGTCCAAACTTCAAGTAGTCTACAAACTAATCATAACTGTAAATATCACACATTTGGTGCAGAGAAGTACATATGACTAATGAGGTTTCAGCCTCTGCTGCAGGTGGTCTGGTAATGAATGTCTTGTAACGTACTGAAGTATGTTGCTGTTTCCATCTGCTTTTTCTACATCATTTTATTTACTGTTATCAGTTAATCTTGCAAGCCAGTTACAATTCCTTCCTCTCCTGCTAAAATGGCAATGGCTCATGATCTTGTGCCTTGTTACTCTCACCTGATTTCATTGCCAGCTCCATCAGTTTCTGCTTTCTGCCTTCTGTGCTGCTCCCTTTCCACCTGCACTGTTGGTGCCTCGCCATGGGTAAGCGTAGCAGTCTTTCACGGCTATAGAATCTTCTCCAACTTTTGAGGCACATCCTTCGGCAAAGTGCACATGTGGTGGCAAACCTGGAAACACTGGAAACCAGAGCCCCACAGGGACTGAGCTCTTAGGCCTCAGGGCTTTTAGAAACCTGCTGGGACTCAGTTGGAAGAAGCTGTTAGGGATGGTAAGCAAGAGGTACCTTGGGCAGAGGACAATTTATCTCCATTGTGTTTGGAGAGAAGACAAGGAGGATATAGACTTCTCTCAGTAGGAGATGTTGATACTCTTGCTCCCCTCAGAGGGAATAAATTACAGTTAAGCTTGTCTAGACTGAGTAATTAAAAACATAGTGAGAAATTAGTTATCCTTTAAGTCATCATCAAATCAGGAAATGTTTACACATAAAAGACCCCTTGATCGGCTCTTCTGCATAGATTTGTACGTTTCTCCCCTATCTCTCTTTCAGGAACTGCTGAAGTACATAAATTATTTAGGAGTGGAAACAGGAGAAAGCTAGACCATAATTCCCTGAGGATCAGAGCCAGAGTGTTTAATTTAGAGCAGCCAGGTTGGTTTTACCTGGCTAAGAGCTGGAGCTGTAACCATCAGCCACCCATTGCAGTGTATCTAAGGATGTATCTCTAAGCATGGTATAAGTAGCTATGAAAAAATTCCTAATCTTCTGACAACTGTGATGAAGAAAATCAGAGCTACTGTGGTGTTTTGTCTTCTGTAAGATTCCTAATCTTTCACCTGTTTGTTTTTCATGCAAATGGTGTGTTGGCTGCATAATCATTGCAGTTTTAGGGAGTCCACACTTGTAACCATTTGAAGTCTGTAGTAAAGACTATTCAGGAGTCCTCAAAGGAAAGTTTAAGATTGTCAGTGAAAAGAGTGAAAGTGTCTTTTTAACTAGTTAAAATGGTGAAATGTAATTGCAGAACTAGACTATAAAACATTATCAGAGTTTATATCCCATCTTTTACTCCTGATTCAGTTGGCAAACCCTTTGGTTTGCTTCCTGTCAAAGAGACTTCAGTTCTGTGTGTCCACTGAAGACAGTGGCAGCTCTGGAAGAAGTGTGTAAAGGAAGTGTATTTATGTAGTATTGAAAATTGCAAAATTAGGAAAATTAAAACTCCAAAACTCTTTCAAGGATACATCTTGTTTTCATTTTTATTCTGAGTTCTGGGCCATTCAATGTACTCTGCTTGTGGTTTGTAAAGGACTACGCTTTGTTTTACTTGAGAAAGCGGCAACAAAAGAAATGCACATGGAAGTGAGACCAAAGTAGTGTTTAGCGCCAGTGTAAGTGTAGTCTGTGTTGTATCTGGAATTTATATGGATCACTGAAATGGAAGAGCAAAAAGTTGATCACCTACTTTGGTAGACTTAATATTTGTCAGCCAGTTTGCAAGACAATTGCAAGTGGCAGATGGAACATTTCAGTAGTTTGGAAGTAGAATAGATTTAGCAGAATGAGATTGTATCCCACCCTCCAATAAGTGATTATTCCTAGGAAAGTTGAGGCTTTCACATAGAGATCCTGTATCTTTGGTGAGGACCAACGGAAATGCTGAGAAACCATCTGTGAGGAAAAGGATTCCTTTCACATCACAGGAGCTGTTGCTTTTTCATATCTTCTGTTAGTTGACAGTTTCCTTCACCTTTCATATGTTTCTACAGGTTTTGGTAACTGGATGAACTGAAGGTCTTGATCTTATATGTGACTCTTGTTAACTTCCAATGAACTTCAGATATTTTAGGATATACTTAGCTGAACTCCATGTCCAGCCTGCACCTGGGCTGGATAAGGAATCCAGGTTCTTCTGGAAAAATCAAGCAGACTCTTGAGTAATATTTAAGACTCTTCTTAGAAACTTTCCTTTGTCTGAATCTGTGAATGGGTGTATGTGTTTACCTCTAGTAAATTTTTCATGACAGAAATAAAATAAGTGAAGAGAGATCAGTAGAATGACTACTACAGTGGGGAGTAATTCCAGTGGGGAAAAGTCAGTTCTGCAGAAAGCCTCTCTAGACGTAGTGGTGTCCTCAGATGGAGTTAAAACAGTAGTTCCATCTCCTTATTGAGCTCCCCATGAAAGGGAAAGAGTCCATGGCTGCCTGAGGAATCAGGAGTTACCTGAGCAGCTTCTCAAGGTTGTTGGCGACAGATGCCAGTCAGAACTCTATTGGTTGCTGAAGGACTTAGAACTCTGAAGGGATCTGAGGAATTTTGCAATTCCAAACTGTAATAAGGCCTGCTGGCCTGCAGGGCAGAAACTCCTTTGGTGAATGGGGAAATAGTGACTTCTGGCCAAACAACTTATCTGTTTTATACACATCTTAGCAAATATAAACAGACACCTCAGAAAATCTTGCATTGCCAAATAGTCTCTAGGTGAATGGTGAGAAACTGAGTGTTCTTATATACCATGTTTGCTGAGATAACTTTAATCAACAATCCAGCTGGAGAAAACAGCTCTTCTGGGCCTTTTAGAGCTGGTCAGTAATCAGCTGTAGTGAGCTTGATTATGTCCATGGAGTTCTCCAGTGAATACTGATTGTGAGAGGGACATAAAACTGGGTTTTAAAGGCCAGCAGAAATCTGGAATCTTGCACATGGTAGATTGAACAGTACTTATGAAAAATATCATGCTCAGTACGTGATCACTGAATCATGATCTCAGTATGAAGGGTGAGAACCTAACAATATGTGGTTCTGTTTTATTTTCCCTGTCCTGCGCCTCAATGAAAAATAAAATTTCCCCATGTACTTCCTTACACACTGAGAAAAACTCTAAAAATTATGGTCGGTTTTAGCCCTGTTCAACTGGACTTTTATATCTGTGCTGGTTTAACAGAAGTCACTGAAAGAAACTCAGCTTCCTCTTCCATGTCAGTGGTGACTTCTTTTCAGCAGCAGGATTCTATATGGGACCAGAATATTCTGTTCTGCATGTCGAGAGCAGTTGTTACTATTTGTTGGATGTGAACTTAGTGGATGAGCAGCAATGAGCTTATTTGCCAGCACTCTCAAATGGTAATGAACAGCTTGCCTTGTCCTGGCCTTGGCTTCCATCATTAACCTGATTAGACCAGAAATATCTGCAATGTTCTTGGATGTTCTTTCACTAGTATTAGAAGGTCATTAAACAATGGGCATATATTTTGCAGGCTCCACTGGGATTTCTTTTCATTTCAAACAGGTAAAGAAGGATTTCATTTCTCATTTTGAAATGCAAATTTTGTATATGAGTTGGCAGATTCTCAACTTCAGGCAGACAGAGCCAGAATTGACTGGATTGTATTGCTAACATTTTTGTTGCTTTCATTTTAATTGTAAAAATCCTGGAAGGGTTGGTTGGATTGTCGTTTTTTTGCTTCAAATATGACCTTCAGCCTTTAAAGATCGCTTCAACATCATCTGTTTTGTTTTCCAGATATTTGTTTGGTTTTAAGGACAAAATTATTTTGATCATAATGGAAAATAATATGAATTCCATCAAATACGTACTCCATTGGTATTTTTATTCACATAAGCAACTATACATATTTATTTACATAGCAACTAATAGTAGTTTAATTGACCATAATGTCAAGAAGCTCAAAACTCAGAATGAAAGGATCAGTAGATGAATTGGGAGAAAGTACCAAGGAGCTGGAGAGTTGAGTTGCAGCGGTGGGGTGGGGTGATGCTGAATTTATGCTGTAGAAACCCAAATATTAGCAACGGGTGGAAACCTGGAAGTGGAGTCAGAAAGGTACAGGCCCAGATTGTTAGGAACCCTTGTAGCAAGTCACCTTCTGTGGGTCCTGGTACTTCTGTTCAGAGTATGTTGTGCCTCCAGAAGCAGGGTTTCCCACCACCAGTAGAGCTGCCACATATGTGGATGGAGCAGCTCCTCCCATAGCAAAGGTAGAAGGGGCAGACAGAGCTCACCATTTTGGAAAAGTGATTTTTGTGCTATGTAACTATTGAGGATATGCATGGGAACCTCAAGCTCAAATAAGATTACTTCCTTTTTTTTATTTTTTAAATTCTAAGTTTGTCTAGCTCTGGGCTGTTGTGATGTTAATTTCCTCTTCCTCACTCTACAAGCAGCAGGAGGCTATTGTTACTCTGAGAAGTATGGACACATGCATATGCATAAACTCTTCCTCAGGAAACCTGCTTTTACTACATAAATATTCTTATTCATTATTTTGCTACTAAATTTTTTGGAAATTGAGCTATGAAGCCTAACCCACAATCCCAAGTTGCCTCCCAGCTGACAACATCCTAGTAATGTCAAACCCTTCACTTCCCACTTGACAGAATCTGATATTTTTATGTGGTTGTTCATACAAAATACTGCAGCATGATGCCTATTAAAAATGGAGAGTAAGTAAAATAGATGTTGATATGAAGTTGAGTAATGTGATAGGTTTTGAAGACACTATTATTAAATAGCATAGAGAAATTCTAAATGACCTGGACTATTTTCATATTTAATTCAGTAAAGAAATTAATTATTCAGCAGTTGAGGATGCTGTATATTTTCCAGTCTAGTGCACTGGCAAATCACAGAATCTAGTGCTCTACTCTAGACGAACAGGGCCACTTAGTCATCTAAATACATATGTAATGCAGTCAGTTACTGAGTTAGATCTGGGCAATTAATGGATCAAAGACGTTTTGAGACAAATTTGATGGCTTTGCTCACGCAGGATATTTGCACCAGCATTTATACAGAATGCACCGAGGCTGTAAATGAAGCCAGAATTTCTGAGACTGTCACTGGACCATGATTGTGGCTCATCTTAAGTGACATTAAGAGTGTGGCTGCCTGCTTCAGCCCAGGACTCCCTCCTACCTGGCTGCTCCTCCACGGAGCTCAGTCTGGGATGCTGGAGCCTCTACCCAGGCTATGGGACACCTCTGGCCAGTTTTTTTTTGTGCCAGTTCAACCAGCAGCAAACCTGAGTGTGGACCAGAGGATGCTGACAGGGCCAGGCACAGAGTGTTCCACGAGCAAGGTGGGGCATTCTAGAGCACCTGTGTGTAGGGCTCATACAGAACATAAGCCCACAGTCAGGTCTCCTTCCCCCTTTTCAGCTGGCTGAGGCAGATGATCACTAGGGAGAGCACACACACACACACAGATGAAGGTCTCCAGGTTCACAAGAACAGGAACATTCATGTATCCCGTGGGTACCAACACTTCCTGACTTTTTCAGTGTCAAGGCTCAGAATCATCACAGCATCTTAAGATTGCAGAGAGAAAGAGTTTGTGCTGGGGACTGTTTGAATGCAGGGCCCAGAAATGGCAGCTCTGGAAGCTCTTCCTTTTGGGGATGTGCTACCAGATGGAGGTAGCTGGCAGGTGTTGGACAGTGTTCCACAGCTAATGAATAACCACTATATGCAACTGAAATAAAGTGGGAGGAAGGGGCCAAAAAGCATAACCTAAATAATTCACGGGACTTGACATAGTTGGTTTGAAAAAAAAAAAAATTGCCAAATTGGAATTTGTTTTTTTTTGTGATTTGTTGTGTTTCTCACTACTCCACACCCATGCCCCACATCCAGATAGAGCTTTGGATTTTTAAAGATAAATAGCTTCAGTGAACGTTTCAATAAATTCCCCACAATAAAAGATGTGTTAAAAAAAAAAAAAATTAAAAAATCCAACCTTCCCATACCCTCTTTAAGCTCTTGAGTATAGTACTCAACCTGGATGCCAAACTTTGAATTTCTATTAAAATGCCTGAAAATAAATGTATGGTTTGCTGTGAATTAAATAAACTGCATGCATTGCTTTGTAAAAAATATAATCCAGTGCACAATGATATCCAGTAAACAAAAGAAAACATTCCAAGCTTATTGTGTTATGAATGATAAAAGAGACTCTGAGAGCTGTCTTCTGCTCCTTGTGCATGTCTGTGGTACAGGTCCTGCCTGCCTTTGCTGGCAGCATAGCTCAAAATTCTTCAGCACAGGAAAGAATGCTTGTAAGACTGCAAAGCTCAGATTTCAAGTTTACTGAAATTCAGGGCTGCAAAGGTTCCTTCTTTAGAATGGGGAGCCCAGGACTTTTTGTACTCTGCCAGCACTGCTGACATGCTCTCCATCTGCTCTGTATCTTGGTTTCTGTATCTGTAAAATGCAGTAATACTGTTTGGGAGGAGCAGGAAGCACAACTCTCTTATGTTTTTGAGATCTCTTAGATTTTTCAGCTATTTGGATTAAATTGGAAAAGAAAGCTGAAATATTTATTGACTACTTAGGTGGCAGAGTCCCTTTGTTCTTGTAAGGTCTGAACCAATATTTACCATTAAGAGTTTTATTAAGTTGCTCAGGTGGGGTTATGGTCTCTCACATGGGAAAGATATGGGTGCTGCCTGGACAAATAAAAATTTATACTCTTCTATCAAACTCACATATTTTTTTAAAAAAGATGGGATTTACCACTGACTGAGGATCCTAGACACCTGAACAGAAGTGAACAGAAGCTACTTATTACTGTTGAATATCTACCTTCTTGCACCTCAAACTTTCTAAAGAGCAATGCAACAAATTTAAAAATTCTTGGCACCCAGCCCTAAAACTGTAGTTTTCTAAATACTGATAATTATTTTTCATCCATCTTAACACTTAGAAATTCACATTCAGTTCTTTAGAATTTTTGTGGCTTCTTAATATAAATTCTTTTTCATGTTGATTCTTGAATGTGGATTTGAGATGCAATTTCTGGTGTTTAAATTTTGAAAACATTGGTCCCCAGCTATAATTTACAGGACATTTCTGTTGTGTGCTAGGAATTTTTTCTAGGCTAACAGGTGGGTTTGTTAACTTAAACATTGTAAATATGCTGTCTTCGAGTATTTTTTAATTATTGAGTTATTTGTGCAAGTAATAGAGTGGCAGAGCTGTGAAGGCATTCAGGAAAAATTGTGGTCTTGTTCTTGAAATGTTTCTTCCCTATACCACCATCTCTGTGTAGAACCTTTCCTTACACACGTTTGTTGCAATGAAACATGTAACTGGAAATAACAGCAGAGAAAGGGTCTCTTGCAGTGGTTTGTCCTGCAAGCTTTCCTCATGTAATTTGTGGATTGACTCATGGGCTGAGCATCTCTGCTTCTGTGGTTAGACTAATTAATTGCAAGATATATTTCCTTTAACTCTAAACCTCTTACCTTTTGCATGAATGAGAAAATTTGAGGAAAATAGCATCAAACTTCTGAGATTTCTTTTCTTCTCATTTCTTTTTTGTTTTGCTAACATCTCCAATGTTTAATTAAGGTTTTGCTGGCAGTATATGGAATTAGTATCCAGCAGTAATTACTTTGTGTGATCATAATAATCTCAAGATGTATGGAAGTTTATTTCTGTGTCTGTTTAATTAGTAGGTCTGGAAATTATCTTAAAATGCATTGCTTTAAAAAGGGCCTTTTCTGAATGAACTGAATTCCAGCCTCATTTATTCCTTCTTTTTGATTACAGTATACCTTCTTACTCCATGCCAGTTATATTAAAATCATATTCAAGTAACCAAGGCAGTTCAACAGTGTTTTAAGGGTGAGCTTAGGGATGAAAAAACTCAGAGAATATGAATGCTTATTGTCAGCCTGCAGAGAGACTTACAGGATATAAAGTTTGCATTTGCTCAGATGATAATACCTGGCTACAGGTGACCTTTCAGCATCTCCCCCTTCCTATTAAGCTTCTGTTGTTGCTTAAAATAAAGTGACTATTCGATAAAGCTCAGCAAAATGCCTCAGGGCTACTCACTTCTGAAAAAACAAGCTGAACCTATCAGATAAAGCTGTCAGGGCTTGGGCTTTATCTAACACTGCACACTTTTATAAATTGATTCACTTTTCTGCCAACCCAACATGTCCATGAAATAGCTTGGCTGCAGCTACAAGTACAATTATTATTCTGCCCGAGGTGATTTGTGTGGTCTTAGAGCCCGGCACACATCCATTTATCCTCAAAGAGATGGTAGATAACATAGACACCAGCCTGCACTCCAGGCAGCAGATGACTGGCAGCTTTGCCATGACGGGGTGGGGGCACACCAGCCCCACGTCCTGGTGGGAATGGGTGTCAGTCTCCAGGAGCTGGCCAGGGCCACGGCCACAGAGCCAGGCTCTGGGAAGAATCCTGTTGGAGACGTGACAACTTTGATACCTTGCTGCATTCCAATCCTAACCCCAAGGAATCTGCCTGGTTCCTGACTGCAGGGAAGAGCCTTCGTGCTCATGGATACCTGCAGGCACTTACTAAAATAAATGGAATGTGCCTATTTTCTTGTATATATCACAAACATATGCAGCATATTAAGCTGACTTTGTAATTGCATTGTTTACAGCTTTATATAAATCAACAAAAGTAATTTTTTGCAAGAAATCTTTATTATATTTGCTTCCCCCTCCCCAGGAGTAAATATTTAAGCTCATTACTTCCTTGGAGTGAGAAAAAAAATAATTTTTAGATGGACACTACCTTCCCAATAGCAGATCAAGAAGTGTAGTACTTAGAGCACGTGACTTCTGGATATCAATGCTGTGGATCTTGTATTTTCATTTCTTTGCCCTGCAGCCTGAATAAACTTACTTACTGATGCACTTACTGATGTACAGTGGAATATAGCATATACCTTTATCTACTTAGTTCAGCAAAATCCAGAAAAGATTAAACATAGAATAATCTCAAAATGTAATGAATAGATTAAAAAAAATAAAATTACAATAGAATTACAAAAGCAGATATTAAATGCAAGCATAGGTGTAGTATTTGAAACTATTTAATTTTATTTAAAAAATAATAATTAAGAAAACCCAAACACCAAAACATGTCAAGATTTCAAATTGTTAATATTCATTCAACCTGTTGTTTTTAAAGAAAGAGCAGATATAACAAAAAAAATAATTAAATGAAATAAAGGAAAATATATACCATCTTAAATAAGCATTGCAGGGTTTTATTATCTCATAGATAGAATTAGTTTACCAGAAGGCAATTAGTAACATCTTTTGCTAAAAATCTAATTTGAAATTTGGGTGATGTTAATAGTTGTGTAAAGTACACAATCTTCTCTTAAAGCAGAAAAAACACCCTTGTGGGTAATTTTATGTCATTGCAGAGCTTGATAATAAAGCTGTTTGTATTGTGCTATATTCAAATATTGATCTGATCAAAATTTTCCATTGAAATGACTACTTCTCCAAATAGAAAACACAAGAATAAATCCATTGTGAGTTGAAGTATTTAATATTGGGTGGGTTTTTTTTCAATATTTCATATATTTCCTTCCTGTTTTATTTTCAATTACAATTTTTTTTTGAACGCCTTTTTTTTCATCATCGAGAATGAACTCAGCTTTCCTAATCCCTGCCCCAGTGGCCTGGGGGAAAAAAATGTAATTGCTTTTATAAAAACTTTTTGTCTAACTTGAGTTTTAACTGAAGAGAGAAAGAATCTGTCTCTGGTCTCCTTGGACATACTGACATGTGTTCCCTGCCAGTGGAAGGACAGCTGGATGAGACTGTACCTCTTCAAAGGACAGCACTGAGAGCTGTTATTGTTTCATTCTGCTGCAAAAAAAGATCCCACAGATAGTACTATTAGCAACATTCTTAAAATGGGGACTGAAAGGTTTAATTAATTTGATTAAAGAAAAGTAAACAAATATGAAGGAGTTCAGAGACCAGCGGTTCCCACTGATGTCATGGAAAATGTGTTGACTAAGCATCTTTTAAAAGTAAGCCACATATTGGAAAGTAGTTCATGTAATGCTGAGAGCAAAGAAAATAAATATGCAGGCATTGGAAAATAAAGACAGTTGTTTAATAGGATGTGGCAACAGGAGAAAATTTCTCTCTCTGCAGCCAAACCCCTACCAGTGTTCACAGCCGTGCTTCCAACCACCAGCATCGGTGATCAGATGAAACAATGTTTGTGTATCTTTTGCATTTCTTTTTCTTTGCTGTTTCTGTCCTGAGCAGAAAGACACGATTTTAACCTATGGGAAGTAACGATACTGCAAAGCTGTACCCTCTGTGAATACATAGATGGAGATTGCTCAGATCTCTTAGATCTAAACACAACGAGTAACTGATGAAGGATGTGCCTAAAGTAATAACGAAATAGAAGTGTAGGAAGTACAGAGCAGTATCTACATACTTTTGTTAGAAATGTGCTTATATGCTGTGTTGAATTGTCGCCCAAGAGTTTTTTTCCCCCCCCATATTGACTCTACTACCTTGTGACAACTGAATGAGATTGCAAATTAAGATGTTTCATAGGCTTTTCATCATTGCAAAAATATGTGAAGCTTCTTTGCAGCTCCTGTATTAGCTTACCACGCTGCAGACCTCTGGGAAAGGACATGACTAAGTCACAGGTAGTTTAATGCTTGGTCTGGCCTTCAGGCTTCCAGTTAATGGTTTGGAGTGAAACTAAATATATGCAGTAAACCAAACAGACCTGGATTTTGTTTAGTTTTGTTTTGTTTTTCACAGCTGGCACAGTGCAATGCTATCTAAAGTGTGAAAAGAATTCTGCTTAAAGAAACTGCAAAGTGGCAGAACAGAGCTTTCCCTAGAGACTGAATGTGCAATATCAAACATACAAACTGTAGGGTCCACTGAATAGGAGAGGGTACAAGGAAAACTCATTTTGAAGAAGCAGAGATCAATATTTCCTGCAGCAAATGCTGGCAAAAAGTAGCATCAAGAAGAAAGATCTAGCAACATTAAAAGAAACAAGATTTAGTATATTATTTATGGCATAGAAAAGGACTGAGGTATTTTTTTAAAATGATTGGTGGAGTAAACTCAGGGCTTTGAAAGATACAGCTGTACCAGCATCTTAATATAAGAAACAAATGAGTGTTAGTCTCACAATTTATCTTAGTTCTGTTGCTCCAGAGTACAAAATAGATATACTGGTAATTAAATTAAACTTGTTGTTTCTTTCTTTCTTTCTTTCTTGCAGTAGTTGTTAGGCAGACACCATTTTTTATGACTTAGCAATAACAAGCATTGATTTGTGTGCCTTGTAATCTATTTGTTCTTACACGCATCTCACCCACACCCACCCACGCTCTCTGCTTCGAGTAATCACAATGCTACAGTGCTGGAGGGGTAACACAATTAATTTTTAGCATGTAATCACTGTGAGAAGGTCATAATCCCTCACTCTTAGCCAGCTGTTGTCACAATTTCACACTGACAATTCTGGTACGATGAATGAAATATATAAAATTGGCCTCAATAAGAAATACTCCCCATTAAGTTACTTGATTATATAATACATTGAGACTGATTTATGTCCTCTGCTGTATATGAAGTTGTAGTTGATTCACTTTGGACAAAAATGTTAAATGAACTAATTAAAGAATAATCCCTAACCAGATGGGTTTGTTTCTGCATCAGAAAATACAGGCCAGTAATAAATGATCTGCAGATTCAGTTTTTAAACTATCCATGGATAATTCTAATTAAATTGCCCTGCTAAAAGTACACCAAAGTACCATATTAAATGCAAAGTATCTGATCCAGAAGAACTGCTGAAGTGTGTTGCAGCATGTAGCTTCATTATGTAAATGAGAGCCCCCAAGGGTCATTCAGCGGGCTAAACCCCCTCTACCAGAGGTAGAAGTATGTCAGAGTACCTGCTTTCCCACAAATGAAGACTTAACAAAATCATGCTGTGTATTCTTCTAAAAGTGCCAGACTAGGTTCTAGCAAACAGAGCTTGATTTTTGGTTCTGTATTAAAGAGATGAGGGAGAAACAGATACAGTTTATAGATAGTTGTGAATGACTCTTTCAAAGTTATATTAATTTTGAGGTAATTATTTGAGCAGATAATTGAAAAGTCTGACACGTTGATGTTCTCCTCAGCTGGCAGTTCTGGTACAGGAGATGAAATCTTGGGTGGGAAAGTGAGGGTTTGGTTGCCCAGAGTTTACCAGATGCAGGAACACTCCGTGGAGCTCCTCCTATCATGGATCACATGAAGAAGCTCTAAGACCTCTTTAGAACTGAGCATTTCTGACATATTTATTTAGGACAATTAAAATTTGTTTAAATCCTTTGGAGGAAAAATGGAGGAAACCACTACCCCTCACTTTTGATCTGCTCTTAACTGCAATTTCTCACTAGCAATTCTGACACAAGAAATTAACTATATAGAAATCATCCTACTTCATATATTAGAAGCAGGTGTTTGTTTCATTAAGTCCATTTCATCGGCTTGGCCATGTTTCAAGATTTGGCTAATAGAGAATTGTTTTGTCATTCTCCCTCCCTCATCTCTTTCTGTTCCCTGTTTGATTTTGCTCTTTCCTCACTCACTTTTTCTTGCTTGTGCACTCACACGTGCTGTCACTCACTTGTTTTTTCGCTCTCACATGCTCTTGCTCTCTCTTTGCTTCCTACTTTTCACCTCCTTCTCTCTCCCCTTTCCTTCTCTTATCGTACTCTGCCTGAATCTCCTACTGTGAAATTGCTATTGTTTCATATGAAAATGAGATGCAAAATATAATTCTGCAGTTGGTTCTAGAAGTATCAAACCCCATAAAACAACTATACAGAATTCTGTATCAATGCTCAATCCCTGAAATTAACATTTCGCTGTAGTTGCAAAAACTATGTGAGACCACCTTCATATTGGAAGAAAAGTGAACTTCACAGGACTTGGAAGATCCGTCAGTATTTACAAGATGTTCTTTGTTTAGACAACCCAAATAATTGAAATATTACATAGTACTACTTAGATATCACAAATATTTTTGAGTTTATCCATTGATGGAAGGAAAGGTCTCAGGAATAAGAACATGCTTAGAGGTCCTGGTAACAGCAGGGAGGTCCTTTTTGGTAACTGAGTCTGGAAGTGACTGAATCAGAAATGTGGGCATTTTCCTGCAAGTACAGCCCAGGGGTCTGGTTGGTTTGTTTGTTTGTTTGTTTTTTTATTGTTGTTCTTTCTTCCAAAAAAGACAAAACATATTCTTAAGGCACTGACAGTATAGTTAATTTTGGGTGAAGCGAATCATTTTCAGTAGCATAATGTAACCTTACAATATTAGATTCTTGCCAAACCATGTATATTTTTTTCAGACAGAAGCTCCTACTTACAGCCTTTGTGACATTGAGAGAAAGTGAAAGTTCACTAGAATGAAGTATTTACCAGGGATGTTTGCAGCATTTAGTCAATAGATGCTCCAGCCTTGGCAAACTGTAAAAAAGAGAACACTGTCATAGGTGTCTTTTAATCCTGCTAACCCATACAGTGTCTGCCTCACTGATATGGCAATTTAATTAGCAGAACACTAATTACTAGAACTGTGGGATCTTCACAGCCTAATCTTATAAACAAACTCTTTTTCAAAAAAAAAAAAAAAAAAGCTCTTTGAACTGTCCTTATAGAAAAACCTCCTCCTAAGTCCCATAGATTTTTGTTATATTTTCTCCCCCTGTTTCCCTTGTATCTCCTCAGACATAAAGAAATCCTTATCTCTTTCCTGATTTTACATGTCTTTCCTTCATTTCATTGGTCACTGTGTGTCTAGGAAGCCATTTAAGGGTTCTTGTTCATGTTTGTACATCCTGAGTGTGGCCATATCAATATCTAGTACAGGAAAAGATTTAAAAAAACCCTGTTCTGTTTGTTTGCTTTTGTTAAAGCAGGATTTCCTCCTACATCATGTCTTCTGATTAGGCTCTAGATTTGGGAAACATATAAAGCACTTTCTTATTTAACTTCATTGAGGAAAGCAGCTCAGCACACTTAAACTCTATTCTTTTCAATATGTAAGCATTCCGCTGACTTTTGACAAAGCCTGTCTCCATAAAGCCAGTGGCATTTTAGAAAGTTTCTATTAAGTAAATAGAACAGAAACATTTTTATGATGCTGAGCTTAGCAGTCTTGAACTGCTGGACAAAAGCTGGGGGTTTCCTGTAGCTCTGGAGATGAGTCTCAAGAGTTGGCACAGCTGTCAGTGGTCTTAGTGGCAGCGGGATGGGAGACCCAGGGTGGAGCTGTTGAGGAATAGAGAAAGAAGAGATATTTTACACACAGTGGTTCTTTTCTCTCAGTTTTCTGTGTGTCAAGCCTTGGATTTTTTACATATCCAGGAACTTGATATTTTGAGAATAGTGGTATACCTTTATTCAGTGATGTCTGGGTCTTTTTCAGCCTTTCAAGCGCAAAGTGAAGCCTAGACAGGTACTCAGTGGTGTACTTTGATATTGAAAGTGATTTTTTTCAATTGCTTTCCCTAAACTGTAGTAAAAGAGATGTTATCTCCTTCATTCCCTTGACGCATTTTAAATTTAAACCTGAGACAACAGTTTGCATCTGACAGCTCTAGGTGTGAAGCAAAATCTATTTGAAACTGAAATTCCAATGAATCATTGGGGCAGGAAATACTTATGAATATTTTACAGGGAAAAAAGAGTGTTGTCAGATTTAACATCTGCCATGTCCCCTCCTTGAAAAAGAAGCACATCCTAGCTTGTGATTTTGAGAGGATCCTTGTAGGTTAATTGTGCAATGTGGGTATTTGTTAAAGCAATTACCTTACTTACAAATAGGGAAGAGAAGAGATATAAATCCTTCAGGGTATCAGAAAATCTTGAGGATGGTTTTTTTCTTTTTCATTTTGGACAAACAGTCTCTTTATGTAAAAAATAAACTCCATAAAATGTGTAAAGGTGAAATGGTGACTGTTTGAGAGGATATTAGCTGACTAGGCACAGAACAGGAATTCAGCAAGGTGTAGGTAAGGTTTCTAATTTTAGAATCTGATTTTGCAAATGCTTCAGTGTATACATAACTCTGCTCACAACCAGGGAGGAAGGAAGCATAAAGTTTAAGCACATGCACATGTTCCTGCAAGGCCTTTTGTTCAATTTCTGAATGGAGTTTTTCCACAAGTCCTGAGATAAATTGATGGTAGCAATTAAGCAACTCACCCTTCTATTTTTTATTTTTTTCCCCCTTTTTGGTTTGAGGCTTCAGAAAACCTTTCTGTAAAGAATTAGATTTCCCCTCCCCATATTATATATTAAACATAACTTCATAAGAACACCTATCTCTTTCACAGGAAGTGCATTTAAATCTGACAGTCTTTCCTCTCTTTATAGCCTTTTTTTTTTTTAATTTATAAGTGCTGTCAACTCTCAAAGCATACTGTGACTGAGTATTATCTTCCAGAGAACTCTATGTCTTTCACTGGGCTTTTCTTATGCTTATGGTGAGTCATTTCTCTATGGATTTTTCCTTTTCTGTGCTAAATGCAGTTTCACTATGCTGAAGAACTGTTATGTTTGATTTAGTATAAATGTGCTGCTTATACATGTATTTCGTAGCAATATCTTTGAAAACAAAGACAAATACTTTTCCAGAAGTGGGAGGGAAATACATTACCTGAAAAAAAGAAAACCAGGCGGTTGTTTTCAACAACTGGATATCTTATTGTGTATTTAATCTGGTGCCTAACAAAACTATTTCTGAAAAGCAGAAAAATGGCATTTCTTTTTGAAAAGCCTTGCAAATACCAAGAGGAATCACCTCTCAGCTGTACCCAAGCAATGAATAAATCAGACTGGTGGTTGAAGCAGTTCACTCAAACATGGCCTAGTATTATGTCATGGTGATTTTAGGTTTGACCTTATTCCACAATGGCTGAAAATCAGAAAACAAGAGATCTGACCAAAGTCTACATTTCCCCACAAATTAATCCTAACAATATTTCATATTAGAAAGATTTTCTCTTAACAAAAATCCCAAATATTTTCAAGGTATTGAAATCAACCTATGTGTCTTTCTAAGGAGTATTGTAGAGGGAGGGGGAAATTTGTCCTCTAAAATCTTAAATGTTTTTTGATCCTATTACCCTGACTGAATTCAAATGTATCTCACATATTGATCTGAGTTCATTACATTATTGTAGGAAAATAAACAAAAGATATTTTATAGCTTCTAGCTACAGGTTTTAATCTCCAACTCGTAAAATCCCAGGACTGGGTGAATGAATGGCAATGATATGTGTACTAGATTACAAGTTTATGTGCATATATTCACCTTCAGAAACAATGTAATCCCTTTGGTTTCATTACAGGATCAAATTTAACTGAAATAAGGCATTCTCAAACCAAAATGCATATATAGTAAAAATTTATTTGAATACTGTTTCATTTGAATGGTTGCCACAAAGCCTTATCAGATTTTTTTCTCTGATTTTTAACTGAAAATAAATTGGATTTTCTGTATTTACAGAATAATATTTCTGTTGTTTCCCTTACAAGTTTATTTTCATGCATTTTAAGACTAAAATGTAAATAAGATGCACCTTTGGAAGTCTAACTGACCAGCCTGTTGCTACCACTATTTAATCAGAGATGTGGAAAGTTCACATCAGTACGGTCTCTTTGCTGCATTTTATATGCATTCTTCCATTTGTTTTGTGACTTTTCTGGATTAGCTATGAATCATTGTTTTGTTTTGTCTTTATTTGAACATGGCTCACTACTAAATAAGTCTTTAACCCTGGGCTGGGAAGCTGCCTGAAAAGCATAAGGGATGCTTTCAGATCAAAATGTCAACTCAAATGTCTCTCCAAGTTAATTTGATGGGTTTTTTTCTCTTAAACCTGGTTAAATCACTGGGAAAGCAATCTTCTTTATGTTCTCTGAAAGGCCATACACAAGAATGGCTGTGGAGGATGATCATGTGTCTCATTCAGGACCATCTGAGTGAGTTGCATGCACTGTCCCTCTCTGAAGTGACTGGACAAGCAAAGTGTTATTATGGACACACACACTTGGATGGGTGCATTGAATGGTTTTTGATTGTCTGGTTCACTTCATTTCAGTATCTTACGGTCTTAGCCAAGTCCCTTCAGAAACGGAACAGGCTAAAGGAAGAAAGAGAAGGGGGTTTTGTTGGTTTTTTGGTTTTGTTGTGTTTTTTGTTTAGTTGGTTGGTTTGGTTTGGTTAGTTTATACTTGTATTTCTATATTATATATAACTATATGCCAACAGTGTCATTTATCATAAAGTAGTTTCATTTTCATTTATTTATTTCTAAATACCATTAGTGTTCAACATCATGTTTATGTTTTAAAATTAACATGACGGTTATTGCCCCTTAGGATTTTTAGTGTCAGAATTGTATAGGAGTTGCTGTATGTATTTCCCATGAAAAATATAAGGAAACATTTGGACACAGAAGGTTATGAAACCTCTTGTATTTATTATCACAGTACAGACGTCAAGAAAAAATGGTGATGTTTTGCCGTTTTGGAAGCATTTCAATTCAGATATTATGGAAAAATAGCTTAAAAATAAGAAATTTGATGGTACTTGAAGGCAAGCCAAACTTTGTGGTGGAAGATTAACAAAATGCACAGCCTTTGGGGACCGGGGTTTAATACTTATTTTTATAACACTTGTAAGTCAGATCCTATTACAAAAGACACTGTATAAATATGTAATAAGAAACATGGTCTGCCCTGAGTGATTTATGATTTAAATAGAGGAGATTTCCTGGGTGTGGAGAATAAATAAATAATTTACACAGCATCATGTAGGTCACAGCCATGATAGCAAAGATTGGACTATTTAGACAGTACCCACTCGAGCAACTTTTTGTGAATAATCTAAGAAGCTCTACAGTAATTTGATAATAAATGTGAGAAGGGCTCCAAGGTAATGGGTAGGTTGGATTCATATGAGATGTACCTGTTGCATGTATGGCTGTAGATGGTCAAAGTTTGTCTAATTCCTTTTAGATCTGCCCTCTGAGGCTTTGCCCACTGTAACACCAACAGGTGGAGAGGAGAGACAGGACCAGCATGTGCTAATCTGCACTTGTGCAATCAGGTTTGGAAAATTTCTCTGGATTTTGAGTTGGGCTGGACACCCACAGGTCCAGCAGAGATTTAGAATAGCTGGAGAAGCTCACAATTCTGGGAAAGAATCAAAAACTTCAGATCAGTGATGGAAATGTAGACAGAAAAGGCCATGTAGAAGCTGAAATGTTGAATAATCTTATCACTATGCAGAAGGTTTTGTTATATTGCTTTTTAGAATCAAACAAACGGCTCAGTACCCTTTAGGTATATATGTATTTTTAATAAGTCCCTATCCTACCACCCACTTGGAAGCAAAAACTGAAACATAAAATATAATAGAGGTAGGAAAAAGAAATATTTTATAATGAAACCCATGACTTAACTTCAGGCAATTCCATAAAGCATACTTTTGTTTATGTAGTAAGCAAATTAATATGGTAGTGAGATTTCCAACTGGGGTACATATTAATTTATGTATATTAAAATGTTGAGTAGTTTGTACTTTTAATATGTTATGAAATGTAAAGGCAGTCTATTACCAGGAACATAAGGCTCCCTCACACTCACACACATCACTTAGCCCAGTTGTGCTAATAAACCCAGCTGAAATTTTAGTACAGCCTCAGAAGGTCTAGCTGCTCAAATTTATGGGAAAACAACAACAGCTTGAAGAAGAAAAATGTGGTCGTAGGGGGCAAAGGAAATTTTCCTCTTCTCCCCACTGAGAAGACAAATGATGGGAGACTTTCTTCTTGTTTTTTTATTTTTTATTTTATTTTTCCTCTCAAACCCCACAGTACTCCACTCCCCTTCCATAAGAAAAATTAGCCTTAAGAAAAAGAAATTCAATGATCATAAAGCATGAAGAGAAAGAGGAATTGATCTTGGATACAAGATGGGATTGAGTTATAATACAACAAGTTACAGGTCTTTTCCTAGGGAAAAGCAGAACGAATTGATTTATTATTGTGACTCCCAGCTTGCATTTTTTCAGAAGGAACTGGAGATGGTAGGTAGCACGTCTCCTTTGATTTGCCACACTATGTCTTAATTACTAATGCTAGAAGTTCATGGTAGTATTTTCCAACTTCAAAGGTTTCAGCGGCTTAAACAGCATGAGTGGATCAGATTTGTAAGAACACAGCAACAATGATATGGTGTCTTCATATTTTAGAATTGTCAGTTCATTTTTTATTTATTGGACATCAAAGTGAAAATAAGCACAGAAGAAAGATTATAGGTTTAGTCAGCATTCTCTTCTTTTCCTATCAGAGGAATTGAAAACATTCTCTTGTTTTAAGAACTCGGATTTAGAGCTGCAATTGGCGGTTTGGGGGGGCTATTTTATTATTCTTATGACAGAGGCAAATTATCTTAAAATTCTATTCTAAATATCTTTGAGCTTTCCCTATTTACTTGATGTTTACATCATTATGACTCAAACTCTGCAACTATGCCAGGAAAAGTGGAAGAAAATGTGGCCCAGGAGAAACAGGATCAAGGGCTTGGCACAGGTGATTTTCCTTCTGGGGAGCCCAGTTCAAGAGACCATTTAGGCAGTTCTTTTTAGTTTAGAAATATAAGCAGACTTTCCTAAGAGCTCTGCTATCTCATGGTGAGGGAGAAACATGAGTAAATCTCTCTTAGTGGAATTGTTGACTGGATGTCAAATTATTTACCAGGTGCAGAGGCGAAATACAGTACAATGATGATCCAGTAGTAGCTCATGATCCATGCCAAACTGAAGCTTCTTAATTGGTTGGAATGGCTCAGGTGCTGAAGAATTTTTAATCAGGTTAAAGATGACTAGAGGGTGATTGTCCCAATTAAATGTGAATGCTGGTTTTAAAATAACAAAATCTGTAATGTTACAACAATTTATTTTATATTCCAGTAGAGAATTGAGATATTGCCCAAATTCTTATATAAATTGTCTTAAATAATTATTTAGAAACAAAAATATAAACAACATTATTTATATGCTTCCATTTACTCAATCCAATAAGTATTATTCTCTGTATTACCTTTTACTTTGTGTTCAGTTCTCGTAAATGAGCATTATTGTTTATAAATGGAGACTTAAGACCTCGTTGGTTTCTCATGCAGTGAAAGGTCATTACATTTCTTACTGGTTTATGAAGCCCAGGCTATAATCAGTACATCAGGTGAAAAATCTATTTTCCTTATTCAATGATTGTCATAGGGGAAGGGGTTCAAATATATTTATCTCTATACTATAATAAAGAACAAAATACTATAATACTATTGCTCTTCCAAATGCTCTGGCAGTGAAAATAAATTAAAATAATCATTGTCAGCAGAGAAAACCCAAGGAAAATATTATGATGAAGCATATGAAAGTGAGTGAGAAGATCTTGCATTGACATAATAATAAAATCATAATATCTTTATAAAATGATTGCAATTTTGTTGTCCAAAGTATGTCCAAGTCTTTCATGCTTGAAAAATGTTGAGAGCTGTAAGTAATATCTAATAGATCAACATGTTAAGCACTAATTTGTTAGTACTGTCTGCCAATACTGCCACTGTCAGGACATTATTTTGTATATTGTAAATATTTCACAGATGTACATCTTGATCAGCTAAACTTTTCCAGTGCCTGTTGCCCATGGAAGGATGGATGTTACTGTTCTGCCCTAACTGACCCAGCAGCTGAGCTCCTCAGCCTGCCTGTTCTCTAAGGTGTCTTGGTTTGCTTGTTCCCTGTCTCTTTCTAACCATTCTTCTGCTTCAGAAAGGTGAAGGCCCAGATAACCTGCCCTCTTTGGTGTTGGGCAGTGCTATGAATAAGGAGCAGTAGATAGTTGTGTGACTGGTTAATAAAGTATTCAGTATAATGAAGCAAAGTTAAAATGTTGTATGGAGCTATGTCCCTAATTCTCACCCTATGGCAAGTTCCGCAGGCCTAAACACCTTGACGAAGAGATTCATGCCTTTTTCCTCTTCTTCATTACTATGCAGGTGGACTATGAGTATGTTTCTCAGATATGGTTGTTCATGGCTGTGAGTACTTTCTGCCCAATATGATAAATCCTGGCCTAAACTTTAGGGTCTATGTTTTGCAAAATGGTCTTTGTAATGGGTATTAGTTTTATGACACTGTAAATAGAGGGCATGGCTTTCTTTTTAAACAGAGGGAATAAAGAAAGCAGTAAAGTGTCTCCTTTTTTTTTTGTGCTGGTGGGTCAAGGCTTGACTTACACAATGAGCAGTGAGAGGCAAGGTCGGTCACTGCATAGAATGGTGATGGTGGTATGAATACACTTTCCTCCAACTTTTGGTAACCTGTCTTAATAGGGCCCTGACCTCTGCTTTCACAGTGTCAAGCACAGTAGAAATAACAAACCATGAAGAAGTGAAGTTTGATGGCAGGATCTATTGGGGTTAAATTCTTCCAGCAACCTTTGTAAACTTGATTCTGCAGCAGTAGGAAGAAGCAGGATGTCTGTGGCAATCAGTACAGTGATTGTGTCATACAAACCTGCAATAGAATAATCACTCTCAGTTTTGTGCAAGGAAAATGCAGAGACCATGTGTGTGTGATCATTTGCATTGACTATTTCAGAATGCCTTTGGAAAAGACTTTAGTATTAGTGAGAAACAGGATCTTAGTCTGTTACTGATGTGTCTCCCTCCTAATGCTGCTTCAATTTCTTGCCTTACAAGTACTGTGATGTTAGCTGAGTGGAAACTCAGACCAGTAAACAAACGCATGACTGCACTTTGCAGTGAGCTCTATTCTGTCCTGTTTAGTCCCCAGTGGATGAAAGAACTCATAGAAATTTCTCTGTGCCATTCACAACATATTTTGAATAGCCAAAGTCGTGCTTGAGAAATTCAGGATCAAGATTTTTTCTCTCACTAACCTCTATTTAGGTGATCCATAGTACAAATCATGAATATAATATTGTTTCCCAAAACTATAAGAAGTATTTGAGACATAGCTAAGTCATGTAAAGTTCTTAGGTCAAAAGGTATTGCACTAGATAATAATGATGTTAATGGAAATTGTCTTCTTGAAAAAAAAAATAAAATATTATTACCTATTTGGGTACCTCTGAGTCACACAAGAATGCATATAGTCAGAAATAGTTGGAAGAGGTCTTGAGGCAAAAGTAGAAGACAATGTTTTGACAAGTATACTTTAAAAAAAAAAAAAAAAAGGAAATTTCTTATCCAGTTTAAAATTTCTCTGATTAATAACTGTGCAGACTTCTGTTACAAAGGATTCAGACTGTAGCCTAACCACAGTGTATTATCCAGCATAGACATCCTTCAGCTACATGCTTGTACTACAGAATGCTTATTCTGGAGTGACAAAATGGGTATAATTTTGTTCAGCAGCCTCTTTAGTGCACAAACAGAGCTGGAGCTCAATTAATGAAATCTTTCTCAGAGCAGAATTAGACCGTCACCACTTTTCTTTCCACAATGAAAGGCTTCTGGGAGGTAAGTGAGAAAGGACAAGCTACTGAGGCTAAATGACACCAGCTGTTTTGCCACAAAGGGATCCCAGCACAAATATAGCTCTGTTTTAGAGAACTTTGATGCAGTTCAGTACATTGTGACAGTGCACAGTTTGTGGTAAGGTACATTCAACCTGTTGGAACAAGTCCACTGAAAGGCTATGGAGATGATTAGAGGGATGGAGCCCTTCTCCTATGGGAACAAGCTGAGACAGTTGGGATTGTTCAGCCTGGAGAAGAGAAGGCTCTGGGAAGACCTTATGGTACTTGAAGGGGGCCTGTAAGATGGGAATAAACTTTTTAGCAGGGCTTATTAAGACAAGAGGTTTTTGTTTTGTTTTGTTTTTAAACCAATTTAGATTGGATATTAGAAAGAAGAATATACAATGAGGATGGTAAAGCACTGGCACAGATTGCCCAGAAAGTTGGTGAAGGCCCCATCCCTGAAATCATTCAAGGTCAGGTTGGACAGAGCTCTGAGCTAGTTGAAGGTGTCCCTGCTCGTTGCAAAGAGTGTTGGACTGGATGACCTTTAAAGGTCATTCCCAACTAAATTGTTCTATGATTCCCTGAGAGAGGTGGGAAGAACATGGGGAAGAATATTTAGGTCACATTAAAGGCCATTGTAGCACAAGAGGTAATCAAGAACATCCCTTTAGCTGATCTAAAATTATCTGCACTGTACTTTAAGATTGCAGCTTTGCAAGATGAGTCAGGACAAAATGTTATTTGGACATTTATTTATGTGTAGCAGAAAATCTGCATACATGGCACCACACTTGAAATGAAGGTGTAGAGGATTGCTAAAGATGAGAGAAGCTTGGGAGATTCAGTAAAGGATGTAGAGAAAGATTTTTGGTGTATGTGAATATGAACTCTGTTACAGTCATTCAGCAAGACAGAAGGAATGTGTGTAGAAAAGAGACCAAGGGAAGACTGCAGGGCAATCACTGGAGAGGAGGGCAAGAGAATAAAGTGTGGAGGAAAGGAATTTATGAAGCATTGTGACTGAAAGTATCCATATGTGTATGCTCAGTGGTCCCCAAAGCAAGTATTGCACAATGAAGTGCACTGGAGTTCAAAGAAAATGTACTCCATTGTTAGAGCAATGCTGTAAACCACCTGAAATACTGCAACTGTTACCTGTGACATCATTAATGTCCTGGGATTATTTCATAAATCAGGGCCTAAAACATAATAGAGAGGGTCAGTGCTTTCTATAAAGACAAGATTGAATCGTGAGGGAATTAATGATACCATCATTACAGCCTTTAATCTCTTTTATAGAAAATGGTTTCTTCTTTTATGAACACTTTGTCCTTTAGAGAATTCTCTAATATTTCTGAGTAAGCAAATTTTTTGAAGTCTTCTTCTGAGTGTTTGAAAGAATGATCTTTTGTTTGGTCTCTTCATGAGGAAAGGAATAAAATCTGTCACAGTTTGCTTCATTTTCTCTGTGAAAGTAAGTCAATATATGAAGTTTCACCAAGCGCAAGTTTAGCTATAGGCACCGTGCTTCTGACTTTAAGCAAGCCACATAGTCACCATAGTCACTAACTTGTATCCCTGCTGCTAATGGCTAAGTGCAGACAGAAAAATAGATGCATGTGCCTGACAATTTGGAGAAACAAAGATTGAGTAAATAACTGCAGCAAGAAACAACAAAAAGAATTCTTTTTTTTTTTTCTCAAATAAGGCATTCTTTTTCTTTGTTGAGTGTCTTAATAGAAGTTTAACATTTTTTATTGGTGTAGCTTGAGCTTTGCATCAGAGAACTTCTATTTTTCTTTTTTGCTCATTATTCTTTTCTTTTTATTTTCATGAACTGTGCATTGGACCCACCTTCACTTTCAGAAGTTTTTTGTAGTAATTACTCCAGTCTAAAGAGGATTCTCAGTCTAACAAAGCTAATGAAAACCTGCCCTTAAATCTAAACTGTAATCAGTTTATAACAAGCTCTCTTTTCCTGTGCTTCATTACTGTGACAAAATCTCTCTTTTTTCATACCTCAGAATGATAAGGCAGGGTGGAAAAAAAGTCATTTTCCATCACCAGGCATGCATGAAAGGAAGATGGGCTTAAGCATGCAGAATTGATTTATTTGCATTCTTCTGTCGCCTTGGTTGCTGCATCATTGAAAGAAGTTAATATCATATCTTTGATTTGGTGTCTGGAATGGCAGGCCCTGGAAATCAAGCATGCTCATTAGAGAAGACAAATAATCTGATCCAATGGAGCTCCAATATGCATCAATTCATTTGGAAATGCTGCAGACTTGTCACAAAAAGTTTTTTGGACTCTGCAGCTTCCCATGTGACAGGCTTTGAGCAAAGGTAAACATTTTGGAATTGGTTAGCTCTCCTGACAAAGCTATCATTATCTGCTTTTCTTAAAGCATGGGGAAATCACCCTAACCCCTCAGCCACTCACTTGCAATATTTCTCTTTTCCCCTCATCATTCTACCCTTTGTATTACTGTTTGTCTCCTGCAGGCTCCTCACACAGTGAGGGCCTTTGGTGTCAGCAGAGCGATGAGACAAACCTGTTTCCTATTTGTTTTAACAACAGTACAAAACTCCACTGTTAATGTTTTATCTCCCATAATTTGCTACAAAATGAGTTTGCTTCAGCAAATGTCTCCTAGTCAAATTTCCTGGTTCAGCCCTCATTCTCCAGCAATCCCAGAAATAAGTCTTTCAGCTTACAGTGTGAGAAGGAGGAAAGTGATGGTCTCTGTGATACTGGCATGAGTTTGTTCACTAAATTCTGAGAATTGAAATATGATATGTCAACATTTCTGATATTTTCTGATATTGATGGTGGGCCTTTCCTTAACCATAGATTGAGTTTTCTGCACTCAGAACAGGGAGTCCCTAGTGAAGTAAACATCATACCATACCTTAATGATAATGAATCGTATCTCCATTTCAGAGAAGAGCAGTTGGAGGTAAAAGTCATTTCTAAAAAGTGCCTAAAGTGACACTGAAAAATTAAGGCCCGTTGGAACTGGAACCCAGCAGTTCAGTTGTTGTCTGTTTAGTCCCTCAATGGAGCTTCAAGGGTATTAGTCCAAATGAGGGCCAGAGTAGCTCCTGTCCTTCTGAATTCCAGCTGTGGGCTTTGAGGTCACCTTTCTGTCTTCCAACACATTTCAACAGCAAAAAGAGAACACCTGAAAACCCTGACCTAAGTGAATTTCATTGTTCTTTTCTTTCTGAATTACTCAAAGGATGAATTGAATCCTTTTTACTTTTTCATAAGGCAAACCTTTTCATAGACACAGCAGTCAAAATTGCTTTAGAATCTGTGAATAAAACAGTTTCCACATCTTTCTGTGTCTGGTTTTGCATTAGATAGGTGAACAGCTTCAATGTTAAGTAGGAAGCAGCAAAATCTAGTCAGGAGGTACAATAACCAATAGCAAGGATCTCAGCTCAAGTGGAATAATGATCAATCAAGGAAGATGCTTTCCTGCCTCTTAGTCTAGAACTTTGATCCCCAACTCTGTGCTAAAACCACCAGCATAGTCAGTGAATTCACATTGTCTGCACTTCAAGAAAAGTAGTCCATAAATTAACTTCTGATGCTGATGACCCTTCCCTCAGAAGGCTTTCACTGGCCTTCATGGCTCAGCACCTTTGGACTGGCAGTCTTAGCTTGTATTTTCCATCCAGCCCCAAAAACCATGATGAGTTTATGCTTTTAGAATCATAATACTTCAGAAAGCTTTGCAAAAGAAGTTGAGTACATTTCCGATTTTGGGCAGTTAACAAAAGAGAACAAATCAGCAACATAGGTTTTCCTTTGGTAAACTTACATGCTAGATGTGATCCCTGAGAAAGTTCAGTACCTTTTTCATCATACAGATTTGGTAAAATTTGCCTTGTAATTAGTATTGAATTGGGGAAGTCACCATTTTAGTGTCCTTGCTCTTTCAAAAGGGAACTCTACGCAAAACTATTGTGTGCAAATACCTGTTTGACTATTGGCAATCTGCTCTTCACCTCTGTCTCATCTCTTTCCAGAATTAGCTTGAAAAGTAAAGTAGAGCTATTTGTTAGAAACTCTGTAATTCTTACTCCATTATAGATTTTGAGTGGTCTTTTGGCAGAGAATATGCAGAAATCCTGCTGCTGGTGCTTACTGCAGGAACATCACAGAAAATCACATGAGTAGTAAAATTTTAGTGTAACTTGCATGTTAATAATTTCCTCTATGGGTTCTCATAATTTCTGTTAAATGTAAGACAAAGTAGTGAATTTCAAGACTGATTACTTAAAACCACCAAAGACAAAACTGCAAAATGATTGCATACAACAGAGTAAAATGTTTTTTTCTAGAGTTTATAAAGGTACTTTTAAAATATAATAATAAAAATTTATAGTCCCACTTAATATTCTCCAGCCATGTTTAGAAGTTGGATGAAAATGCTTGTCATTTTCTACTGTCTTTTGGAGGACCATTCTTAGTGCTTATGTGCAATTTGAACAAGTATTCTGCATCTACATCCCATGTCTTGGGTAAAATTCTCACTTTCGCTGCATGAAGGAAAATAATCTTACTATATCCAATAGTGAAAATCTTCTGTAATCAGCTACAAGACCATGACTCTCAAGTTTATTGCTTCTACAAGAAATAAGTCAAAAGCTTTGCATACTTCTAAGTGTGGAAGCTGAGCTTCTGGCCGTTAAGCAAAACACAGGTGAAACAGTTTCATGGAAGATGAAATGAGAATGTTGAAATGCAATTTCTTGACTACAGAAAGGAGGGATTCCAGGCTAAGATTGAAAAAAAAAATGCTCTTTGAATATTAAAGTATGTCTGCAGTAGCAGAAACTCATACAGTAAGTAACTGGGAAATAAAGAATATCCACAAAGCATATAAGAGATAAAAGAGGAGTTACTTTTGGTAAATTATCCACTAGAAATAAAGTGTGCCAGTGGCAAGGTTCATGTGAAATATGTGCGGGTCATGTAGTGAGCTGTACAGATATTTTGTACTGAGATTAGATATTCATGCCATGACATCACCTGAATTCCAGCCCATGCACTCAGAACAGCCACTCCAAGAGTGGCCTCCTGTAGAGCTGATTTGCTGTTTGCTTTGAACTTTGACTGATAAAGTAAAAAATTTTAACTGATTATGGGTTTGTTTCTCTGAATTAAAGGTGTACTGAAATTAGAAATTGTCAGCAAAGAGTAAAATACTGTCCTGTAAATATTAAATGGGTCTGTTGCAGAAAGGAAATCAAACACAAACCTTTTCCTGAACAGTTTATTACCTGCAAGACTCTTTTTATGAAGTGCAGGCACACTCTTCCCTCTTTCCTCCATGTTACTAATTGTAGTTTCTAATTATTTGGGATCATTTTGTATCTTCCATCTTCCAAAGGTCAAAGATACTAACTCTCTTCATGAATATTTTATTCAAAAATAGATTAGGTAATGAATGAAATAGCTGAATACATTTTTCACTAGAAAATACTAGACTATATGGTGATATAGTGATGAAATAAAAATATATATGGACAAAAAGTTTGAAAAAGAAGTAATTACAGTAAATAACTGTAAGACTGGATATTTTGCTTTTCTACGTGAACTTCATCCTTGGAGTACACTTTAAATTCTCAAACTGTCTTGCTACATATGTATGTCTGCAGCTAAATGGTAAGAAGTTAGGTTTCAATTTTATTTGCATATTATTCTTAGGGCAGCTGTTGGAGAAATCCCTCTCTCTTTTGTATTTTCTCTTTGAAGGTGCCCTAGCTCTGCCAGAGACTTCATTCACCCAGTTGTGCTACATAGCATAGGCACACCTGATGAAAAGCAGCTCTTGCCCTGATGATCTCAGTTCAAATTAATAACTCAGAGAATGAACAGCCAAAGTGTAGGGAACTGCAATTACCTGCCTGAGTGAGAGACTCTACAGCAGAAACCAGGAATCCTGTTTTCCTGTTTATTCCTTAACCCCAAAGGGCTGTGCAGTGCTAATTGCCTGAACATTTACAAAAAATTACAGGTAAAAGAGTTATATGAGATGTTCTTTGAGATTTCAACACTTTTAAAATAAGTAATCACAAACTTCCAGTAAGATTTATTCCAAGATGTCTATGTTTCTGTTACGTTCCCATTGACGCACCAAACTTCTTAGACAAAGTCTTTATTTTCCAATAAACGCTGGTAACAATTTCTTAACACTTTGTTTTCAAAGGCTGTGAAGGAAAGTAGTGCATAGCCTAATTTCGTCTTGATTTTCAAGTACAAAACACCAAGAGACCCCCAAAGAGTTAAGTAAATTCTGAAATAAAATGTAGAGTTTTATAATTTAGAAAATCATTTGGTTTTTGAAGGCTGTGTAGGGATGCTCAGAGAACTGAAAAAAAAAAAAAAAAGTAGAAGCATTTGAGAGTGATTTAATATCTGAATCATTTGTTTAGCACTGCAAAATACAGTCATGGTCCTGTGCACTTGCTTCATTTCTCTCATAGGAAGCAGCAGAGCCTGGAACAATGAGACTCTGCCAAACATATTGTGACACCACAGATTGTTATTCTCTTTCTAGACCAAAAGGCAAATCTTTACAGGGCCAATCTGTGCCCAGTGCCTGCTGTCACTGAATGCAGGCAAGAGGGCTGGTATGGAACAATTGCAGTCTCCTGGGGGTGCTCACAATTCCTACAAATATCATGCTTTTGTGACCTTTCTTTGCCTCCTAGCATCAGGTCCTTAATATTTTAAATATTTCTTTATATGATTTTATTTATATACCTGGCTGAAGCTTACTGAAAATATTCTCACATCCTATATCCTTGTAGTGTACGAGTTTAACTCTATAAATACACTGCAGCCATAGCATAGATCTTGCCCCTGTCTTCCAGCAATCCTTTAGGTAGTGTTGGGCAACTGACATTCAAAGTTTGAACTTCTTTTCTTGTTGTACAAGAGGAACAAATTTATTTTCCTTACATTACCGAGCATTTGAAAGTCTACTGAAGAAAGATAATAAACCCAGTAGGAAAAAACTTCTGCACACATTCTGCTTCCTGAAAAGTACATAATATATTATTTTCGTCCCAAACTATAGTTAACAGTAAAAATTGGAATTTCCATAAGAAAAAAAACCCCAACATTAATATAAGGCCATTAAATAATAATAGTAGTGATGATGATAATAATAATAATTTGGGCTTTTTTGTTTGTTTGGGGGTCTGTTGCTTGTTCGGTGTGGGTTTTTTTTTTTTGTTGGTTGGTTGGTTGGTTTTGGTTTTTGTTGTTGTTTGTTGTTTGTTTGTTTGGTTTGGTTTGGTTTTTACTAGTTCTAATTGGAGTTTTGTAGTAATTCAGTTAAGTGACTGAAAAATATCTGGTTTGCTGTTATCTTATTTGGTGAAATTTCTTGAGATTATCCTTCCCGAAGAAATTGCCAAAACATGAAAAACCATATACCTCTGGGCATCAAGACTAAAGAGGTTCCTTTGTTTCGTTGGGTTTTTTAACATTTGGGCTACCCATTACTTGGTAATGCAGTTTTTAAAAAAATCAGACTATTTCTGCAAAGGTGAAATAGTTTGACCTTATATAAAAATATGAGTCTTGTCACCACCCACCTTTGTAATAATAATAAAGTAATACTACTTAGCTCAGCATAGTTGCTGTGCTTCGAGATTGCACCATAAATAACATTTTTGTCTCAGTAATGTAACACAGTTATAAAAATAAATTGCAGGATGAAAGAGTTAAAATAAAGTCCTAATAGGGTGTCTGGGAGAAGAAGGAGTTTTAAGAAATTCTTTCCTTTCCCAAACGCATGCCATAGTTAAATAGGCTGGTAAACCCATATGCTGCTCAAACACATTCTGGCTTAATTTGTGGCACAGGAATGAATTCAGGCAATTTATTGTAACAGTGAATCAAAAATCAGTAAGATATTTTAACACAAAAACTGACTGCAAGAATTCTTCTTTTCCTTAACTTTACCTAACGATTATGTAGAAATTTTCTGCAATCTAGAAAAGTATAAATAATTCTATTGCATGCAGTAAGCATGTAGAGAGTGACTGATTTTTGGTCCTGTGCCTATAGTATTTAGAGTTTATGCTTCTTGAAGCATTTTCTAAAAGCCTTAGAAAAAAATAGTGCAAGTGCTTTCTAGTCTCTGTTCAAATGAAATTTTTCGGTTTTGCTGTTTTGCAAAAACAATGAGGCTGAAAGCAAACAGAAAACTGAATTTTACTTGGAGACATTGCATGGAACAGCATTAATACTGCTGTAACCAGTGGTATTAATGCTGAAGTTTAAGCCACAGGTTGAAGTATGAGTGGACTATTGTCTTTAGTGTCCTGATCTTTATCTCCAGCTCTCTATTTTATCTATACTAATATTGTCTGGAAAGCTCTTTTCTCCTATTTTAGGCAACAGGGGTATTGGTCACTCCTCACAGCTTTGTGGCATCATCAAACCGCTTTTCTCCATTGAATTTAAGGCTGATGTAAATTTAAACACTGTATGAGCGGTGTCTAAGCTACCTGGAGCATCCTCTAGTGATTCCAGAATAACTAAAAGTTACAGGGACTTGCTGAAGCTCTTATCTGCATATGAGCTGCAAGCAAAAAAAGTTCTGCTGGTTTGTATTCCACCTTCTAAGGCAAATGCTTTCTTTGTGCTTCCAGGATACTCAATGTGGACATTGATGAAGACACCAGGAGAAGAAGAAAAATAATAGTGAGACAAATGCTATTGGAAGACACCTGGACATAGACAATGGAAGATGGGAAATGGTAAGAACAGTTTTATAACCCACTTAGTGTTGTATGTGATGAAAAAGTCAAATAGGGACTGGTTTTTCATTCTGTCCTTATGTGCTACATATCAACAAGATGGTCTGGTCCAAGGTAAGTATGTATATCATAACATAACAATGTAATATAACAATTAAATTGATGGCACAGCTCAGTAAATTAAGAATTGCATATGGAAATGATGATTTATATAATTCTTCATCATCAGAGAACTATGTGTATATCTACTTATCACTATAGAAGGTGTTGTAATGTGCTGAATGTGATCCAGGCAATTAATGACAGTGTCAGGAATTCTATATTTGTAGTATGTTCTGCACCAGACTCTCTTACTACAGCTGTTAAGCAGCCATGCTACACTGAACTAATAATGAAGAGACTACATTCTCAAACTTGGATTTAAATGTATTCTTGTTTTACTCTATATTTAATATGCAAGTTTTAATACAGAATCATCGAATTTACAAAGGAAAAAGTGACATAAGAGTTAAAATTCATAATTTGGAAAGCAAATCCTGTCACACAGATGTATCCCAGTTTCTCTGATACGTCTTACGGCAAATACCATTGTGACCAAAGCTGATGTTCAGAAGATTCATTTAGGAGGCTGTTTCATGTGACTAAATGCCAGAGGCTGAAGGCCACTTCTTATTTCAGTGGTATAATATATTTTCTAGGTCTGAAATATTCTCTCCAGCCTGAACTCTGTTTGTTTCTAATGTTTCATTAGTCACTGTTCTAATACAGTGTTCTAATATAGTCTAAGACTATAGAATTTGGGCTATTGTTTTACAAAGTGTATATCATTCTCAGGTTAAATATCAATAAATAACAGCCCATTTCTGTGCTAAAAACAAAACCTTCTGCCAAGTTTACAGCCATGGTAAATTCAATTTTATTTGGTAACCTAATAGCTACTTGTTATGAAGGGTTATTTCAGTTATAAACATCTGCTTTTAATCTGCCTTTGCACTATGATTGTTTAAAAGATACCATCATCTTTTTACTTACTGTATCTATTAGAGTTGTTCAGATTTTATCAAATTCATTAATATTGTGCAGCTTTTCTTATTGCTACTAAGAAAAATTTTAATTTAGATCAGTGATATAGAACCCTTAATGAAATAATGTAAAACTATTTTTATTTCCTCATTTTTGAAACTTGTTTTAGTTTACCTGTAAAATAAACAGTGGTATCAAGTAATATAATGAACTTCAGGATACATTTGTTTGTTATTCTTTAAATTCTATGACTCACTAAACTGAAGGCTGTATTAAAGCCACAAGATCAGCTTTCCTAAGAGTTGGTTGATATTCTATATCCAAATGACACGCTTTAATGGGTATCTCTTCCTTTAAATCTAATAAAATGCTCTGTTTGAAAGCTGGTATTTTTACTGGGAACATTATGTGATACAAAACTCAGTGTGCTGCTTTCCGCTGAGTGGGCTTTGCAGACTGTAACT
Source organism: Formicarius rufipectus (assembly GCA_013399695.1). Taxonomy (NCBI): domain Eukaryota; kingdom Metazoa; phylum Chordata; class Aves; order Passeriformes; family Formicariidae; genus Formicarius; species Formicarius rufipectus. Next base: position 1,254,895 of record VXAU01000760.1, read on the forward strand.
GCTATTGCAAGGAATATCCAAATGTTTAATATTATGCAAAACTTTGTACCATTGTCAAGACAGTGTATTCCCAGGATTAATGATGTCATTGTTGCTGGTTTTCTACTGATTTGAAAACAACAAACCCATTTGTAAGGGTGATGTAGAATATACATCTGAATAGGTGGTGATGGTTTGAGATGACCTTTCTGATCTGTGAGTTCCTGAATATGGATTAAGAAGGTCAGACACTAGTGCCATTCACTAACAAGTGAGCGATTTTGTGCAATTCATTTTGGTCCCAGAACACCAACTCCTGCATATATTAGTTTCAATATGCAAAATGTATTATTGTTCATCATTTCCAGTCAGCTGCTGGAGAAAGAGTCCTGCATGCTGCTCCATTTGGTTTGGCTTAAAGATTTAGTCAGAGGGTTCATGTGATTTTGTTTTCTGGTGACAACTTGTCTTAGATTTTATATATATATATATAAAATATCTTTCTTTTTATGAGTTGTGAAATACTTTTATGTCCACTTTCATAGAGATTTTTTTCTAAAAGATTTTAAATGTGGAAGTCCTTAGGTATTCAACAAGATGAAAGAATCTTGGATTAAATATTTTTTGCTGTCTTCTTGAGTGCAGAGATATAGACCCAATTTAAGGACTTTAACCAAAAGTAAATATGGTGATTCCAAAACCATCTTCCTTTGGAACAGGTCCAATTTCAATCTAATGTTCTGAGAATGCCCAGTGAATAATATCAAGGCTTCTGTTTCCTTTCTGCTTCAGTGTAAGGGATTCAACCTGCTATGTAAGCCCTGCAGACAAAGATATACCTATAGAACTTACTCTAGAGAGGTTAGGCAATTGATTTTTCATCTTTCCACTCCATACTTGGAGTCTGAGAAGTCAGTGTAGTTTTCAAGTTACAGGGATTTTTTTTAAGAAACAAAACTCAACACTGTCTTCACCTATTTGTCATGCCCTTCACTTATAGGATTCAGTCATCTCACTGTTTAGTCCCTGCACAAGGGGATCAGGTGAATCCTATTCCACTGAAGAGTAAAGACAACTGGATTAATCCCCTGCTGAGAAGGCTTAAGGAACAGAATAGGCTTCATTCAGCTCTCAGTTTCTGTGTTTAATGACTACAGTTTAAATTATTGCATAACTGGAAGTGGTTGTGACTCTCTATACAACACTGAAATACAGGAAATTCTGTTTAAACATATGAAAAACTTTTTTACTAGAAAGGAGATTGAGAATTTGAGAGGATGTAGAGTCTATGTCCTTGGATATACTCAAAACTCAAGTGGACAAGGTACTGAGAAACCTACTTTAGGTGACCTTGCTTGAGTGAGGAGTTTTAATCAAGTGACCTCCAGAGGTCCCTTCCATCCTCAGCACTTCTGTGGTTCAATGAGTTTTTTTCAGATCCCCAAAGACAAGATGATATCCTGATTCCTTCAGTTAAGTATGCCTCAAATGTGAGCAGTTCCCTCATATAAGTGGGATCAAAGTGCACTCAAAGTGGTTAAACATGTTCTCATTATCTTTGAGTAATTTTAGCCATGAGGGAAAGACACTCCTTCAGTGTAAGCCATACTAGTGAATATCTGGGATAAAGGGAATGGCAAGTGCTTCCAAGGCAATTGTCCAATTGTTCTTTTAGTCCTCACTGAAAAGTTTAATTCAGTACATATAAAAAAGCTAATACACAAACTCCTTCATTTACTTTATGCCTAATATTTGTAAATACCACTGAAAAGATTGCCTGTGTCCAACAACGTTTGTAATTGAACTAAAAACTCCAGAAAATGAGATTGAGATTGTGAAGGGAGATGTGGGGTGGGTGGGGGGAATTCATACCTCTGGTTTAACAGAGTGCTACCAGTCAGAGATGAGTAAAGAATGTCTTATAACTATAGCAAAGCCAATAAAAGAGGTAGCAAACTGTCACTAGAAAATTACATACAGAAAAGTGTACGGTCAAAGAGCAAGCAACAAAGAGGAGAGAAACCAAAAGATCAGAGCGATCTGGGGCTGCTGAGCCCCAGGTTTCAAACACAAAGCAAATCCAAGCATAAGCTCTGCTTGCTGTAAAGAACCCATGCCCACTTTCTACGCGAGGTTCTCTAATACATAGCAAGAAGTGACCTTTAAACTACCTTGACAGATAGCAGCTGACTAGAAAATTACAGTCATTAACAGGATATTGAGAGAGCAGACTATTGTAAAAAATGATACTAAAAGGCAGATGTTAACAATTTGCAACCCCAAAAGACAGCTACAATAAAACCCTACATTTCTAGTGTTCAGAAAAAATTGTTACTGAGATTCAGCATACACAAAAATAAAAGGTGCATGTATTTTTTCTCATCTCTAGAGCCAAGCTTTATATGAACAGAAAGTAAAATTATTCCAACTATTTAAACAGAAATTTCTTGGCAAATGCCGTTACTTGCACTCATTGAAAACAAAGGTTATAAATTAAATTGGTTTACTCTTGTCCTGTCCAGGTCTTTATTACTTGAAAAACCTATTGGGGTTAGATATTTAAGATCTTCATTTAAGAACCAGTGAAGAAATAAAGTAGAAACGATGCCTTTAGAATATCTCTCTTTCTACAGGGTTGTTTACCCAAATTTAAAAAAAAAATAAATTAAAAAAATTAAGCCTTTCTTTCTGAATTTCCGTAGCAATATAAATATCAGTTCCTTTGTGAGCAAACAGTTGAGGCTAAGCTGTGGAGATTTTCTCACTGCACATAAACTCAGGGCAATCACATCAGAATATATTTCTCTGAGACAGTTTATTGCCCAGAAAAGAAACCTTGGAGAATTGTTTAGCATTTCTTTTGAACGTTAATTGATGTCTCTTGATGGAGCACCTGGAAATACAAACCCAGGCAGCACCAAAGCGTACAATGCCATCATCCTGTTGGTCCCTGCGAGCTCATGTCACAATTATCAACAGTGACATTTCCAACAGAGCAGGAAGTTTCAGCTGCCAGTGAATTTCCCGGGACTCCACGGTCAGCAGGAACCAGAGCATGAGACAGCACGTGTGGCTTTGTTGGAGTGCTACCATACCCAAACTGATCCATGCTGTTGCAGCACATTTCTGCCAGGCTAAAAATCTGGATGGAATCCAGAGAAACACCACATAGGAGGAGACAAGAGTAGCCCATGGGACAAAAACCTGATGGAAATTTATAATAAAAAATTATAAATATTCTATTTAAAAAAAAAAAAAAAAACCAAAAAAAAAAACCACAACAAAACAAAAAAACAAAAAAAACCAAAAAAACCCCCAAAACACAAAATTTATTTGTAGAATGTAGAGTACTGAATATTTCTCCACACATACACACATGGAATGGAAATTCTGAATTTAGTTTAGACAAGAGTATTTCAGTGTAAGAGAAAATCTGTATATGCAGATAATAAAAAATGAACTTAGTAGGTCTTTCCTGTTTTTATATAAGATTTTATTCAGTAATTTTGTTTCACAATTTACTGAAAATACATACAAAAAATCATAAATCCTCTTCACATCGAGAACTTTTTAAACACACTTAGTATTATGATTCTTGATATGAAAGACTTTGCTGAAGTAAGAAAATTGGTTTTTGTTAAAAATTTTATTTTCATAGAAGTCAAAGATAATCTTTTTTTCTTTCTTTCTCATTTGAGACATCCCAATGTCTGAAAATATTCTTGAGTAGAGGCCTCTCCTCTTCTCCAGATGTTTCTGGAATGTATTCATTCTCTCTTTTTTTTTTTTTTTAATCACTAATTGCTCCATGGTGGATGGTTAAAAGTTAAGTGCTTTGGAGACTGTGACTGTGAGGCCATGTTAAATTAAGGCCAGTGAGGGCACAAGCAAGGACTATAACTCATGTGTGTTTCTGATCACTGACCCTGCACTTGCCTTACAGTCTATCACATAAATTATGACAGACTGAAAAGAATTACAAGGAAATATGTTTTTTAGGGAGTGTCAGACTTACCCTCCTGTCTTAAAAGGGACTCTTGGAAGCAGAGTGTATTGCCTTTGGATCCTCTCATTCTTCAGATACTAAATTTGAAACATTTCAGTTTTGGGCTTCTACCCCATTCTTCTCACTCTCTTTAAAAGTTCCTAAAGTTTCCTTTCCTCTCTATTACTGGATCAAGCAAACTGTAATTTACTGACCAGCTTATTACTTTGCTCACGTCTTTTATAAAGCACACGTTGATGAGATACTTGCAAATTTTCATTTACTTCATTGGTGGACTTGAGGTTTCTTTGAGTGCAATATCTTAAAGAGCTTTTCTCCAAAAGATGAGCACCTTTGGGTGCATAGCACATTGTCCTGACAGTGCTACCACACAAGCTTTGTTTATAGTGAAGTGCTCACATCGATCTAAGCTCTATTTTGTGCTCCTCACAATGTCAGCAAACTACTGGATCATTACACTAATACTGACCAAGACGAAAACAATAGACAAAAAACCCTAAAGGCAGTCATTTCTTCCTAAGAGAAAACTTAGTGAAGGGATATAAAGAATAAAAGAGAGAATTTGTTGCCTTCACACTAATTTACACTCCTGATCCCTTCATGGACTGAGCTGGTGTGAGCTTCTTGAGCTGAAATAATTTGCTGTCAAGTCTTGTTTTCACTACCACTAGCCAGTCTCTTTTAACGAAGGTTAAATTTTGCCAACTTTATTTCAGGATAAGTTCAGCTTGTCATTCAAAAACAGGCTTAGACTCCTACATGAGGAAAAAGGGTAAAATGTTGTCCCTCCTTATTACCTATTGAGATGTATTGCGAGGCAATAACTGGCATTGCTTCCTTCTGCCTTTCTTTAAAGATGGGGGGAAAAATCTTGATGTTTTTGTGAACAACAGTCAGGCAAGTGAATGAGAACAGACTGAAGAAACCTTCTCTTTTTCTGAGGAGTGAAGTGTAGGTTTGAAATGTTTCAATTATCTTTTCTATTTCAAACATTAATTTTAACAGTATTTTACCAAACATCACAAACATTTGAATGTCGGTTTATTCTGAGTCCGGCATATACTTTTGACATAAATAAAAAAGTCAAAGATTATTTTCAATCTTGAATTTTTCTTCTTTTTTTTTTTCATTTCTTTCCCCAAATATTTTAAACTGTAGGCTCATTGAAGCTTCTGTTTCATAATTACTTTTTTGAAAAAAATTGCTTTCTGCTCTGCAAGCAAAGTTGTCCTCAGTTTTGTGTGCTTTTCATTTGCTGTTTGAATTGCTGTCATATTTAAAAATCAACAGTAGACTTAACAGAAGTGATACCTTCATAATGACTAAGCGTAGTTCAAAACCATAGAATTTATGGATCCTCACGGATTCCTCAAGGTCCTCTCACTTATTCTGTTCATGGAACATGACTGGGAGTCTGTAGGGACTTTGAGATCTCCTGGAAGTTGGTGCTTTTTCCCAGGAATTGGCTCGTGTATGTCAGCAGTTTTCAGCCTTCAGGTCCGTCAATTTACTCTTTGTGTTTGACAATGTAAGTGGAAACCTGTAAGTAAATAGAGGAGCTTTTGGTTACTCATGCAATTTTGTTGGATGGGGGCTTTTTATGCTTTTCATCATTATTTTGGGCCTGATCTAAGCGTGGTTGAAGGTCAGCACAAAAAAATGTCTAGGTGACTTAGAGCATGACTTGCATTTGAAAGCCAAAGGGACTTGAGCTCTTAAATCAGTTACATGTGTCTGGGAATCTCACTGAAGTCCACAAATAGTCTTCTACCTTCACTCTGAATTAAATGTGACCTGAGTTCCAAAGGAAATTTCATGGTGTAAATTAATTCTACAGTCTTGTTTTGTCTATAGCTGGGTTGGACAGAGTGGTAGAATGGCACTGAGAGGTGTGAGTGTGCTTTTAAAAAAAGATTTATGCTATCTCTATTCCCATAGCAACAGTGTAGGCCTCGTTCATATTAATTAGCTCTTAATTTAGAAGTGTTATGGCTATTTGAATGATAACACATAAAATATAAGTAATTTATTCATTATTTGTGAATTTCTCTAAAGGGATGTTTAGGTTTTGATTTGACATTTTATGAAGACAAAAAAGCTCTCTATGAAAATAAATTTACAATAATGTTATTCAGGTTGGGGTTTTTTTGTCTCAGGAATACATTTGGGGGAAATTAACAGACCAAAGCTGATATGAAGGCAGGAAAAAAACATTTCTCCTACCCTACCCTTCTATTAATTTTTTTTCTAATAACCTGTTTTCAATTGCTACACCATCTTTACTAGACTTAGTGTTTGTCTGAATTACGTATATGGACAGAATCAAAGAACGCAGACTACTGCCCCCCCAAAAAAATCAAGGCTGAAGGCATTCAATGTCGTGGTGAAACTGTGCAGGCAATGAGGAACAGAGCATCTACCAAATCCTTCCATTTGATTCCTACATATAGACGAGTCAAAGGGCAAATTTCCCACTGGAATGTGTTGAATCAATTAACATTTATGATGGAAACCAGGCACACAGGACACTTGGTTACCTTCCAGACATTTACAGTGGGCAAACTGCCCAGACCAGCTCACCATGCTCTGAGCAGTTTGATCCTGGTTTGGAAGACTCCACAGGTCCCCATCCTGAATGCTTTGACTTCCAGCCTTGTACCTGTGCTTTATTCCAGCCTGATAATTGATATTCTTGTCGGTCACCTGGAATGTGCTGAAGAATAGATGCAGGTTTTTTATTGTAAAATTGTAAGTATATAAAGATTTGCACGATGAAATCCCTATGGAAGGATATGTAATGGAAGCAGGAAGCTGGTTGTTACATACTCTGTGTGTGTGTGTGTGTATATATATATACTGCATACATGTATATAGACATTGTCACAAATTTAATTTTATATGTGGAAATTTTATGTTTATGGTTCATATATAAATATGCACACACATATATACATACACATACACACTCACACATAATATATAGCTTTCCTAAACTAGAAATTCAAGTTACCAGGTAAGTCATATAATCAATAGTTTAATGACATATACAAAACCAATTTGAACACCAGTTGTTACACTAAAAGCACACGTGACATGCAGGGTTATCAGTGCACAGCGTTGCTACAGAAATCTTTTGCAAAATGGCTACATTTAAATTTACTTGCCTGTGTTTTAATATCTGTTCTGCCTTCTGTACTTGTCAATAAATGAAATCCAATTATATATTCACAAAACACACAAGTTTTTTCAGTATAGTGAGAGTTTTCATTGTTGCCGTGCATGTAGTTGTTGAGATTTAAAGAAATTCACAGTTCCACACAAATTACTCAGACATGAAAAGGTATTAAAATAAAATAAATTGTAACTTGTTGCAAGGATTTAAAGCTGACTTCCACATCCTTTAAAGAGTGGGAAGATATTAAAGCACTGGAGATTCATGACATGGCTCTCAGTGATGTGTACTCATAGATTTATTGCAGACTTACATGTTTGAATGGTGGCTGATGTACAAATATCTTCCACTTGGATTTTAGTCATAAATAGAGGGGGTTAAAAAGTTGGAGTCTGTAAGAAAGACAGAAAATTATACCATCTTAAACAATGTCTAGGAAAGTCATCTAATTTCATGGGCTGTGTTAAAACCTCAGAAGATGCACAAATTACAGATTTAGTGGCAACTATTGCAATATTGAAAGTGCATTCTTGTCTTAAATTCCCAGTCTAGCCAGTTGCCCTATGTGCTGACTGCCCCAGCACAAGGGCTTTTAAGCTTTTCCTTTCCTTTTGAAATCTTTGAAAATAATGAACTGCATCTTCATGCTAATTGCAGAAACAGAATTACTGTCTCTGAGTAAGCAAGGACTCATCAATATTGCTCACCTAATATTTTTATACTTAACATTTAGAGAAAGGGGAGATCCATAATGCCTGCAGATGTCTGTGGGAAAAGCAAAAACTCCTACCAAATCTATGAATCTACCTCTGCCTTATCTCAAGTTATTTTTCTCTAAGAGAATCAATAATAAAGTTTCACTGAGTTTTGATTTTAGCTCGCAAAGCAACTTTTTTTTCCCAGGTTACGGACTACTTCTCACCATGTAGGCAAGGCACTATGGCCCTTTAAATCATCTGCCCTTTCAATTCATTAAATCTAATAATATTTGATTTCTCAAGGTAATTTTGTGCCAAAGATCTTGGCTGAAGTCTGTAGGCTGCCTGAAGAAGGGGTATGGTATGGAGAGTAATAATGGTGTTTTTGGTTATTGTTAAAAACTAAATTTGCCGAATGATCTTGCTTGACAAGGACAGAAAAAGATTGGTTTGAATGAAGTTAAACGAACCTGTTCTTAAACTCATGACTGCTCAAAGTTACCTGTACTCCTAACTATTCGGTCATGATGCTCAAAAGAATTGAGAAACGCCACTGTTTCCTTTACTCATTATTCCAGAAGTTTCCATACTACACTAAGTAAGTTGTCCCACTCCCTCAGCTCACTGTCTCCTCCACCACCTGACATGAAGCCACTGGATTATCAGTTCCATGGTACAAACAGTGTTAGGGAGACTTCTTTCACCCCTCTCCTAGGTAGTTTTATTTTCCTATGTAGTGCTGTTTGCCCTGTGTTTTTACAATTTGAAAGTCTTGAACTCAAAAGAAAATAAATCCTTAACTAAATGAAGCATGGAAACAAATAATTAAAAGGAAATATTTATTGTCTACTTGATAGAATTCTGGTTAAATTCAACTACACAAGAGATTGCGCCTGTACAAAGGCCCCATCCAAAAGAGAAGCATTTTAAAATCCATTGACTTGATAAAATCTCTGAGGGTAATTCCATTTAATTGAGTCTTAAACCTTTTCTAATCTATATGTACCCACTGGATAAGAAGCAGGGAAACTTAAAGTGCTGTACTGGTCCAGGACTCAGGAGAATAAAGGAGAATTTTTGCTCTCCAGAGTCTTTTTAGGAATTTCTGAGCTTTTTCTATTAGTTCCTCTATCTAGAACCTTTCTAAGTATTTGTGATTCCCAAGAATTTTTCTATTTTCTAGGAATTCAGAGATTTATCTACAAAATAACGTGACTGTGTAAAAAGAAGTGACTTTGAAATATAATAGTGAATTAAAGTAGCTTACAGTAGCCATTTAGGTCATAAAATTTGCACCCACATTAGTCATAAAATCTACCTGCCAAATCCATATTGTTGGAAGCCAAGTTTTGGTATCAGACTGATTAAATTAACACCTCAGCACAAGGCCATGTGATGCCAGACTCTGTAACAGCACAATATGATTTGTAGTTGACCCAAATTTAACAATCAGACTCAGGACCACTGTTCTTGAATAAGTCTCATGTCTGACATGGCAGAAAGACCTACAGCCATTTAATTCTCCTGCTGACTGTAAATTAATTAAATAAGCTGTATACAAATAAAATAACATTAATTTATTACCTGCCTATTTTTTATCTTGCTTGTAACGTGTAAGTTGTGCCAGGGGAGATTTGGGTTAGATATAAGAAGGAATTTCTTCATGGAAAGGGTTGCTAAACATTGGAATGGACTGCCCAGGAAGGTGGTGGAATCTCCATTCCTGGAGGAGTTCAAGAAACAGCATAGCATGGTTCAGTTGACAAGGTGGTGTTTGTTACACTCAGTGATCTTTGAGGTCCCTTCTGACCTAAATGATTCTGTGAATTACCACTGTCAGATATATTTTAGGACATATTTAGAAAGAAGTAATTTTCATCATTCTTTTTCTTGTGCCCATCAAGAGTTTCTGAATTTATAGGCAAAACACAAACTTTGTCAAGAAGTAATCTATCTGCTTAAGCCAAACACCATTCCTTTCAAAACTTAGCTGTACTAATTCCTTACTGCATAGACTACTTTGAACTCCCAGAGCATTCATTACCTGCAGAATCTGCAACTGCTTTATAAATTATGACTGAAAAGGACTGAACAACTCTGGGATATCACCCACATTTTGTCCTTCAGTGAGTATTTCTTACAGAGCTCTGTAAACACAAGCAACCAAGAACATGAATGCAATCAAGAAGGATCCAGTGTCAATTCCTGTCTATGCTCTTGTAGCAGAGATACAGCACCTTCAAGGACTGAGTGTGCTCAATGTTAAATCCCTTGTGAAAAGGGTTAGAAACATTCTCTTTTACCTGTAGCACAAATACCTGGGCATTAAGGAAGTACAAGTGAATCTGAAAAGACCACATAAAAAGCAAAGCACAACTGAAGGAGAAGTTTCCTAGGTTTTAGTTTCACTGCTCTGTGAATAAATGCACTGATTGCCCCAATTATGTAAGTACATATTATGCAGGGGCTACAGAAGAAGGCAGTAAGGTTGCTACAAGAGATTCCAGCCATGAAGAGAGCATTGGATCTATTGACTTAGTCGTGTAAATAGAGATTAGTGAAACAGTTGAGAGGTAATACTGCCTAACTATATGGCCTTTTTGACTGGTTCGTTCCCAGTCCAGTTGCTGAGTGTCTGCAGAAAATATTACCTAATAGCACAAACCCCCACTATTTTTTGAGTGTAGCACACTGATTTTTCTGTTTGAACAGCCAAGGTCTTTCACTGTTAACAGTTTTTTCCCAGTCAGCTAGAAAGAATAACCATCATACATTCCTTAAAATATCTTTTCAGAAATCAAATAAAATAATGGTATTACTTGAAACTAAAAAGGCTTTAAAGTAGCAGTCCTTTAGAACACAATAGTTCAGACTCGTCTGAGATTTCATGGGTTCTGTAATAATGCAGCTGTTTTCCTCAGGGTGTTCTCACAAATTCATAAAAAAGTCTATTTGTTATGAGCATTCTGAAACCCCAAGGAAAGCAGCTGTGTTTTTGACAAACTAGGCCACATTTTCAACACCTCTAGCAAGAGACGTTTATAGAAGAATTCTATGCCTTATATATCCATGAGCAACATATTTTTTGAACACTAACAACATGCAGTGCTCTTAGCAGAAGATTACGCAGCAAGGCAGCCAAACTGAACATTGAGTTGGGCCACAATATGAAATTAAACCCCTGACCTCCAGCAGAAGACTTGCCCTAAACTTAAAATATGCCACCCAGAGTGAACTTAAAGGCCACTAGGGAAATCACTTGGACGATATAGGCATTTTAGATGTGAACTTTTTAGGCTTTTTAATACTTTTATTTTTTTTTCTTTTCCTGAAACTAGAAAAGCGTAAAGAATGAGTGACATTAGTAGGGGATCTTGGTGAATGTGCTTACTACAGTATCAATGAAATACAAACTCTGGGCAAGGTAATAACTTTCTTGCTCCTGCAAGGGTTTGTTTTCTTTTTTTCTATCAGTCCAAAAGCAATTACAGACCCAAATATCATTTTTGCTGCTGTCAATTTTGCACAACTTTTGTAGAGGCTTTATCCTGTACATATTTTGTACCATATGATTTTTCTGCAGCTGCTCAACCTTAATCAGTCCTTCCTGGATTTTGAAAATGTTCATTTCTTTCCTTTATGCTTTACAAACCCATTCTTTATGTACTAAACCCATCTTTCTTTGGCATATTTCAACAGTATTTATTTTATAACAGTATACCCATTATTTTTTGAAGTTTAATTTTTCAGTTTTTAAATTCCTAAATTTTCCTTCCCATTCAGGAAACCCAGCTGAAGTGTCTTTAATTCACTGACTTTCCTCAGTCTACTCTTCATCTCCATATTTTAGTATTAGTAGGGAAGTTACTCAGATAGATTCGTTGCCATTTCCTCTTGAAATGTCTGTACATCTAGATGTCACTAAATTTTCCAGGTGAACTGTGGCTAATCCATTTCCTTTTAATGTCATCCTTTTAATACCTCATTCTTTGATCCTCATCTCTCAAGGTATGCTTTCTCCTTGTCCCTTTCTTTGATCTTTATCTCTTTGTCTCTTTCTTTTATTGTACTCAGCTTTCTGAGTTACATCTGAGTTGCATCTCCTTTTCACTTTCCTTCATTTTGCATTTGCCGCTCAACTGCAGGTTTTCATCCATCAACTACAAGCTTCTACTACACTTTTTTTGGCCTTTCAGGGGAGCACTTATCTTGTGGGTCTTTTGATCCCAGTCTATAGGCTGTTTAATTTCATTTCATAGATCATTCTTCTTTCCTCAAAGATGTCTCAGTTTCCCATGCAACTTAATTGTATTCTTCCTTTATGTCTAGCTCTTCTCTTTTCACCTTTTTGGTTGCTCTTGACCTCAGTTGTCTTAGTACCAGCACAAGCCAGAGTTCCATCCTCACACGCCTGATTGAAATGAAATAAATGAACCATACTCTGATTTTTCTCATTAGATGACAAATCACTCTATTTCCTTTAAATCTGTTCAAATGGCATAATCATTCTTCAAGCAGGAATTTGGTTGATTTTATGCATTTTAATTTTCACTATATGAGCATTCTATAAATGTTAATGCTCATAGAATTAAAATTCAGTTTCCATTGCTGTTTAGTAAGTTTACCAAGTCCTGAATTCAGAATATATGTAAAAATTGAAAATTAAGACTTTTTGTAACTTAATGAAAGAATATGAATATGAATTATAGATGTGCTAGGAGTGAGATTCGCACTAGCTATGTATCAGTGAGCAGAATGCTAAAAGAAGGTAGAAGGAGTCTTCCAGTTCTAAGCATAGGTCAGAAGTCTGTAACAGCAAAGTGAATGTAAATTGGCATTTCTAGAGGTGAATGCTAAGGAGTATTGACGTTTCTCTATCTTCATCCTTCCACATGATAAAGATTAGAAGATATTCTGGATGAGTTATCAGAATGAGCATCCTCTGAGAAGTTAAAAAGTCTGAAACATGTCCACATTTTGGAACACCATTTTTTTTATTTTTTTCATTGACAGAAGTGTGGAAGTCGATGACAAGACTGAGAGTGACCTTATCTGGTTTAAATTAGTGCATCTCTGCTTAATTCAATAAATTTATGGGAACATAAAAAACACCTAAATCTAGTCCACTAAGTGTAGTCCTTGTTTTTGAATTTCTACTAAAGAACAGTTCAAATTATGCTTTCTCTTAATTGGCCTTTATGGATTCCACAGGAATTGAATTTTAAAAACGAGAAAATAAAGCATTTCTTAAATTCACATTTATAAATATTGTCAAATGCTCTTAAGTGGCAGACCCCTGTGTAAATAAAAATACAGAATCTAAGTGGACATCTTAAGTATGGGTCTAGAGCATAAGTTTCAGCAATTTGTATCTACTTTAATCAAGCTCTTTAAAAGGAGAAAAGTAGGAATATTAAAATTTTAGGATCAGATGCAGTAAATTAGGGATCTGTATGAATGGCTTAATGCAAAGTCTGATGTTAGTCAGTGCAGAAATTCCCATTAACTTTGGAAAGATTTGAATCAGATACGAAATGTGTTAAAGGCTACACAGCAGAAAATGTTTGCAAGTAAAATCAGTGTAGTCTTGTTAAGTACTGTCAATGTGCTTGTAAGTACTCCTTATAGTCTTTCCAGTAGATAGGCTTCAAACTTGGTTTCTCTAATTCACTTAATGTTGTACAGTATGTGTTTACAACTTCTCAGCTACAACTAATGACATTGTGGCACTTTAATATTTACCTAGGCCAGGAATCTCTTCCAGAGGTAGCAACAGTAATAAATGGTAAGATAGTAAATGAAAAGAAAGAGTGGAAAAAAAACAAGCAAGCATTTATGGAAATCCACACCATTTTTATTTTTGAAGGTGTCTGTTTTCTGTTCCACACCCTCCCCTCTGGCCTCCACATTGTTAAAATGGGAAGGAGACATAATCTGGAGAGAGAAACAAAAGTGGCTCTCTGACAGAACCCACTCACACTTTCGTTCTTATTTCTAGATTAAGACTATTCAAATTAGGAAGGATATATAGGCCTTTAGGGGGAATTAGTATGTCAGTGGAGAGCTGCATAGAGGAGAAAATCCAGGCACTTCCAAGGTGATGTTTGGCAGTGCTCAGTGCCCTTCTCACCTCTCCAAAGAATTTACTCTCTCAGAATTTCTTCTAAAAGGAAAAGAAAATTAGGTATATATTATTAATAATTACATATAATTATATGTTATTGTTATTAATTAATAATCAGATTGTTTCACTTAGAAGAGACACAAGTAAACTCCTCTAAACTGTGTTAGTTGCCATATTTACACCACCCAAGTTGCTCTTCCATGGACCATCTCAGTAATTTAAAATATCACAGAATAACAGAATATTTTAATTTGGAGCAGACCCACAAGGATCAAGTCCAAATGTTAAGTGAATGGCCCATAAGGGGTTCAAACCCACAACCTTGGCATTATTAGGCTCTAGGAAACTGAGCTAATAAGGTCACTTCACTATAAACCATTTTGGTTTGAATGGGAAACACTTAAACAACACTTTAGTGGGTAGTGAAAAGTGAGTGCAATCTTTATTTGCTTGTCAGAGAGCTACATTCCAGTCAAAATGCATGTAGTGTCATGCTCTGATGCTTATAGTTATACAGATATATGCTTTATTACATCATTCAGTAGATTTTACAATACTAAAAATTGATGCAAGAAACTGGTAGATGACCTGTAGTGGATTTCTCTTATAAATGAAATATCAGACAATTAAATAGTGAGGATGAGAAGGGGAGGAATATAAATTAGTGTTCCTATTATCTGTTGAATATTGAGTCTATCCTAAGAATTGATTAAAGTAGTGCAAGAAAAGACAGGAGGTGGTCATGAAATCCAAGAATATTTTATACTGTGTCTGTGCAGGAGGGCAGAATTAAGTTTCCTAACTTCTACTGGCTCATTTGGTACCCTTAAGAAATATTTTCTAACATGCTAAAGTGTCAGGAATTGTGTAGAGTTACTGACATTGCTGTTTGCACTCATGTTACAATGCCAGGCACCATAGATATTTCTTATGTATTTTATCTCTGTGGACAGTATGATCTTTAGAGGCAAAAGTTTCAAGGTAAAAAGCACTTTGATTTATGACCCTACAACTTCTTACTGACTAGGAAATTACCCAGGAATGTTAGCAAGACTGAGGTTTTGCTGGTGGAAATCAGGGGTTTGCAGGCTGTATCTGCACTTAGATGTCAAGCTGTCGGTGGTCTGTGACACACCGGGCTGTGCTGGAGCTGTGCCTCCTCCCTGTGGGGACAAGAGCAGGGTGTGCTCAGGCCATTGTACCCATCTGTGTCCATCCCAGACTTCTCTAGAGCTGCACACGTTGAATTTGGAAGCAGTCCTGGTTTCCATCACACTAAGGGAGTTGCAACGAAGCAATGCAGGATGCAAACGACAGAACAACTGTGAGTTTCCCGGCAGATTTGGTGGGGAAGTCAGGTAATGGATCAAGCTGCAGTGGTTGTCCATGCACACACTGGCCCTGTGACTGCACAACAAAACACCTCAACTCATAAGTCACAGCTTCCCAGGAATTAAAGTATTCTAGACAGAAATGGGCACGCAGGACACACAGGCATGTTAAATGGGAAATTTGCTGTTCTTGGTAAGTACAGTCTTATTAATACCTCACCAGCTGTGCTGGATTCAGTGGATTTTCTGCACAGTGCCTAGTGAGGCAGGATGTGCTTGCTGAGGTTGTTACCTGTCCAGGTGCTTCCTTTATGTCTGGTTTTGAAGGGGCTACACTAGTGTGCCAAGCTGTGCCTGAGATGCATATACAAGTGCATATACATAACATGAACTGGTACGGGTGTCCCTGGGCACATCATGTGGTTAGAGATGTGTAACCCATATGCACTATTCAGGTTTACCTTCAGTATTGTCCTTGGTCTTGATCTTACTGATTTATTAACAACTAACACACTTGGTAAAAAACTGGAGAATCTACTGTGTGTGCACATGTAGTAAAGCTTGGAAGAGGTGCCAACCCTCACTCCAATAATAACAATAATAATAATATTAGAGGTCTCCTTGTTTTTAAGCACATTTTGCTCCAGCAGTGTGGGAGCACATATGGACAGGATGTCTCCTAAAACATTCAGTTATTGTTGTTGTGTCTGATTTTACAAATACTTTTTAGAAAAGTTATTCAGAGAGAGTTAGGTAACACCTGGGCTTCCTGAGCTGCTTAATTCCTGTCCTAATGAACCTATCATTTCACAATACAACTGAACAGTCCTTTTGTGCTACAATAGCCTTCGTGGCATGATGCTTGTATTTTTTATTACATATATAGAGAGTGTGTGTTAATGTGTGCATGCGTATTTTTATGACAGGTGACTGGGGAACACCTAATTTGATTTTAGTAGTATTTTTTCAAAACTGTAAAATTATCTTGACAGGAGGGTCATTTTTTGTGTTACTCTTTGAAATCCATGGTACCAATCTTTCAAGGACAATGTAAATAATTCAAAACGAATTTAGATTTAGGATTATACTCATGCTTTTCACAATAATTAAACACACAAACTTATCAGGTTTTGTTTATGGAATGAATTTTTAATAAACATTAAATATAATCTGTTTCATCTCAGTAAATATATGCCATTTTTAAACATTAATTTCCACTTGGTTTGTACCAATACCTTTCATTATTTAATAGACCAGTTTTTGTCTGTGAAAGAATTGCAGCCAAATAATAAGCAATTTCTGTTTCAGAATTACAGTGCTGTACAAGATAGGGCAGCGCCTTTCTTTTTAGAATTCAGAGGGTAAAAAGTTTTCCTGATTTGCATATTGATCAGTTCAATGGTGATCTATAAAACAGATTCTGGAACATTGTCCAGGAGAAACTGACAGTATTAAGTTAAAAATATAGAGTCAACAAAGTTTTCCTATACCAGCTGTGAATTAAATAATGAGCTTTTCCCTTTTAAATATTATTTATAATTAAACAATTGTTTATCCTCCATCAAATAAATCAGTTACCCAGAATAACAATACTGTTAAGACTACTGTATAATTTTTCATGCATGCAGAATCATAGGTTGTATTTCAGAATCAGAAAACAATTTTTTTGCAGGCTGTGATTTTGGTAGAGACCTTACACTGAAATTGGAACTTTGGGACTCAATTCCAGTTGTATCTTGTAAATCTCTGCACAGTTTCATGGAGATGGTCACCCTTATGAAATCATACCAAAAAGTACTTGGAAAATTGACTGGCCTAGAAGTTGAATCAAATTCCATTCTGTTTTAGAACTGGGAAAAATAGGCTCATTATTCCATCACCTTTTTAGCTCCTTCCCTGTGGCACTGCCCAGGAACTAGCATCTGGCCACTGCTGTATCCACCAACACAGAAGGATGCAGTGACTTCCAGGGAGTTCACAAGGGACAGTCACTGTGCGTGAGCTCACCACACTTCTGAAAACATAAGGTGCCAGGTTAGACACCCAGAGAGTGATGATTAAATTCATTTTCTTTCCTGCAAGTAGTTTCTCCTCAAATATGGGAGAGCTTTAAATGCCACAAGGTTGTACTTGGCAATTTAGTAACATTCAAATCAGTAGCTCTGGCATATTGAGTGATTTTAATTAACTACTTAAAATACTTTGCCTTTTAATGTATCCTTTTTAATATTATATCCATCTGATGGATATGCAGGAATTTCATGGAACACGCAATTTGTAATTCCAGATTGTCATTAAACACAGAGGGTTTTTCCATCTCCAGGAAATTTTGCTGTAATAATTTAGGTTCATATCAGGTATTTTATTTGATTGCTTCAGATATATTTAAAATTATTATTGGCTAAATTATTTTCTTCTTTTCTTAAAATGCCTTGTATGTTCACTTAAAAAGATCTCCAAGAGCACCATTTTTTTCATAGCTTTTAAAAATCTGGAAAGTTTTTTCCACAGGGAGGTATGAGCAAAGGTGGAGTGTGGAGACTGGACAAGTTAAAAAGAAAAGTTCAGTGGCTTCTGCAAAAGGAAAAGCTTCTATTGAATTCCAGTAAGTCTAACACAGTTTCAGAACACTTCTTTTATTCTGCAATTCACTGTCTGATCAGTTGCTGCGTTGTAATATTTGCCAAGATGTCTGATACCGTAACCAGATTTTCTAGGAAGTATCATGAATCCTTCATCTATTTAAAGGTCAGAAAAAGGATTATAAAGACCGTTACTTTCAGAGCTGTTGCTGGCAATAAAAATGTGCAGTGCTGCCAATGTTTGTAATAGTGCAGAAGAAGAAAGAGAGAAGTGGACAGACTCCTACTTACAATAAGACATTAATTTTTCTAAATCTAAAACTGGAAAGACTCAATAATTTTTAAAATGCAAAATCTGAAAGAGATGTCCACCTCTTATTATTCAGACTTGGATACTTTTTAGTGTTCCATGTAGCATTTCTGTAATAATCAGGACTATTTTGTTAATTAGATTTATTAAAAAATAACTTTATGTTTATATTGTTCTTTCTATATAAATTCTAGAAAGTTACAAAACATTTATTTTGTGAACAATGACTATGAAATAAGGATCTAATGCTGGTTCCACAAGGGCTTGGTCTATGTAGCTTGTTGTCCTGGATATAGTAGCCAGGATCAGTTGGTCACTGTGTGGGTGGGTATTCTAAACCCTCTATGTCATTTTTCTCATGAACTGCTCACAATGGCCCATTGGCAGCTCCTGCCCAGGGCACACTGACCCCTCAGGCTACAAAGTGGGTGTTTAGGAACTTCTGGGAGATAAGGAAGTTTTCCTGTCTTCACACTTGTGACTCAGGTGTGATAATTCCCCTTCAGGGAGCCATTAGTACCTTCACACCCACCTGAGTGGTCATGTCTGCTAATGGGCCATCAGGGATGCCAAATCACCCATTGTGAAACTCCCCACCCAGGGGGAGGGACTGGGTGTTCCCATCTGAGCCCAGATATATATAAACTTGAGGTTTTGGGACTGTGACCTCTCATCAGATCCAGAGGAGGACCAGAGCTCAACTGGACTGCAACCATCATCTTCACCGGTAGGTTCCTTCTTTCTTTTTGCTTTGAACTCAGGGGGGCCATGTGGTGCTCAGCTCCGTTGTGAGCTCCATTCTGCTCATGCCCCACTGTGCTGGGCTGCGCATCTGTTTTTGTGGGTCAAATGGATTTTCCTTCTATGTCAGTGTATTTTGTGATCTTCTTATAAAATTGTTATTCTGACTTGCAATCCTATTCTGTTTTGGATTCATTTCTCCTGATGGTTTAACTCTAAACCTGCACACTTGTGTTCTGAATAATTACCTTTTTATATCAGGTTTATGATCTAAAGAATGTTCTACTAGAGAAGAAGGAGGGAAGAAAAAGTCTAAAGGAAAATTCAGGACAAATGAAGTTAGAAATAGACCTTCAGGGTTGTTTGTTGTTTTTATATTATATTCAGAAAACTTCTGTTTCAAATAAGTGAACTGCCTTGCAGTAACATGTCAAATTTGGTGGCCTATTTCAATTTTTGTGGATGCTTCAACCCTGGAAATGTTCATGTCTAGTTGGGATGGGGCTCTGAGCGACTTGATGTAGTGGAAGGTGTTCTTGCTTGTAGCAAGGGAGTTGGAACATGATGAACTTTAAGGTCCCTCCCAACCCAAACCATTCTGTGATTTTAGACATTTAAGTGCTCCTAAGCTGGATTTAGGGCATAAGGTGAGGACCAGACTTAAACAAGCATTTTGCTGAGGAAAAGAAAATGCATCCTAAAGCTGGGAAGACGTGCTGGGAAAAACTGTAGCAGGAACAAGTGTAGTGAGACTGGATCAGTCCTCCCTATCAGACTCGTGAGTTTTGCTCTGCTGCCTATCTCTGTGGCCCTTTCACCCTTCTATCCAGAGGAGAGATACAAACTCCCATGCTCCAATCTGAGCACACCAGCTGCCTTCATCTAACAATTTGAGACCTTCAGCTCCTTTGAGATTTTCTTGCACCTTTTATGTATTAGACTGGGTAACAAATAGAAGCATTTAGAGAAATATCTTGCTTACTTCTATTATCTCAGCAGTTTCTGCCACTGTTGTTAGCATTACATCTTCTAGCAGTTTGACCTTTAAACGTTAAGTATCCACCAGCATGAAACAATAAAAGAAAGAAATTGTAACTACCGAACACAGTGTATTTCTTTCCAGAAGTGTGTGTATGCACAATCACACATATATGTGTGGGCACACACCGATGCAAGAATTACTCATAACCCTGGAGGAGATAAATATCTGGTTTAGAATCCTTTAGTGTAACTAAGACCAAAAGGATATTTGCCCTTCATGATGAAGAATTTTCCCCCATTTTTCTTCTGGCAGAATTATCTTCACTCATACAAACAGCCTTTCCCTTGCTATAAAATTTCCATTAGATGGCTACATTCATTATAGCACTATCAAAGCATCTCCATCTAGATATGAATGTCTTGCTTCTCTTTGATTTTTTGCTTTACTCCTACACAGCTCTCCCAGATCACTGATCCCTTCAACTGCCTAAAGAGTTTCACAGTATGCAGGAGTTTACAAATGCAGATGTAGCAAAGCAATACAGCAACTGTCCTCTGCCTTCTCAAATCACTCCTCATCATTGCTATATCTGGAGAAAAATATTTTGACAGTAGTTTGTTTATGAGAGCTATCTCTACAGTATCAACAGAAAAATAAATAGAACTTAAAGAAATAGTTGTATGGAATACAAATGTAACTGTTCCTTAAATAATTTCTCTTACTCCTTAAAGAGAATATCCAGCTGAAACCTCAAGAGCCTTAAGAGGACAGAGTCACTCTTTGAACTCTTCCATAAGTAAATATGCTTATAATGGGATTGAGGTTTTACTGTTTCCAGGATTTATTTTATGGTACAGAAGGTTAAATGCTATACAAGTAGTCCATGGGTAACTTGTGCTCTGCATTACATGGAAGCAGTCCATTGGTCCTGACAATACAGCCTGTGGTTTCAGTAGTCACAGCCAGGTGGTACAAAACACCACTCTCTAAAAAAGATATATGTAAATGAATTGCATGTGTCACATAACAATTTCATACCTCTGATTTTCATTTTTGACTTATAAACATCACTGTTAATAATATAGAGTTAGTCTATTGCATGTTCACATCTGATTAAGGTAAGGGATTGATTTGTAAATTCTGAAGGGCTTTGAGTATCGATACCATGTTTGCTGTAAAATTTGTATGTAGCTATATTTTAAAAATGCTCAGGCAACTAATATTCCATACATGTTTGTAAATGTGTTTGTTAGAAAGCAATACAATTCAAACTTGAGTTCTTTATAAAAATGTCATGCACTCACAATATTTTTATTATCATAACTTGGACTTCAGTCATGAAAGTGTTCTTCCTCACAGTGGTCCCAAAACCCAAATTCTAAGCAGATTTATATTTGCATTAGCCTTAATAACGTTACTTCAACTTGCATCAGTGTCCTAGTTAAAAGCTGGAGCAGAGACGACAGCTGAATAGTAACTTGGCTGCTGTATGGACTGGGAGGGAATCTGCCAGTGGAAAATAATTGTGTTGTGATCCAAAATGTAATCTTGGTCATTGTCCAAAGTCCATTCTTAGGGCTCACTGAAAGTTGAGTGTAGCTAAAAGGAGTGCCCATGTTTACTTTAACAGGTTTTTGGTGAGGCTATCAGAGCTGGGAGATAGGGATGGTCAAAGAAACATTCCACTGAATACATCTGGGATTGGATTTTATGGATTTTTTTTCTTTCCCACACTTGTAACTGATGCTTGAGTTAGCAGAGGAAACTGCAGGAAAATATAAACATAGCTGGATTAGGGCACTCTGAAATCTCTCATAAGAGAAAAACACAGGTGAACGACTCCAGAACTATCTCAAAACAAGGAAATGTACTTAGTGTTGATAGTTTGGTTTTGTTTTTTTTTTTTTTTTTTTTTTGGTTGGTTTTTCGTTTGTTTGGGGTTTTTTTTGTTTGTTTGTTTTTAAAACCAGCAGTCTGCGTAGTGTTAAGAAGTGCAGTCATTAGAAATGTATTCACATCTCAATTTCTTTCCAGACAAGAACTAAGCACAACTAATAGAAAACAATGACCACATGCAATGCTTGGATTCAATATGATCTAGTTAGTTTTATGTGCCCAATTAGGTTTAGGCATCCAATTAGCTCTCACCCCAGATTTCTGAACTCAAATGAAGATAAACAAAGTGTGTCGAGTTCTGATATGAAACATACATTAATAATTCTCTAAGATGCTATTTTACAATGTTTATCAGATTCAAACATGGTAAGATGATATACAGCCTTAAGCTCTGATCTTATTAATTTTGACTGGTACTAGTTTAGACCTCAAGAAAGTTAAGAGGAATGACAAAAATATAAATAGAAAAAAAGTCAAGTTTTTCCTATAAATCAAAAGTATGCATTCATATGGTTGTTCAGTGCAAGTTTTCTCATTCTCTGTTTTGATCTGATATAGACCAAAGATAATTCAATAAAAAGCACAAGAATATAACCCAACAAAGCATTTTTATACCCTGATTGTGTTTACAGGAGACAATGGCATGTTTCTCACTATGGAGTTAAGATGAGATGAATCTGATATGCTTGTTTGAGGTCATCCACTTGGTGCAATTTTCCCATTGTGTGCTGCTTTGACCCTCAATCATGTTAGGTATTGATAATGTGTAAAGATTCAGATATCTCAGGAATGCCAATGTTTAATGGGAGGTTTACGACACTCTCTGTTTTTCATGGAACTCCTTTAACATAATTTAACAAGGTCTGTTGTTATAGGAGAAATGATCAGTAAAAGTATATGCCTTATACCTGAGATGCTGATAAATAAATGGGGGTTAGAGGATTGCTTGGACTAACTCTAAGTAGAGCACTATTATACCTGGGTTTATAGCTCTGTGGTTATTTTGTTGTCTTATTCAAATAAAAATTTCCACTCTACAAGTTTATTAGTAATAATGGGATTCTTATTTCTCAAAAATAGATTGAAAACTGATTGTAAGTTTGCACTACTATACTTTGTTAATTAAAACAAGTAAAATAAAGAAGGTTGTAATTTCTTGTCATCATAAAAAGAAGAGGTAAAAGAGATAAATTGTTTGTTGTTTCAAACAAGTTGTTTTTAGGAAAAAAAATAGTACCAAATTCTGACCACTGCCACCTTTGTCAAAATATCTCTAAAATGAAGAATAATAACAAATACTCCAAATTTAGGAATTTATTTGAAAGTTCTTAAATTCAACAGATTAAGTCTTTGCTTAAAAAATACTTGCTTTTAGAAAGAACAGTTATTAAAACCTGCTTTTTAGAAACATTATTCTCTAGCCTTATTTAAATTCATAGAGTTTTTGACGAAGTGACCTGACATGTGAGGTCAGCGTTTTGTATGAGCATGGACTAAATGAAAATACATGAGTGTATCAAGCAGCTCAGAAATAAGGCTGTTCTACGGAACATAGATTGCCTGGTTGGGTTGATACTGGAAAAGGAAAATTTTGAATTAATAATCCCAGTCTTGTGGTTTTGGCAGTGTTGACTTTCTCGAGATCAAGGAAAGAAATCAGAAAACCGGTGAGTTGAACCTTTGTAGGAAGTATTACTTCTGCAAACAAATCAAAGAAAAAAAAAAAGCTACTAATTATCTCAAGAAAGATAATAACGTTATTAACTTAGCTTTATTACAAAAGGTATTAAATTGTCAATAAAACAAAACAGGAATAACTTATCTGCATCAGAAATACTGAGTGAGTAATTTCAGTTGTCTAATGAGCCAGATCGTTTTCCCCTGATGAATCAGGGGAAATATTTCTGTGCAGGTGCAGGGAAGAATGCTACACACAAATATGCAAGCATCAGGCAAAGCTTTAAAGCTTCTGGAATCATGAAGTAGTTGTGACTGAACAGTAAGATGGATGTTTAATTTTAGGGAAGTAATATTTGTTAAGAAACAATGTAGATTGGCTAAATAAGGCAAAGAGCAATTCACAAATATTTTCTGGACTGATATCCAAATACTGTCTTTGCAGTTGTTTTCTTATTTGCTGTTACCTGGTAGATGAGTGATTGATGTATGTTTATGACAATGTTTTGAATCTCTAAAGGTTCATAAATGTAGCTGTGAATCATTCTGGCTCACATCCAGCTTGAAAGTACAGAGTGTGTCATTTACTGCTGTGTTGGTGCCTGTTCTGTTCCAACACAGTGTGAAAGTAATGCCATGCCATGAGCTAATGATCTAATCTAAGAAGTTTGACTGGTTAATGAAAAATAATGATGATGATAATTTTAAAAATCACCAAAACCAAACCAAAATTACAGTGTGTGTTTTCTACTTTGCATTGGTGATAATGTTCAAAGTGGCAGCTGCGCTTTGCAGTGTAAAAGAGTAGCATAGAGTGGACTGTAGCAGAAATCACCCTCTTTACTGGTGTTCCTCTTTCCTTGTTCCTAAGCCTTAGCTGAGACATTTCTTTTGCCCATCAGTTGAATTCCCTCACAGAACAGCTGATTTGAGCCTGGTCAGTCACACTGCCAGCACTTCCACTGAGTGCCATACCAGTGGGGTGGGAATTTGTATCTGCTTTATGGCCTTTGCCTGTCGTGGCAAGACAATGCATATTATGTCCATCAGGAAAGATGGAAAACATTGATATAAGTTATAGATGAGGGATGATAATTCAAAAACAGTGAGGAGTAAATAATAATCAGGAGAAAGAAGCCTTTTTATCTGAGAATTTCAAGCACATTACAGAAGTAGCTTGACACCTCTATTTTTTACTTCAATTTCTACACACAGAAGTTGCATGAAGAAGGCAGCACCAGTTTTCCTATTTTCCATTATAGTTATCATATTCTGATACTTTAAACCACATAATTCAAACTTCTGTCATGTTTCAGATATGCAGGATTGCAGCTTGACACACACAGCATAAACCTTGAGGATTTTAGTTGTAAGATCTCTGCCTATGAACTCTTGTCTGGAATAAGTGAAAAGTTATTTTCTGCTCTATGATGTTGTTGTCTGTTTTGCAGAAGAAATACATAGAATATATATTTACTGCATTCTGTGGCAGATCTATAACAGCTTAAGACCTTCTATAGATTTTAAGGCTTTAAAAACCATTCAGTGGGCTGAGCAAGGATGCCATTGGCAAGCTGGACTGTGTGTTTCTGTACTATCAGAGCAGTGATAAACAGAAGCTATCCAGGTATGTTGAATCCATCATACCTGCCTAAGTGAGAAGAGAGATGATGCAAAAAAAAAAAAAAATTCCACAATGCCACATGATTTGTGGTGTGTCTATTGAAGCTGACACAGGGAGAAAAGGTGCCTGTCCACAACCTGTTACTGCCATTATTAGGCTTACAGGAACTTTATTTGCCTTAAAAATTCCTGTTCAGTCTGAAAAAATGACAGAACTGCCACCTGTTTGCCAGGAGCTCAAGTCCAAAAGCCAGTTTATACTAATTTTAAAGGATTGCTAATGTCACAGGAACAGGTGGTGTCAAAGCCCCTCTTGTAGATGTTTCCAAATTATTCTCCCTTATATGTTCCCACACATGGGATCAAAGCCATGTTTTTCATTGTTGTGCCCATGAATACTATTGGAAAGTGTCACCTCTTTCTTGATAATAAGCATGCCTGGGAATGAGATGTATAGCCACTTTTAGGAATTTTAAGGTTCAGTTTAGAAGCATATTGAAGTGGAGAACCATTGGCACTGGTTGTTGCCTGCGGTGGCTGCATGGTGGTACCAGTGCCATGGCCTTCCTTTTGAGCTAGTACTCATTTGGAGCTCTCAGAAAAACCATCAGAGGAGGATATTGCTGTTATGTGACCAAGCTAATTTCACAACTAAATGTGTTCTTGAGGTATAAGTAGACAAGTGCCCACTTTTCCCCTTTCTCATTTTCTTTACTATTAATTCAGAACTTTAGTTGTTTTGCTGTTTGGAGGCGTTTTCACAGTAGTTTTTCAAGGACACACAAATTACATTATAGTTTGTTTGAAAGGAGGGAGTTGTAAGGATAAAGCTTCTGAAAGTTTTCAAGTTATTTTTTAAAGGAAATGCAGACTCCATCTTTTGTGCTCTTACTGGTTATAGCAGCTAACTGAACTTTACTTTCTGTGGATAACTACTAGGGGGAAAAAAATTACAATATTCCACAGTATTAGGACATGTCAAATTTTTTTCCTCTAAATTCCCTACCCTGTGCTGCTTCTGACACAAGCTCAGCTGGTGTTTCATCCTCTGTCAAACTTAATCTAAAAAGTACTTCCTGTGAATTTCAAGGGAGTTCCAAGATGAGCCTGTTCACACATGAAAATTAAACTGTTCCTCTAAATGGCTTTTATGGAGCCATGGAATGTCCAAATGATATTTAATTGGTGACATTCCATCATTTTCATTTCCAAACCATTCTGCTAAGTTTGTTCATGGGGCATTAGCACAAACATCCGACATGCTTTAGCCAGTTCCTTCTAATCTGACAGCCAGCTAGCCATCAGCACAGGATCATAATCACCAAACAGCAGATAATTCACCATGAACTCAGGCATCCAAAGCTGGATATAGAGTTAGGGTTGTGTATTGTTAATTAAGGCCAGTGACAAACAGCCTCTGTACAGAGGGTGTGGTAACGATCTGCACAGAGCAATTACACACTGTGGCAATTAATTCTAATGCAGCAGAACTGTGGGGGGCATTGAGGACAGAACAGTAAGTTGTAAATGACTGATCAGAAATCATATTGATCAAAGGTGTTTTTTTCATCTACAAATATTAAACCTTGGTGTCTCCAGTGCTTTGTTAGCTGCTTTGTTAATAACACTGATGTTATTAAAACATACAGGCCTCCCTCGGGCCAGAAAGATAGTTACCTACTTAGCTGAAATTCAAAGAATTCAATTAAATACTGCAGCCTTGGGCTAGGGTTCTAAAATAATATTCATTTTGAGCCTTTCTTGCAGCCTTGGAATTTTTCCTTAATTGTATTGAACATCCTCAGGGTCCATGGATGTGAAGAAGGGAGTACAGGGTCTGAAACAAGCTGTGTTTTCAGATTCACCACTGGATGTGTTTGTTTAAGATAAGACCAAATGCCTCCAAATCTGACAGAGGAGAAAGAGGTATAAAAATTACTGGCACTGGGAAAGTAACATTTCCTAAACTAAATCCTCGGTTAGTGGAAACTGAGAAACCAGTCTGTGTTAGCTGAGTTATCCACATGTTTATCAGTGTAATCTGGTCCCCTGCACTGAGGTATATTTCTGTTTATCTTTTATTTTTTTCCCCCCATACTTAAAAGACAACAACAGCAGGACTAATAAAAGTAACAAAGATCTTCACCTTTTTTCTTCATCCACTGCCGAAAACACTGAGATGAAAGATCATTAGCAATTAATTTCAATAAATATTTAATTGATTTTTTTCTCTGAAGTGTGTATAGAAAAATATTTGCAAAAGAAAAACACAAAAATAAAAAATTTTGAAATCTTTAAAGATTTATTAATTTGCCTTTTTTTTAAAGCAAGTGGTGTTTTTCACTGAGAAATCCTAGAACACTAGGAGTCAATGGAGACAAGCATGAGAAACATGATGCTTCAGAGCCTTGAATTCCTTCCATCCAAATTCATTACAAGCCACAGATTAGCGGCTAAACCCCAATTTTTACATACACCCTGTGTAATTAAGTTTGATCTAGGTTTAAAGTTTTAAGGAGAAACAAAGATAATGTTTGTAAATTAAAGCCTGAAGGCATAGCATGGAAAATGATAAAAGCTAATTCTTAAATGTTAAAATGTCTTTTGCTTTACAAAGACTATGCAATGGTTCTAGAAGCCAGAAATAATTATTTAGCTTTAAAAAATCACTTAGAAGTTCACATACTTGTTTTCCCCAAACTTTACCAACATTCCAGGTAATTTGGTGGAACAAACCCAATACAGTCTTCTAATAACCCAGACTTAAAATGGTTCTGTGACTCAAAGTGAGTATGACCATCTCAAAATGGTCATTGAAAGGTAAGATCTGATTGTAGAGATGTGCTTTCATAGAATCTCATGTTCAACACCAATTGATTGGATGGCAGATCTATAAATCTAAGCCCAAAGACAGCAAAGACGGGTTTATGGGCAAAGAGAACATCAAGAGTTCCCCTTGAACTGATCACAAAATCAAGGTTTAAGTACAGTCACACAGCCAAAAGAAAGGTAATGACTATAGGACTCACTAGTTAAAGAAACTTTTTCATTGAATTTGTCTTCATGAGTCAGTCTCAGCTGATGCAAGTTATCTTTTGTTTATTGTAATCAGCAGAGTAACAATAATTCACTCTGGCTAAAGTTGTAGCTTGCTATTTCAAATAAAATGTTCAGTTGCTGAATTTATGAGGGTATAATTGAGATAATATTTAAAAAAAAAAAAGCTTTAATTTTTCTCATTTATAATGAAGGTGTAGGGTGGGGAATGGATGGACCATGAAATGATTAGACAGCTTGTGTGACTAATAGGAATACTCTCCCTAAAGGGAAAAAGAACATCTTACCAATACAAGTGCACTCAATTAGAATTTTGAATTAGAGTGTAATTATGTTTAAGGTATAAAAAAAAAGAAGAAACCTTTTCATCTTCTAGGTGGCCTCATTTTAGCAAAAAGACAAATTTAGGAAATGTTTTGGCCAAGATGATGGTCTGCATCTTTCATAGGTTTGGACTAAATCCAACTCCTGAAGGGCTTGAAACAGTTGTATTATCGTCAATGTACCTGGCTTTAAAAAGAAAGGAGAAAACACCCCACCAAAATAACAGCATAACAGGTCCAAATACTCACTCTTACTTACTTATATCTTATTTTTGCAAAACAAAATGATTATTTATATCAATTACTTATATCAAATATAACACAACATTCCAGATTTTTGCACAGAGGTGA
Organism: Formicarius rufipectus; assembly: GCA_013399695.1. NCBI lineage: Eukaryota > Metazoa > Chordata > Aves > Passeriformes > Formicariidae > Formicarius > Formicarius rufipectus. The sequence continues at coordinate 1,283,747 of VXAU01000760.1, forward strand.
GTTGTGACTGAGGAAAAACAATGACAAAACAACCCATTGGCAAGCTCAGCATGCAGATCCAAGTGGCTGTTCCCATGCTGTCAGGTATTACGTAGGGCATGTTGCATGTCTTGCCTCTTTGGCTCCTGCACAAACAGGGGTATTTTGAGAATTTCAGTGTCTCAGAGCTGGTGTAATAATGGGATGTAGCTCCCTTATTTATTGGTGTCTGGTGTGACCCTGTCATTGGGCACAGGCTACACTCAGTATTTGGATAATGCTGCTCCTTGGTGAGTGGCCAGGGGTGCTCAGAGTTCAGCAGGTGACCCTGAATGCAGTGGTACAACAGTGTACAGTTTGAGATTAGGGTTGGGAAAATGATGGGTGTGTTGTGTTTGGGACTGAGCTGGAAAAGGGAAAAAAAAGCCAGAACAGTAACTGTACCACTGAACACTTAATGTTTTGGCCAGCCTGGTGTTTTATTTTGCATGGGGGTTATTTAATTTTGTTAGTGTATTTTTTTTGTTACTGTTTTCCAACAAGAAATATTTAACATACAAAATGCAATCTCAAAACTCAAAATGAAAAAAAACTCCCTTCTGAATTTCAAATAAAAATGTTTTGATGTTTCTGAGAAATGGATCAAAATGCAAAAAATGAGTGTTTATGGGACAGCAGCAGGAAGAAAATAAGTAATTAACCTACAAATACACTTGGTATACATAAGTTATATAAATGGGAATATAAGAAGGAGTAATCATTATGGTCTAGACTGGCCCTTGCCAACAAGAGCTGCAGACAACACCTGAAGGAAGCTTCAGAGTATGCTGAACCATGTTTCCTAATATATATATAGGTTCTTATAGAAGCAAATAAGCTAATGTTGGGCTTTTCTTAAAACATAGAACTTTCAAGATACTTAGGCATCTAAGAGCTTCTAAAACTTTCAGAACTTAGAGTTTCAGTCTGTCCAATTGATGCTCATCTGCCAGATGAGGTTGATTCTCACCAAAGTCTATTCCCCTGTGGCAACTGGGAAATGAAAATAGAGGTACTGCATCTTCTAGTGCTTGTGCAATGAAACAAAGGGAATCCTTGCACATATATGTAAAGCAAGTTCTAACTGTCTAAGATGAAAAAATATTTTGTTTGAAACAATATTTTCCTTACCTTTTATTTGTTAGAAATGAAGCAGTGTATCTGGAAAGTAAAAATAATGAGTTTATAATTGCAAGGGGCATGGTAGAAATAGCAAGTTGCAGTCAGAACAAGAGCTTGCCCAATTGAGTGTTTATCAGCTAAAAATAAAAATCAAGGGGAATATAGATCCCTGAATGCAAAGAGGAAGCTGGTAGTGTAAAGGAGACAGGGGCTTGACTATGCTGTGATGTCTGTTCTGTTTCAAAGTTTGACTTGGCTTTCTCTCATTTGCACCTTCTGCATGCCAGCACACAAATGGAATGCAGGAGCTGAGGCATGGAGGCAGCTGTAGCTTTCTAACCCTGAAAACAATCAAAATTGATTTACTGTATCCAATGTATTGGAACAGATAACCAAGTAGATAATTGCATACATTTTAAACAACCATTGGACTGGAAAACTGTAAAAGTAAAAAGAGAAGGTAGAAGCAGAGAATGAAATGTGCTTTGGTGATTAGCTGGAAAGATTATTAGGCTGGACTTTTTCTTGAGATTGTATAGAAAAAGAAAATCTTCACTCACATAATCTTAATATAATGAAGCCCATATTTCAATTCTTTTATTTACTGTTTTGTCCTTTTTGTTTGCAATAGATCTGACACCTGCTGTTTACCTCATGCCGTCACTTAATATCACCATTTTTCTCAGAGTAAAAGTATTATTTTTTTTAAATAATAATAATTTTGGAATTGTTTTCCCCATTATGACTTAAGTATTTTTTTATCAGAGCAATATAATCTAAGCAGTAACCAGGAAGATAAAGGCATCCATGCATTCCCATTCCTTTCAGAATACTCAATATCAGTATGACTTGGGATCTCCACTTTGTGCCCCAAAACACCCATGTAGAATCTGAGAAACAAATGACCTATAACCTGAAATAGTCCAAGTCCACACAGAAGATCGATTTTGTGGGTCTGCTGCAAATATTCCTACCTTCATGTAGCACTACCTCATGGCAAGAAGTGCAGTGCATTGGCATCAGTTGATAGGATGAATATCTGACATTATACTCTGTCTTTCTGTGCTCTTTAGTGATTTCTAATTCTGATTATGAATCACAGAATTGCAAGACTAGTAGAGCAAGGTATCACATAAATCTTATAGTATTTCTGTTGCTGCTGCCAATGAATTATCTGCCTTCTTACCAGTCAGTCAGGATTCTGGAGGGTTTGAAGCAGCTTTAGGCTCTAATTGGTAATAATTTATGCATGGTAAAACTTAATGAGACCAACAAGACAGTTCTTGCACAGAAAGTTAAGTGTTCATTCCTAATGTTGCTCAGAACATTTTCAAAATTGCCCTTAGAACTTGAGGGTATGAGCAAGCCTCACTCCTGGTAATACTCTCATGGCTTCCTGCTTAAATGTTTCAACAGTAAATCCATGTGACCTTCAAAAGCGACCCTTCTGACTGCAGTGCTATGAAAGAGTATTTTAAGAAAGGAAATTAATAAGATGCTGCTACTGTATGGGACTGGATCATACCCGCGGTTGGTTGCTGAGAACTATTCTGCTTTACTTCATTGTGCATCCTTCACAACTCTGTCTCAGGCTTATTCAGGTTTATATGTTTAGTTCTGTCATAAGCAGAGAAGGCCTTTCCCATGGCACATGCAGGTCTGTCTATGCATTGCTGCTAGAGCAAATCACGAGGCACAGGACAGTGTATGCTGATCATTCTAGTGGTCTACAGAACACCAAGGGAAAACCTGGACTGTGGGGATGGTAGGTCTGCAGGAATATAGCCAAGAAATCCTGCACACACCTATTAGTTGAGCATTTTTCAAGTACACAGAACGATTCAGATAGTGTGAACAGAGACAACAGTGTCTGGCCAAGTCCACCAGCATTAACTGGAACAATAAAATAATAAATAATAATTATTTTGTGGACTTAAATGATCAGGGAGTCAACAAGCCACTGTCATCTCAGCCTTTTAGCTCTGAGTTACAAAACTTCTTTTGCCTTCCCAGTTGCACCTGGATAGCAGATTGTTTAGGGTGACATTATCTGGGTCCAGATGGTCCCACCTACTGCAAAATCTGTAGTGCTTGTTTAGTTTGCAGTGGTTCTACGCCTTGATCTTTTACTGGCTCTCTGGAGAAGGAGGGGGAAGGATTAGTGGGCTCAGCATATTGCTTGCTGTGCCACCAGTGAATGGTGTTCCCCCATATTTTCTTTTTATTTCACTTTGTGACTGAGTTGTTTTCCAGAGAAGACCAGGGAGCAGATTAGAGTTTTATTGAGAGTAGAGATAATTATTTAAATTACTTAATGATCTGCTTCCCATTATGGGTGAGGATGTGGGGAAACTATACTGAGGGTAAGGACAGCACCTCCTTGAAGTGCAACTCTACTTCAAAAAGTAAATCTGAAAGTGTTACGGGCAAGTAAATATTTACTATTTCTCAGGGATCCCGTGGTAAATCTATCTAGACTCATAAGAATAGTTCAGGTGGGAAAGCACATCTCAGGATATCACTGTGAAACTCTGGTTCACAGCAGGGTCACCTGTGAGACTTGACTTCCTCAGGACTGTATCCATCCTGTGGCTCTGAAAAATTGTTTGTAATCTGAAAATCATCTTATGGGGGTTTGGGTTTTAGTTCTGGTTCTGCACCCATAGATCAGGCCACAAGGAAAAAGATATATTTACAGTAATTTTCTTTCACCTTGCGACTCTTGCAGGGAGTAGAGGTCACAACTTTGCAAGAGCAATCCTATGGACTATCCTGAAGATATGTCTGAGCAAATAAAACAGTTGAATATACAATTTATCCAGTATTAAATACCTTACTGCATTTCCTGGTACAGTGCAGCCCCTGTGTAGGTAAGAGATGATCAGATCTGGAAGTTCATATAGAAGCCGTGAGTGTGCCCTGCTTTTAGACTTGAGAAGACAACACTTAGATAATTATCGCCAAATTAGCTTCTCATTGAAGCTAATTAGAGCAGAGTGCAGCAGTCTGTGCTGGCCTCAACAGGTGCATCAAAACACTGCAGAGATGCTAACTCTGGCCTTCACAATGTTATACTTACAATACCACAAACTGTGCTCAGAGAGCAATCTGAATCAGGTCACTCAAGAGAAACCTGTGCCTATGATTTTCCCATGTTGGCAGGGTGAGGTAAAGGTTAGATGTTATCACAGTCTGAATTCCATCTCCATGTGAAGACTACAAAGTGTCTTGTCCTTGCGAAGATTGTTCTTTGAGTTTTAACAGAAAGAGACAGCTTTTCTGCTACCAAAAGTAAGGCCACTATTCCCGAGATCCTTGAGTTGTCCTTAGGCTCATGGTTAGGATGGTCTCTTGAGAAATGAAAGCATGGACTGAGTTTTGTGAGGCCTACAAGAGGCTAATATATTTATATCCACCACCTCGTTGGCTGATTATACCATAGTAGCACACTCATAACAACTGCTAGCATTTCAGAATGCAGCTCTGCTGACCCCTGTGTTTTCTGTATTCAGAATTTCAGCATATTAAGACACACTAGACCTGCTGAGTCTTGTGGAGAGAAGCAGATGTTCCTGAACTCGAGGTGACAGCAGTGTGTAGACAAGGGAGACAAGGCTCCCTTCTTAAGATAAGGTGCTGTAAATCAAGGTTTGTCCTGACCTCATGTGTAGAGAACAGACAATGTAGCAGATAACAGGACAGCTCGGGCAGTGCCAGCTATGACTGACTGCAATCCCCAACAGCAGAGAGAGGCTTTCTGGGCTGGTCACATCCATTCTGCATGAAATGCCAGTTTGGCAGAAATTATACAGCTGACCCATCTCCAGACCACTGAATTATGATACTTCTGACCTCATTTCCACACTTAGCAAGGGTGAAAACTATGTCCTTGCCTGTATCTCACATCCCCATAATCTTCTACCTTTTTGCTGTGAGAAGCCAAGGACATTTAGAATTCAAGGCCTCAGTGCCATCCTTTTGACAACTTCAAGGCTACTATGTGAGAAAAAGTGTTTTTTTTCACCTCTTAAATCAATTATTTATCCTTTTCCATATTTATAATGAAACTTTGGAATGATTGCTTCTTTCCTTTCAGTTTTTTTATTGTTGTTGCTCTACATCTGAGCACCATGTAAAGAACTCAGACCACTGCAAGCTGATTTTATAGTAAATTTTTATAAAATACTCCTTGAGTGTTGGCTGCTTATGTGAAAGTGTGGTAAAAAAGGCTAATATACTCACTTCCCTCTAAATTGTCCTATATGTGATAAAGAACTTACAGCATCTGTTCTGTATCACAGGGAAATTCTCCTCACAGTTCCAAAACAATTCGGAGATTCTTATCAGTCTTGCACATCACCTAACCATGCAAATTAGCAAGGGAGTCATGATCAAGATGTCACAAAAACATCTGGTGTACATCAAAGTCTTTCTCTTGCCATAACTGACAATAATTTATTAAAAAGTTTTAGAAAGAGAAAAGCCTACCAAAATGCCAGTGGTGTTAAGGAGCAAATAGCAACTGAAGAGTGAACCCTGCCTTTCTATGTGTCCATAAGAAGGTTCAAACCTCAGTAGAATTAGTGTGGATTAGATGAGACATAATCTTCTGCTTCCCAACCTAGTGTTAGAGGAAGCAAGAGTCTTGATGGAGTAACCAGCATGTATCCAGGGCTTTGTAGTATCACAAACCATTCAACACACATTCTTATGTGCTTTGTCCAAATGCCCTCTGATAACATTTACCTTTGCATTCTCTGTAGGGGAAAAAAAAATGTTTATAGGAAAGAGTTTTTAGTAAAACCTAGTTAAATTATGCTAAATCCAAACCAAAGGTTGTTTTCTGAATAAAGGAAAGGTTAACTAAACTGCACAAGGCACAGCAAATGCCATGAAGAACTTCGGTATAGTCTAGCAGTCATTATTATATTTGTACCTTTTGCATAACCTTTTTTAAAAGTATTGAATATGTGTGCTTTGTTTTAAGAAGTTTTTTTAAAGTACAATGCACCTAGTAATGTTTGAGTCTTGCAGATTTAGAAGACAATAGCCACGAGTTGCTGAAAGGGCTTTCCCAGGAAGAAGGCAAAGATGTCTAGACCTTAATCAATATCTGAGTTGATATATCATAGGTAAAAATAATATAATCAATATCTGAGTTGATATAGGTAAAAATAATAAAATCAAGAAATTGCTCATTTCTTCATACTATTTGTAAGGTTCTCTGTAATCAGATGAAGCATCTATGATATGTTCCCATAAACCACATTTTTTCGTAGCCCATTTGTTGTTTGAATTCCTGCATATTCTGAGTGTGAATTGTTTCCCACTGTCTTGTTCAGTCAGTAAATGTCTGTGCCTTACCGAATTCCAAGTGTGGTAAGCAACACAAAAAAGCCTGAAATGCCAGTTCTGGTTGTGCCAGTACTTGTTGCAGATTCCCTCAGTACTGCTTCCTGACTCTGCACCTCACAGCAGATAGAGCAGCACAAAACAGAAGATGGGTGTGGGTGGGATCTCTCACTTCTCCAGCTCTTGCCAGCAAAGCGCTCTAATCTTGTCTCAAGGGAGTTTACCTGTTTGTTACCCAGTTGTTTGACTCACCCAATGCTCAGAAAGTTAGAGAAGTTCTTGTGGAGCCTCAGGCAGATCATTGGGAAATTGGGAATCACAAGAGTGGAAGCATTCAGAAGCACTTGGGTGACTTAGGGACACTGGTCTTTCAGCTTTCCATGAGGATCAAACCCTGCTGGGTGCCATTTGCCTTATAACTCTATTTGAAGGGAGCAGAATACATTGAATAATTTTCAGCCTTTTTTTTTCTTTTTTTTTTCCCCCCAAACTGTAACTAAATTATTACTTTGAGGTCTACAGTCAGAATTTTCTGCTTCCCAAAGTTCATACAAAATATATTGTGCTTTCTTTTTATCTCCTCCCTTTTCCTGTTAAGTATCAGTAGTTCCCAATACCCCAGCGCCACCTGGGTTAGAATTTACTACAATGAAACATAGTACCAGACAAGCTAATGTAAAATCACAGATAATACCTGGACAGCTGATCAGTACTCTTTTAAATGCTTATAGGAAAGAATTGCTAAGTAGTTCCTCTTATTGCCTTGCTGCTATCTGCATTAATGGTTGACATTCTAAAGTGGTTTTAAGTTCCTATTATTAATCTATCAAAATACTTCTAATCTTGGCTTCACCAGTTAGCATTTTTTTCACCATGATTAAGATCTCATTTTGCAAGTGGAGAGGAAATTATTATTATTACCTACCTCAGTCCTTTTCCAGTTCAAATTATATGATTTGGACAGGCTTCGCATTTCTGCTTCTTAAAATTTAGAATACTTAGAGATGTTATTCCATTTACTAGCTTTCTCTCTTTAAATGGAAAATGTTCCCTCACACACTTATGTATCAGCAAAGCTTTCACATAAGTGATGATTGGCCTTTTACTGAGACCTGTATCTTCACCATTTCGACCTTTCAGAAAGTACAACATATCCTGAGTGAAAAGCTTATTTAATACATGTTTTTACATAAGGGAACACCTGCTGCAGTATCCATGAAATAACAGTGAATGGAGAAGTGCAGCAGATCTCCCTTTGACTGAAATAGCTTTATCTGTTCTCCTGTGTAGCATACTAGCCCAGGCCTGACTGGTTTTGGTCTGAACTGACAACCTTAATTTGCATCTGATACTCTTCCTTTTCTAACAGGATGCAGAAGAAGTTCTACAGGTCATCATTTGGCATTTGATGGCATCATGTCATGAGAATGACACAATTATGCCACAGTGAGTCCACAAAATCTGAAAATACCTATTGATATTTTTGTTTATTCTTTCTGGGGAAAAATGCAGGATTACTAGTATAGGACCTTAGATGTGTACAGTCACCTATTGTGCATAGCACAGTGACCCCACTACAAGGCTTGTTCTCTCCACAAGGAGAGGTAGTAGGCATAATAATAAATAAAAAGAAGGAAGATGAAGATAGATACTTGCTTATAGGTTTTAAAGAGTCTATTGACAACTTGTCCAGAAAGTTAAATAATAGGTGTATATTTTTTACCGTTCTATTTGATATAATAATATTGGATAATATATATATTATTGATGACACTACCGGTATCGTAAGATACTCAAATAATCTGTCCCTATCACATGTAAAAACCCCCTCATTTTTACATACATGCCAAATCTCAAAGATTTTTTTGAATATTCAGGTTACTGCCTAATTATCTTTTTTCAGTCTACAGAACTCCAGTTAAATCCCTCTGCTCTCTTCTCGTATCAGGGACTGCCACAGATATAATTGCATAATGTTTTTAGATTAATAAAGTGTTTCAACAGTGTAGTCAGGAAAACAAAATAAAATTTAAAAAACTTTCAAATTAGCCTCAGGATTCCCTGGAAATGTACAGATCAATCAAGCATCTGCTTCCCTTCCCATACTGCCATTTAGAACCATTGTAAACACGCTTCCCTCAAACAACAGCACATTACCCAAGCCTGAGTGTAATTGTGGCCCCGTGTATTGCCTCATAATGCTATATCTGTTTTACTTTCCCTTGGCTTTTCCAAATCCTAACAGCCTGCCCTTCACCCAGTCTGAGTGAACCACTAAAACTAATTTTCACCCTGTGATGAGGTGATAACTGATGAACTGGGGGTGTGTATAATTGATTTCTTTTTAAACGAATGACACTTTTATATCCAAGGAGAAAGAAAATACTCTTCTTTATTGGAAACACAAAGCATTTTTGGCATGAGTTAAAATAACCTCCTCCACGACTGACATGACACTACTCTCACTATTTCCTCTATGATTATATGATCTCTGCCATATCTGGGATGGAAAATCCATGTGCCATGCCAGTTATACAGTACATCCTAGTAAGGGGTCATTTCATAGGGTAGTATTAAATTAGTTTCCAAGACGATGACAAACTACAAAGTGGCCAGTTTTGCTGGCTGGCTGGAGACACTAATGAAATCGAGAAAATACAGTTGTCATTTGCAATGGGACTTGATTCTTGTCAGTAAAGACCTCTTCTGAGAATCACAGGTTTGACAGAGAAAATGGAACAGTGAGAGGAATGCAACTGGAAAATCCTTTATAAGCTTTTCCTAGTCTATTACTGTATCTCACTTAATGGAACTAAAGTGCTCTTGAAAGCACAGTCTTTTGTACCGTATCAGTTGATCTCATCCCTTGCAAATGGAGGTATTAATTTTGCTTAGAAAACTATTCCTTAAAATAGAGAACCAGAAAACATTACTTACATAATTTTCAGTTTAATGAGACCTTAATATGTGAACAGGCTGGCCAGAGGTAAGCCCAGCTATCTCTGGCCTGAGTGGTTTGGCTGGAGAGGATGTTTCAGGGCAGGCCTAAATACTGACTTTGGTATGGTAGGGGCAGAGCACAGCTATTATTGGCTTTGGACTTCTGGGTTTGGTCTTAAGCACACAGGATATCCCAGCCTCCTTCTCTGTCCTTTCTTGAATTCTCATACACATCTTTGCTTCCACTTCACAAAAGGGATACAGTCACTTCATTTAGACTGGTCTAAAATAGTCACCTATATATCCTTGAAACAAGCAAACAAAGAATAGGATTACACTGAAGGAACCCCCAATAAATATAATTGCACTGTTGTTATTTATAACTAGCAGGTAAAAATACTAAAATTCTTTGTATGAGATAGTTTGGTAGAATAAGAGAAGGGAAAACACTTTACTTTTTTACACTACACAGCTTTGCAAGGTTGTTTGTCTCCTTTCCTTATTGAGCTTATGAATGACGGCTGCTGAAGAAATGGCTATTTGTATAATTTAATTAAAAAAATAAGAATTTTAATAGATCAGTGTATATTCCCTGTGGGGAATGTCATCAATTTGTCTATTTATGGAAGCAGACTTTAAGAATTTTGTAAAAATACATGTACTTGGAAGATAAGACAAAGTGATCAAACCCACCCAAAGTCAGCTGAATAATTTTTAAAGACTGAGCCTAAGATAACATGGGTGGATTGGAAGGGATTTAGATTTGGTATCCTACTAACAAATCCATCAGTGTTCTTCTATTTCCTCTGAAAACCTTTAAATTAGATTAATAGAGTTGATCTGTTTTGTGTCTAACCCAGTCTTCAACTCGCTCCCCTCTGACAAAGCCATTAACTTGGATAAGCCTTACAGTACATGTAATCCTGATTTTTTCCTACATCTGTCTTGCAGGTTCACATGTTTGACCTGTATCTGTGCTAATTGGTTGAAATATCTGCAAAGTCAATCTTCTTTTCTAAGGCTAGCAAGCACAGTGGATTTACGGATTTGCATACATATTAAAATAACACACATTGTTAAAAGTCTTTCCCTGCACAAGCTTTATTACATTCTAGGAATGAGACATTTTATTCTGCTCCTGCAAACAAAATGTATTTGTTCATTAAAAAAATAAAAAATAAAAAAAATAGTAAGAGCATTTGCTGTTTGAAAATCATTCAAAAGATCCTTTTAAATATGAAGGTCTGTGTTGGAAATACACTACTGTAATAAAAAAATTATTAATTTTGCTTACTATTTGATCAACTATAATCAGCTGATTCATCATTTCTAATATGACAGCATATTTTGCTACTTAAAACAAACAAACAAAAAAAAAAAACAAGGGAGAGGCCAAATAGCTGATCCTATAACCTGCTAACTCCAACTGCAATACTGACAAGCTGTGAGCTGAGTACTTACCTTGTGTTCCATATTGCTTAATATCTGTTATACAACTCAAATTTTATGGCTTGGACTTACTTGGCAAGTGCATCTAGAAATGGAAGCATGGCAAAACTGGCTACAGTTGCTAAACTTTGCTGAACTTAGTGTTTCTTAGAAGATTCCTGTATCCCCCATGATTTCCCTGTGGAGCTACATTTGAGCATTGATTTTAATGGTTAGATATCAAGTATGCAGACCCAGGTGGCCTTCGTGTGTTCTCACCTGGAATGGGCAGTGCTGGGGAATGTGATGCAGAGGCTCTCCCACACTCACGAGTATGTGCTTCTCTCAGACATACTTTTTCCTGAAGCAGTTTGCCTTTCTCCAACCACTCTCTCCAATCTACGAAGCTCTGTCTATAGTTATTAGCTCAAATACAGCTTGAGTACAAGAAGATCTATTGCTTCCAATATTTGAATTCCTTCCAGTACTTTTTCCTGAGTAGAGAAGATTTATTTCTTCCAACTGGCCCATCTGTATGAGATTGCTCTGTGTGCCTGAAACTGGCCTGGTTCAGCACTAACTCAGGTTGTGCTGGGGCTTAAGGGAACAAAAGATAACTCTTGACAAGCAGGCACAGGCTGTGCCTGGGAGAATGTAAAGGTATACAGAGCATAAGCAACACATGGATGCACTCACATCACTACTCTTATTTCAACCAACTTTTAAAGTTAAACCAACTTCTAGGATGGATCACTTTTTCATCAGTCCTAACAATACAAACACTGTAAAATACATGAAAAACAATTTGTCACAAGGCCCATAAAGGGGCATGACTATGGTATCAATTTCAACAGAAATATATGGATATTTTCATACAGAAAAGGGAACTACAATATGTTTTCAAGTTTGATTCAGTATCAGTCTTATAAAACTTCTGTTCAAATCCTTAACTTTATATCAACAATCTTTGATTCTATTTACCTTAAAGAGTTTTGCTCTTCATAGGTTTGAAATGCATAAATGGGCTTCAAAGGATTTTAATGAAGTGTTCATTATCAATTAAGCATATTCATTAGCCAACACTCTTAACCCCCTACTTTTTCACTGTCAAAAATTAATTATTGGTGCTATTTTAAGACCCAGTAGTAGCAGAATATCTTCATGTATTGATCCCTATATTACAGAAGCAGCAAAAAAATTGTTCTGAATAATGTAGTAATGCCAAAAAGAAAAATCTCAGTAACTTGTGTCCTTTTAAGTTTGTGCATTGTGAAAATGTGTATATTCTTTCAGTTGACTACAGTATGATAGAAATGGCATGAAATAAATCTGTAAAGGAAATCTGTCAACATCTCTAGTTTACTTTGTACAAAAAGAGATTTCTTTATCACATATGCTTTAGAAGTAAAATTTCACTTTTGTTAACATCAATATTGAATTCTAAACAGCTTCAGCTGAGCTAGGATTAAGTTTCAGAAGTTTGTTGTATGCCAGATAACAACTTCTCCATCTTAATCACATGTTCCATAAAACATTGCAATAGTTTCTGGGTTTTGTCAAAGGGATTAGATATCTCCTGGATCAAAGCTATCCTTGCCATTGTCATAATTATTCATTGGGTATTACAAATTATTGATTAGGTATTATTCCTAAAATCCTTATTGTACTTGAACTTGTCATTATATGGTCTCAAAGAACTTTACATTAAAGTTTCGTAAAAAATTTTTACACCTCAGAAGGTTACTTAAAAAAATCATTCTAAATGAGATTTTCTTAATAGATCACTTTCTGGTATTGATGATGTTCATATCAGGTTTTTTAAGGCATATAACCTAAGTGCCTACATATGAACCTTTGATACTCTGTGTACTCACAGTTTAGACACATGCTGCTGCATAGGTGCTCTGATTCATTCCTTGGACAATGTTAACTGCATGGGGATCTTTCCTCTGAAATAAGTAATATACACCACAGATTTAAAGTTTGACAGTGCTAAACCATTATATGTGGCCAGAATGGCCTTTAAAGGCTGAACAGCAGGCTGCCATAATTTTGTTGGGAATGCATTTCCACAGATTAATTTACCATGGGGTTGGCAGTTTTGTATGATGTTTAATGGTAGTTCACTTTCTTTATTCTGTCAGATTACACTTGGCTGTGAGGGTTTGTTAATTTGTCTTTAAGGGGCTCCAAGGAAAGTTTGCTGTGAGGGTAAGCACAAGTGGTAGGTGGTGAAGCCTTAAAAAAAATCTCTTTATAACAAACCATGTGCTCACACCTGTGTGTTTATTTAATACAAACTTACACATACATACAACATAAATGTACTTATCCTAGCTATAAAATTAACCTTTAACACTTATTTCACTCCCAGGCCCAGGCCAGCCTTGAGACTATATATATATATANACACAATCTACACTGTATGGCAATCATATAAAACTGTGTCAGGCTCAGCCAGTGACTTTAATTGTGTCACAAATGTAATGTGACACGAGCATTACACCCTGGTGTTCCAAGGAATAACACGATGTGTCACAGTGGCAATGTGTAAATTAAGCTTCTCTGAGTGCCATTGTTATGGAAACTGTGGCCTTCATTTGAAGTTATGGCACAAGGGGGCAAGAATATGAGCTCAAGAGTGAGCCCTGGCCTGGGATTTGGTTATGCCTGCACTGAGTTCTATTCTGTGACCTGTAAATAATTTAATAATGCTTCCAGCTATCTCAGATAGATTTCAAAAGATTTTAATCAAATGGTTATTGTGAATGCATTTAAATGCATTGAAAATTTACTGGACTGCAGATACCTTTTTTTTCCTAACTGAGAAGGTGTACTCCTGTGCCAGAGAGGGATCTGGTTCTGTGCTTTCAGAAATTATCAGTTTTTCTTTTTCTCACTCCCCACATCACTAAGTATACCTGTGCATGTAAGGATTTCAGCTACTGTGTGTGTACCACATATTTGACTTCAAATTTCTATAAATCAGATGTTCCCCAATGCATCTAAAACTTGAATAGATATTAATTTCACATTTTGAAAGAAAGAGTAATTGGATGTCTCTTGCATGATAGCATGGAACATTTAAATTGCACCTATCTCTAGGTATATTTTAAAGGTTAATGCTTCAGTCTATGTGAGTTACTGACTGACTCTACTCAGGAAATTTTTGGGTTTGTTCATTAAAAAGAGATTTTAATCTGTGCTTAGTGTGCTTGGCTAGCAGAGGTAACAAACTTCTACCGCTTATGGCTGATAATTAAATGATATTCAGTGGACTGTGATCTTTGTATGAGACAGTCATTTAGGTCTGGGGAGCACTGTACTCCTAGAGCTTGGCTAAATGTTATTACAATTCAGGTTCATTAATTTTTCTAATTAATCTGATTGATTAAAAGTAGTTGCAAAGCCCAATTGGAAAATCAGAACAACAAAGTTATTGAAAAATCAGCTGACTGTGGAAAAAGATCTTGAAAAATGCTAGTCTAAAAGACAAGAACAAAAGAGCCCTGCCCACAGTCACAAACCTAGAGTGGTTCAAATGTTTAGTCTCCGCTGCCTGGAGCTAAACCGTTCCTAATGGTCTTAGTTCCAGCTCACTTATTTAAGTCAATTAGATAATGTCTTTTTTCTGGTCCAACTTTCCATTCTTTTGCTTTTGAAAATCAAATGTATTTTGACTGCTTAACATACTATAAGAGCCGGAGTGACCAGTTTAACAAAAAATTCAGAAAGAGGCCTGAGTCCGGCATCCTTGGACCAAACCAGTGAGAATATCTAAGGGCTACCAGCCAACTTCCCAAGGCCCCAACAGCTTCAAAAGCCTCTCCTTGCCAGTGGTATGCACTTGATAATGGTGCTAAAGACTCAACACCCACACTTAGGTGTGTTGGTGCCTGTCTTTGTACTAATTATAGGCTGGTCCTATGGACTGAATGACCCTTAGTAACTTGAGTGAACCACAGCTCCTGTGAACCACATGAAGGAATCCAGTTTGTGTATTCCCAAAGAGCAAACCACGGAGTGGCAAATGGACATAATTGGAAACTTCTCTTTAAAGAGCGCTTCTATTCCAAACTGAAGTCTCAAGGCAGACTCATCCACTGTCTCCTGTCAGGTCAGTCTGGTTCATAAGCTTTCCGTTCTCCAGGTCACTGTCAAGGCCATCAATATTTTCTGTTAAGTGCTGCCACATATGTCTTTTTCAAGGCTGCATCACTCTAGTGGTGCATTGGAGTAGTAGTTGTGCATTGAAGTTTCCATCCAAGTCACACATTTGGAGTGTCTGATTTATTTTTTTATCATTTCCAATTAATAGAGTTCTTTTATTCTTTTGTTGTGTACACTTTACTGTACTGGAGAGGTTCATAATTGTGCCTTAGACATTAACAAATACTATATATTACATTTGTTTTCACCAAGTGCCCAGAAATTCCACACAAGCCAGCATTCAGGTCTTGATTTCTGAGCCCTGTGTTTGTGCATTCTACAGAAAGAACAAGTCATGACCTCTGGTTCTGTGCACCGGCTAGTCTGGACTTCAGGGTGAATGTCTGGGCCCAGTGAAGATGGAAATATATCAAAAGTATATCTGTGTCCCACCATGACAATTAAAGTGTCCAGAATGTGTTGAAGTGGTGATTATTGAGTTTCTCAGAAGTTATGAAAGAACTCACATTACCCCTTACACCACAGGTTTTCATTTAATTAATACTATCAAATAGGCTATAGTGTCCTATTTCAGAATAATCAGATTTCAATTATGCTGCTGTCAGGGCCCCACAAGATCACATAACACCCCTGTTTCTGCAGGTTACACTAAGTTATGATGGTATTTTGAATATTTTAATTTGTCTTTTTTTGTGTGTGGTTTTATGTTAGAGATGCAAGTTAGAATTTTTTTTTTTTTAACAAGTTGAATTTTAAAATGAATTATTTAGATAGTAGCCAGGTCTGAAATATGCTAAAAGGCTTCTATAACCTTCATTTCAGAACTTTCATGCATCCGTGTTCCACAACAACATGACACACAATTTAGGCAGATAATCTGATTACAATGAATTAAAAAATGTTAATTTCTAATGTGTTGTAGAAAATGTTAATGATATGGTTGGGCTTCCTTGGTATGGTTTGCATTGCTATAAAGTGTAGAGGAAACGCAATTTGAGGAATGATCTCATGCTAGCAAAATTTGAGGACTCTGAGAAAAACAGGGTCACATGAAATACCAGGTACAGGAATATCCATGGTCAGGCTGTGTCAGGGAGGTTGTGAACAACAAGGTGGCTTCAGAGTGACCACAGCAGTTACTTCATATGCATCGTGGGGTATCAAGACATTTTGTTTAAAATGTTCATATATACTCTATCAAACATCCATTTACTATAAGTAAATATTTGATTAATTTTGCTTTGTAGTTTCCATTGGAATTGAACCTGTTTCATGTTTTGTTTTCTGTAATGTTTATGATAATTTCAGAATTTCAATAAGAACAAGAACCAGTGAAAGATTAATGTGATTTTAAGTATAAAAAAAGAAGGAAATAGATGTTTAATTATTTCTCTGCACATAACTTCTTCCACTGCTGACACACACAAACATCAGTATCTACCACTCTCCTCTTACAGGACTCTGAGCCTTAACACTGAACCACCTGAAATCCTGGGAAAGTTTTCTATGGTATTCCAATAACTCTGAATAAGGCTCTTATCTGGAACATCTGACTTGATTTTCTTCTCTAGCCAGGGTTTCAGAGTTTAACATTGAGAATTATGTAATTAAGAGCAGCAGAGATATTAACACCATAAATATAATGCACATAACGTAGCACAATAGTTGATCTTTCATTGTTATGGATAAAGAACGAGACTCATATTTGAGGTTCTCATCATTAGATTTTGATATCACAGTGACATCATAGGCACAAGAATAAAATATTAAATTAATTTGATTGTATTGACCAGTCTCAAATAAGCTTTGCAAAGATATTTGAGTGGCTTGGATTGGAACAACTGTCAGTAGATCTAGAAGATAAAGATTAATTAAAAAAACATTAAAAGCTATTGACAAATGAAAATTTTCATAACACAGATGTTGCATACCAATAATGCTTATGGAATATAATTCTATTGTTTCACAGTTCAGGCATAAGTGGGGAATTCAGTTCCATTATAATATACATGAAATGTGACAGCTAAAATTGCTTCCATGACCCCCATCCAAGAGAGAACATGGGTGTGAATGTTCAGAAAGTGATTGTTATGAATGTTTTTTTATTGCTAGATCTGCATGATATGCTCCCTTATTTGAGAAATATTGTATCTCTCTTATTTGCTGTTTTTCAAATAAATTTATTTTTATCTTACTCGTTTTTCTGACAATTGTTGTCTGTAGAAAACAGTGATAAGAATATAGAGAAAATGTAGTGACAAAATGTAATGACAATTGTACACACCATAGGGTGGTAAACAGTCTTGTCAGAAGCCAAATGAAAGAAGGACTTTCTTTTACTTGTCATATAGAAGAAAACCAGGTCTCAGTAACAAAGGTCCTAGTCTAACCTTCATACATTTGAAGAACATATTTTACCCTCTTTAGCTCACATACGGGGAGATTTTCTGCTAGACTATGAATCTTTCAACTTGAGGAAGACACAGGAGAAATAAATAACCAGTGGGACATTTGGAAGGGTTTGAAGTTGCTGCTTGAGTTCAGCACAGTTGTGCAGAGTGAAAGGACATTGACAGCCTCGAGTTTGACTCTGCTCACCCACGTAGCCTTCTCACTTGAGAAATTCCTTTCCTGCTCACCCCTATGGCTTCATCAGTGGAAAGTCAGATCAATAGCTGCTGCATGATGATTAAAATCTCAAAACATGACATAATGCAAGTTGAAATTCATCAGCAAAAGGAAAAGCACAAAGAGTTGAAATGGCAGAGAGAGACTACTGCATCCATCCCACTATGACTAGGGGAATAATATTTCATGAATAATTTACTCAAGATTTGTCAGTGGGTTTTGTGTTCAGAAATAATGTCTGAGTAAACTCCAGTTTTCTATGATCCACCTACTGTTTGAGACTAGGGTCTGTATATTTTTTGCAAGCATTATTCTGATCCTCTGCTAGTTCATGAGCATTTCTTGTGACTTACAGTATTGGAGTGGGACATTGGTTTAATGAATATGCATAATGCAGTTTCTGTTACATTAAGCAATTAGAAAATATCTGTCTGGTTTTCAATAAATAACCACAGTTATGCACCATTACTAACTAGCATAATTATCTACTAATTGGTAAGGTCTACCTACTAATCTACTAAATAACCTACTAATTTACCTACTAACCTACTGAGACCTACCAAGACCTACTAATAAATGTTAATCACATTGCCAAGGCACTGCAGGACAGGCACCTTAGGCTATATACCTTTCAAGGCATGTTACTGGGAATACTGGAACACTAACATAAATGTGATAACATATTTCAGTTAATTAATGGCTCCAGACTGGTCATCTACATTGTGTCCTGACTTTTGAACCTTCTTTACTGGGAAGAAAAGCAGGCTTGGTCCAGGATTCTTCCTGTATCCCCTGTGACAGCTTCATCATGAATGACAGGGCTGTGCTCCTTTCACTTGTTTGGTCTGACCCAGAGATAGTTTCATCATCACTGCTATGCTGTAAGAGAGACAACAACAGCAGCCATATGGGTTACCCCAGGTTTCACATGCTTGCAATCCTGTCTGCCCAGGAACTGCCAGCCTTTCTTCCCCACTGGTCTCTCAAGTATCATCCCAGTACCACCAACACCAGTAAGCTTTCCCTTATTGCCACACCCTGGCATCAGCCTTGGATCCACTCTGCTCCTCAGCCCCAACATCTTCAACATCTTTCTGGTCTCCAAAGCCTTCAACAATTATTGCTTCAGGTAAGAGGGCCTGGCGACATCTGTATCCTCCCCACTCATCTTACTGTGTCTCTTTCAACCAACGTAATTTTAGTTAAATTCAAGGGCATCTCCACACACATCCCATCCTCAGGTTTTTGCAGACGCTGCAAGAATGAGATAACCTAAATATTTACCATCACAGGTTCCCAGAGACTATCCCACAACCACTCCCTCAACCCAGTATCGTTCCAGCTCCCAGATGATCCCATGACACTATACAGTCGTCTACTCCCTCCTCTCTCTCTGAAGGGCTGTGTGAAGAAAGGCAAGCATTACCTCATACTAATAAGGAAAATGTGATTAATATTTTCTCTATATTTAATCTAGTCAGTTCACTCACAGGGTGACATAATTAATGAATATATAGATTTGTATTCCTACATGGTTCTTTGTTCAGAGAGAAAAAGAGCCTCTATTCAGTGTAACAATATGCAAATACCTTGCTCGTGGGTGCCTACCTATCACCTTACCTGTGAAGCAGGAAACATGAGAATTTTCTCAAGACTTGCTCAGCTACAAAAAGACTGGGAAACACTGCTAGCAGTATTTCCAGGTGTACACTTGGCAGTTGTACTTCTCCCAGTCCCAGTTAAAAGAATTTGAAAAGTTGGACACTTTAATTTAGGTATATCTTGTCTCCTTGGCTCTGAGTTGTGAATGAAAACGCATGGTGGGGTAGCCTGTGGCTAGGTGGACAGCTTGTGGCTGGACTGTCATGTGTCTTCCTATGTTTAAGTCACCTCAGCATTATGGCTGAGCTGAGAGAGAGAAAAGAAAAAAGACTATGTTGCACAGAAAAAGGCAGTGTATGAATAAAAGTCTCACCTGAGTGCTTCTTACAATCCCCTTCATGAGTCTGATTTCCCTTTTTGCTTTGACACAACTGAGTCAGTCATTAAGTGGCTTTCAGAGAGAAAACAGCCAAACAGAAGAAATGGTGGAGGAAAATGGTTTTGACAAAAAACGTCTGTCCTGTAGGATTCACTCAACTCACAGCAAAGAACTGTAACCTTATGACAAACCTCAGGGAATACGGGATGTATATTCCTCCACTGATGTCATCCACATTTTTTAGCTACTTTTCCTTTTGGCAGCCAAGCTCTCTTCACCTTAAAAAGAAGCTCATGAAATTAAATGCCTTTATGGAAAGTCCACATCTGGGTCACAGTTTAAAGGCTGTCGTCTCTGTGCTGTTAAGATGATACCTTGTCAGCCACATGAATGAGTAGACACATGTGCAAGCAACTGGGCACATTCAGGCAAGACATACTTGTCAGCCACCGAGTCTTTGCAGTGATTTATTTGAATTTAAGGTTCATTCCTGCTTTCTGTGCAGATTTCAAAGGAAATTGCAAGCATACATATTCATCATCCTCTACTAATGGTGGTACAGAATCAGGAACTAAATAAGAAATGAGGTTTATTCAAAATTACAAACCAAATGGAATAGTCTGATAAATACTGTGTTTTTTTAATAAATTATGTTCCATGAACTCTGACTGATAAAACTGAAGTGTTTTTATTTTATTATCCCTTAAAGGCACATTTTTTATCCCAAGCACACTTGCTTTAGAGTAAAATATGCCAATATTTAGAACACTTTTATTTTCCACTCAGACAGATCAAAAAATCATCTATACGACTGTGTTAGCTGTAGATTGTCCCTGGGGGTATGATAGTCATGTTTGATGTTCTTTTGTTTGAGTAAGGAATATATGTTTCAAGTCCCTCTGAAGGCTCTTCATGCTGTAGTTGATCAGGTTCAAAGGCAAAAATGGGAATGGCACTGTATCCCTTACTGCTGAGCATTCCTTGAAGTACTACAGTCTTCAGTTATGGCAATCACCATCTGTCTGAGCTACTCATGTGGCCTTAACTCTAGGATCTAAACATCTCACCATTCCAGATTTATTCATCCTCACACCTAATAGAGCATTATTTTCCTGTTCTAACAGTGAGAAAGTGAAATATTTTGGGCGTGAAAGGTGCTAGATGATCAAATAACTTTTAATATTATAGTGGAAATTATTACACTGTTGTCCAGACTAAGAAAAATATTTAAGTGCCCAACTGGCCTTGGTTTTAATTTAAAGAAAGATACTGAATTGGGCTAGGATCAGTTTACAACAATATTCATTTTGCATTAATGGATATGACTTACAGGAATAAAACTTTTCTTAATGAAACTCCACATAATGAAGTATGAACAGTATTTTATATATTATTATGTGTCTGGGTTTTATATATTTAAAGCTTAGGTGAAGAAAGGCAGTCAAAGGCTAATAGTGTAGGCTGGGGCCCACCAAAATGCTGTTTAGCTATCAGTGTTCTGTCTCCTCTTCCTCTGTGCAGGATGGGGAAAAGATAGCTTTACACACAGGGTCAAGAAATGAAAACAGCACACTTAGAACTTGCATTTGTAATTGTCAGCTTTGCATCTCCATACATCACTGAACATACAGCAGTTCAAACACTCTCTAGTTTACACATCACGTTTCAGCATCATTCTCATTTGCTTGCCCTGCAACCTCATGTGCATTCAAAGTACACAACAAGCAGCCAGTGAGCGCCACAGTCTTTGTACACTTGTGCATATCTGAAAATGCATAAATATGCATTTTTTGTGTAGGTGTAATCTGCTGAAATGATTACGAGTGAATATTAGTGCATCTCTTCTTAGTCCCTTGTTCTTCCAGGCATTAGAAATACCATCACAGTCTTTAGTTTCATATTACCTTTCATCCTGAGAGAGTATTCTGTGTGCATGAGTATGCAGAGGAGCTTAGGTACAGCCACTTCAAAGTGCAAAGGAAGCATTAAGTTGTAGAAAGGGCATTTGAGGAGATAGCATTGAGATTCTGACCCACCAAATTTGCATCTTTGGTGCCCACACAGAGAAAAGGGGTTTCGCTTTTAAAGCTTACTCTTGCAGAAGTACCATGTGGAGGGTTGTATGGGTTGCATAAGCAACACCGTTGTGAAGTCTGGTTTCCTTAGATGTGTGTTTCTGGTGTCTAGGGAAGGGAGCCCAGGCCAAAGCTTCTCATAGACTGAAGGAGTCACAGCATTGCTCTGCTTTGTATCTGTCATCTAGCAATTCATGAGACTGTGCTGCAGGTTATTAGGGGCTCTAAAGGGGGTTCTATCTATTTCTCTGAATTTCCTATTTTAAATCCTTTCCAATCTACTTGTCAAGTTGTTTGAGAAGTTACATGAAACTGCTTCAAAATTTGCTAGGACTCGAAAGGGAAACTGACACTTGCAACATAGACATGGATTGCACAATTTTTAGGGCAACAGCTTCAAAATACATAAAAATGGCATGTCAGAGGCTCACAGTGGCATGAGTGGGAGCACTGGCCAAGGGGACTCAAGTCCTCTCTACCACTGTTTTCTTCAGGGAGGTCTTGCATCTTCTCTCTGGAACATTATCATAAAGAGGACCCCTTATTAGTCGTGCAAGTTGCTTCAGAGATCTTTGAAATGTTGTGCATTTTTATTATTGTAGTCTTGTTCCATTTACTGGTGTTTATACAAGTAATCAGAAGTCCAATAAAAATGTGGTGTAAAGTAGGAAACAGCACTGAAAGCCAAGCACTATACAAAATTATAGAGTGATGAGTAGTTCTCACTTATTTCACTGGGTTTTGGATCAAGTCTTCATGGCAGGTAATAAAGAATTGGATTCATCTCTGTGCCAATAAATAGAAAAATTGCCACTCAGTGGCAATGGGCACACAAAAAGTTCCCCTTCATTACAGCAGCTTTTATATTACAAAAACTCCACTTGTTTCCAAACAGTTCCATAAGCAATACAGATATAAATCTACATGAAAATAAGTGACAGATGTAACCAGAATCATCTTTTTATGTTTAAGTTTTCTCAATTAAAATCTACTTTATACCCACAGTGTATTACATTGAACATCCATGTTATCTGATTATTTTTTAAAGAATGTTAAAATCCAGACACTAAACTTGAATTTCCTCTTGGAAATTTTAATTAGTGATTTGGAAAATGCTAAAGCAAAGTATCTGCTCCCAGTTGTCTGTTTAGGTTAAATTAAATTATTTCTAAAAGTAATATGATTAGAATCCTTTTAGCTCTTAATCAATATTTTATTTACATTTATTTTCCTTGTAGTACTTGATTAGCTCTTTTTAAAAGGGTGGAGTAGCTTATTTCTATTTATTACATACTCAGATGTATCTGTGTTTTCACTAAAAGATAAAGCTTGTGCAGTACAGCAAGAATGTAGAAATCATAAAGTGATTTTTTTGGGGGGAGTAGGCAGCTGGAATTCTACCATGTTTCAACAGGAATTACCCTAATTAGTTTTCAGCTGATTTAACTTTCTACATGAAAATTCCCTTCACAGGAGAATATATAGAAGTTACACATTACAGGGCCTGTTTCACCTAGTTTCACTTCTGTAAAATGAAGGGAATAGAGAAAATAAAATCTATTATTCTTATTTAGTTACACTTTACACTGTGACAAACACAAATATCTAAACCTGGATTGAGCTAAGACCTAGACCTACTAGAGCTTCACTGACATTAAGGACTCCACATAATTATCCCACAAAAGATGACATCATACTACACAGAATGACACATTCCTAATATATAAAGAAGCTATATAATGGAAACCATACCAGCAATGGTCAAAAAGACGAGCAATCTTTTTTTCTCTGCTCAGTTTCTAAAGATTTTGGTGGTCCTCTTCTCCATGTTAACCATGTCACCGTTTACATCAACCATAGACTGTGTTCTGCAAAATGCTGTGAAATCCAGTTCCAGCAAGATTTGGATCCCAGTAGCACATGGTTAATTTAGACTGATGGAGGGGTGTATTATATAATACAATCTACTTCAGCAAATATTTTGAGTTGTTGTAGCTAATCATTGCTTCTCTAGAAAGTTGGATTCTGCTCAGTTCTTGAGGGCTGTTGGTGTGTCATCTCAGAGACAGGACCTGTGATGTCAGTGGCACAGATCTCTGACCATCTCTGTGCACCTTTCTAACCCAGCACTTGATATCCCCAGTGACCCAGGAGTTCAGCAGGTCACTGCAGCCAAACAGCCTTCCGTCCATAGTTGATGTGAGGAGCTGTGCCCAGCATGAAAGGTCTTGGAGCAGGAGGAAGGCAGTGTCTTCCCAGTAGAGTGAGTGCAAAGCTTCAGAAATGGGGGAAAGTCAGGCAAGGTGCCTCAGGTTTTATGCAGTGTTTAAGGTTTGATAGGTCTGTTACGATCTCTGTACTGGCAGGCACACTGTTTATATCTGAGGTCTGATGTATTTATGTATACAATGTGTGTATGCCTAAGCAATGAAAATTAGTCAGTCCCATGTTTCACCAAAACTGAAACTCCAAGAGAAATTGAAGTGTTTCGTTTACTTTTTTTCTCTCCTGAACCTGAACTGAAGTATAAACATCCTAGTATTAACTAAACCAAATGTTTTTCTGAGACCTATCCACCTATTTTTTATAAACTGAGCTTATTTTGCATAACCAGGAGAATAATTCATCTATTTCAGATAAACATCCAAGCTGAAACTGTCAACCCTGAGTGCTTGTAATTACGTAGAGGAATCAGTATTTAGCAGTGATATGAGTGACTTGATTTTTTTTCAGTATTCATAAAGGTGTATGTGTAGTGTTGAAAATTATGGCAAGTACAAGTTCCCTAGCACCTGTTTTATATCTTCCCTTTCCCCACATACCAGACACAGGTTTCCATAGCATAAAGTGACTTTCTAACCTACACTTTGGACCTCAAACTTCAGGTTATTGTTTGAAAAAGTACTTAAAATAGCGTAAATGTTTTAGTTTGTACAAAGAGAGGAGTGCAAAATTATGCAAAGCACCCATACTGCCATCCAAAGAGATCTCAGTAAGCTGAGGTCTGAAACCTCATGAAGTTCGACAAAGGGAAGTGCCAGTTTCTGCACCTGGGAAGGAGCATTCCCAAGCACCAGTATGTGATGAGGAGCACCTGACTGGAAAGCAGCTTTGGAGAAAAGGCCTCAGGTGTCCTGGTGGACCAGGAGACAGAAATCTGATTTGACAATAGAGAATTATAATGGTACCCTGAACTACATTAGGAGTGTTGCCAGGAGACTGAGGGAAGTGATAGCACCCTCTACTCAACAATGGTGAAGTCACAGCATACCACACCATATGTGTCCAGTACTGAGCTCCCCAGTACAAGAGAGACATGGACATATTGGAGAGATTTTAAGAATGGGCCACAAAGATGATGAAGGGGGTGAATATCTCTCCTATGAGGAAAAACTGAGAGAGCTGGGACTGATTAGCCTAGAGGAGAAAAGGGTTTGGGGGGATCTTATCCAAGCACGCAAGTATCTAAAGGGAGGTTGTAAAGAAGGTGGTACCCAGTGACAGGGTGTGAAGAAATTGGCAAAAACTGAAACACAGGAAGTTCCAGCTTGAAACTACTTTTTTATGGTGCGAGGGACCAGGGGTGACTGTCACAGGCTACCCATAGAGGCTGTGGAGTCTCCATTCTTGAAGATACTCAGAAGCCACCTGGACATGGTCTTGTGCCACTGGCTCTTGGCCCAGGATGGCTGCACAGAAACAAAGTGGCTCTTTTCACTGGATCCTCCATACCAGCTGCTTTCATTTGTATGACTCTAACTCATCCTGAGGTCTAGTAGAAACAAAATTAAATGTTCCCAATCTGAATCCTTTTGAGATCAGAATTTCTTTCATGTAAGAAGCAAAAAAACAGATTTTCTAAGTCTAAACTAAATTTTGCAGTGAATTAGTTAAAATGCCTTAGACTTCTCTGCAGATAAACCATTTAAGTCACATTTTAAATGAATTTAAGGAGTTTAATGTTGCTTTGGGAGCAAAGCAAGCTAAATCAAATTAAAGCAGCTTTAATTCTAGATAAGTCATACAGTTGTATGCAGTTTAAGGTAACCAATTTTAAAATTATTTTTCAGTTACTGAGCAACAACTCTTCCAGCATCCTGCTATGAATAAACTTTCAATAGCCTCTTCATTTGCCTTCTATTTCTGGTACTGCTTTTCTCAGCATGTTACCTTAGCAGTCTGTCTTACTTTTTGACCAGTTATAATTTCTGGTGGCTCTTTGGAAGGATTGTCTGCCTTTTGGAAGTCTTTTCAGTAAAATAATAGTAGTCATTAGTGGTCTTATCTGCTAGTCAAGAAAAGATTGTCTTCTTTGTTTTCAACAATATTGTAACAACAAGGCCTTTGAGAGAGCAAGAGAATTGCAGTCCATTTGAAATGGCATCTATTACCCTTATATACAAGATGTTTCAGCATTTTTCTTTCAGTAGTTTTAGAAAACAGCATTTTTAAAGGATGTCTAAGAAAAATGAAATGTGCTTGGCAATTTTAAAAGAATAGCTCTACATAGGAAGTGACTGTGCACAGATACACAGCATTGCAATAGAGTTTCCAAAATGCAATTGTACTTCACAGGACATCAGTTTAAAAAGCATATAAAACAAAGGCATACGTGGAGTTTGGAGGAAAACTCCTGCCAGTTCCTTCCAATTTCTTCAGGCCATCTTATTTCTAATCACTTTCCATAGCACCATCATATGGTATCCTGGTCGTGCAGGAGAGAAACATCAAGCCAAGTCTGTAAGTGTCCTGATATGTGAAGAGAAAAAAACCTCACAAAGGGAATAAATGCATGGGCACACTCACACATGAGAAAGAAACTACAGAAAAAAGTACATAAATACAATGGGAACTTTCTGGGAAAGATCTCTTTTTTCTTCACATGTCCTGACAAAGACTGAGAACACTTGACTACTTTTACATGGGATAGCAGAAAAATCTGATAAAGTACAAAAACCTCAAAAAGGGCAAAATTTAGCTTCATTTCTACTTATTTTTACCTCAAGCGCAGTATAATTATATAAATTGAAACTGTTCCTGATTACAGAGGATTAAGAATGATGAATTAGACCTCATGTTAAACTATTTGTAGGACTCGTGCAATTAAAAGTTAATGTTAATATCAACAGAAAAATAATTCATTTGATAAATAATCATGTTATGCTATCAAATAAAAACCTATGTCAGTATTTGGATAGCCCTTTCATTTGCCAGTCACACCAATGCAAGGTAATAAAAATGCTTTCTTTTTTTTTTCTAATGCTTTTCATTTGTGTTCTGACCACTTTCTGATGTTTCAATCAGTTTTTTTCACAGATGTGTTATAATGAGCAGCAAGTTAAGATCAAGGGTTACTAAAATTTATGACACTGTTACTCAACCAACCCTTAAGCCTTGTTTGACTTCATAATGATTCAGATGATGTAATATTTCAGATGACTTGATGTGTGTAAACAGATATCTAATTCAGCTACTGTTACATATGTACTTAATGAATGTAATGACATTTATGGAACTAGTCAGAATTTTTTCAATTAAATGTTTTCTGCTCTGACTGAAATTGTGCCAAAACTGTAACGTTTTGGAAACGACATTGACTTTGATGAAGTTTTGGCAAGATTATTTCTAAACTCTAGAATAGAGTTCCTGGAAGATGAGAGTAAAAGATGAAAAACTTGAGTTTCTTGAGCCAAACACCAGTATTTTTTCAAAGTCCCATTTTTGCCAAAATTTTTGCACTCTTGGGTTTCCTTGAAGAGTGACAGTTATTTGAATTACCATTGTCCGTACAGTCTCCCTGGCTTTTCATTCTTCTCATGATTTACAACTCTTTAGTTGTGCTGTGGTTAATTGGAAAATACTAAAAATGTTGGAAAAGGAAGAGACTATTGGGGGAAGCAGTGCTCCAAATTGCTTCAAGCTGTCTTCACAGAGTGGATGGCACTGAATTTTGTTGCTGTCTAGGGTGAAGGGAAAGGTAGTAGGGTCCTGACAGGAGAAAGAGAGAATCCAGGATGAGGGCCTGGAAGGAGTCTGCAAGGCTGGACTGTGGATCCTCCTGACAAGGAGAATGAATGACTATTATTCACAATGGGAATTGGTAGTTGGTACTTTTGAATATTCAGGCACATTCTTTCATCTTGAAATGCCTAAATACTTTTAATAAATCTCAATCTGGAAGACTGAAACAGACATATTGCAGAAAGAAAGAATTAAAAGGTCTTAAGATAAAGGTAGGAAGCCTGAACCTAATCTGAAAAAACAAGGATAGTTGATGGTTCAGAGGGGTCAGGCTGATCAAGTCAAAATTGCTGAGGGACATATTTTAAATACAGGTTTAATTAAATGATTTGGAGAGAGGACTTTGAAATTTGGGAAACTAGAGATGGAGATATTGCAGCAATGGAAGAAAGGTGATATGACAGCGCATGACAGATGTGAGCATAGATGTCTCAGCAGAAATATAACAGAGTAAGCACAGCCTGGAGAAACAACATGGATGTGTAAGAGAAGGAACAGGAAAAGATAATTCCTAGCTCATAGCTATGGTAATAAAAATAAGCTGAAAGAACAGGATACAGTAACCTGAATACTTGGCTTTCTGCTGTTTATTTGCTGTTGCTTGTGTGCTTAAGGAAGGACTGTGAAGACTCTAACCATTTTCCCACCCACTTGCAACTCCAGAAAANATTTGTTCTTAAAATGCACTTTTCTTTGTACAAGTATGCATATGAATAGCAGTTAACCAGGTGCCCTCTCATTTAACAACTAAATTCAGGACTTTCCTGGTATGAATTAGTACTCTATGTTCAGTTCAAATGCCAACAAACAAGGACCTGATTTTCTAAAATGGAAAGTGCAAAGCATCTCAGAATAAACATTGTATCCTATGACTTAGCAAGAGGCAAATGTTTACCAAAGTGCTGCTAAAGTAAGGAGAAATTGCAAATGGTTTAGGTAATTTCAAATTACTTCTGGGGCAAGCAACCAATCTGAGAGATCTGAAAATGGAGCTGTTTAAAAAGAGAGCTTCCAAACATCATGATTTCATTTCAGCAAGCCATACCAGTAGCACGCCAATCTGAGACCTAATCCAGCAGCAACTTTTGGTCTAATACACTGACTATAGCTCTTATGTTTAAAAACATTTTGACTGGTTCATCTGGGTAGCTGTGCTAACAGCACAGGAGGGCATACCTGTGAGGCTGAAAGGATTGCAGGCAGCTATTTGACTGTGTAATTGTCACTGTGCCTGAACTGACGTGACAAATGGATTCCACATTCAATCAGCAAAAGAGTTCACGTTCATTCCACCAGAAGACATTCCCTCCACCACCACCTTGAAGTTAACAGGATCTAAAATTCTGGCACAAAACTTTAAGTTTCTTGGTCATCTCAGTGAATTCTCTTAGTCCTAAGAAGGTATAAAGAGAGGTAACACCTTTCTGTATTGCTCTGATATTTTACCCTGCTTGTTTAATTTACCAACTGTTAAAGCAATCTCTTTTTTAAATGGTTGACCAACCAGTTGGAGCATCTTGCACACACTGCTGGGACAATAGTGATGGACATCTGGGTGAGCTCAGTCTGCACAGAGACTCAGGTGTGATGAGCATAGGTGCGTATATGTACACATAGTTCATGGCTAGGAGAAAGTAGTGCAATATTTCCATTATGTCTTCAGTTGCTGGCCTGACACATTACCGCTGTCAGCACTAACACACAAGATCTTCTACCTGACTCAAAGAACACACATATTGTCACAGTATCAATCTCCCTTCTTCCCTTCTTCTTCTGCTAATCTGTCATCCAATAGTTTATTAGGAAGAGAAAATTATTAGTAATATTTCAGATATATTTTTCTTGATTCTGTTTTTACATTTTTTTTTCTAATCCAAAGAAGAAATTATTTTAAAATTATTTCAAGTAAATAATCTAGTTTCAGAGCACTTTGGTTTTTTTTTAAGAGGAAGGTGAAATAAATTAGTTTGGTACTTCATAATATACATTGATCTACTGGATAGGTTTACAATACAATACAATTTAATTTATAAAGTATCCCATAATACTGACATATGACTTACAATGAATTTTAAACACATAATTATAACATATCCATTGATTAAATTTAAAAAAAAAAAGTCTTTATTTTTTTTTAGCAAATCTGAACAAAGAAAGAAGTGGTTTATCCTGAAAAAGAAGGAATTATAAATGTCAGGATAATGATGAGACAACATCAGTTCAACAACAAATATGTGGAGGCAGCAGTTGCCAGGTATGCTCAGTTTGCAGGGAGTTCTGATACAAAACGCTCTCAGCGTCATTCTCTATTGTCCCACAGCTTAGGAAGATGTTTTCACCATAATTTGTGTTAAACAAAAAGGATAACTGGTTTGGTATAACTCTTTGATTATTTCTACAGAAAGCAACTTCTACTGAGAACAATAATGTTGGATTCTTCACTTGGGATGGTGAAATCCTGGATGTATTTCTAAACTGGGGGGTATGAGATGGGAATGCAGTCCTGCTGAAAGGGTTGTGAGAATTTTGGTTGATGGTGAGCTCCATAGGACTCAATTGTCAAGAAACAGAAAGAAAATGCCCACCAAAGCCTGATGCAGAAACTTCTAATTTAAACCATGCAAAATAAACCAAACAGTGAGCCCAATGCATTTTTTATAACATAGTAGTTGAGTAATTTCAAATCTAAACGTTCAACCTTGATAATAGGAACAGTCAGTGGCATTACATCCAAATAATCAATGTTCCTTGTGATGAAACCCACCAAAGGTGGAGAATTAACTTGCTGGAAGAGCACCACAAATGTGAATGGAAAGGGAATACATTTATTTATTAATTTTAATGAAAGAGTATTTTGTAGCTCATTTCATGCCCATTTGGATACAAGAACGTACTGAACTTCCTCTGTTTCTACTGGACTGAGCTGGGATTGCTCTTGCTGATTCTCTTGTCCTAGGTTCTCTATGACTCGTGACAACCAGAGACTTAAAATATAATGCACCCTCTTTAATAATCCTACTCAACCACTGTCCCAGCCTGTCCAGCTTTGCACTATTAAAATAAATCCCAGATGGGCTGTGGACAGCTCTTACTGTGCTCCATTACTGCCAGCAGTAAGAGGGTTTCCCCTTTGGAAAGGTGCACAGCCAAAATAGCAGGACCAAACCAGTACTGTTACACACATAAATCCAATCATCTCTTTCTTGCCAGCACTTTCCCTGCATTACATATCCATATAATTTCTGTAATAAATATTTGTATATCACCGGATCATCAGCTAATGTGAATTTGATTCAGTAAAGCCATTCTGAATATCTTTCTGCATTTTCCTTCTTTCTTTCACTGAACTGTGCTATGCTGATTTTTTCTTAAACATTGTAACTTGTCATCTTTCAAGCTTTAATTCCAAAGTCATTTGATTCTGGGCAGGGTAGAGAGGAGACTTTTAAATGCTTCTCTGCATGTACTAGCTGGTGTTTCTGTATTTCAAGAGTCTACTGATTTCTGGAGATATAAGTTACTCTTTACAATGATAATTTTCCCAGACTCCAGTGCAGGTTTCCTGTGAGAATTTTACAGAAAGAAGATAATGCTATTTGGTCTGCACAGGAAGCACTGAAAAATAAAAACACGATGAACTTTCACATTTTTTGATGTCTTAACTAGCACCATAATTTTCCTCTTCTCTGTAACTATAACCATTAGGAAATATATTAGTCACAGACAGACTAAAATTAATATCAGCCTTCAAAAGGCAAGAATTCAACATAGGCAGTTTCAGAATTAAACAGTGTCTTTTCCACCCTTTTTGCAGTGGAATAAATGACCACAGCATTTGAGGAAGTAGCACTCTACTCTGCAATTAGAAATGATGGATAAAATGAGAGTTTAACTGAAAAGCTGTCATTTTCAGATATTAAAAAGACAAGCATTTTTCTAAGGTAACTGGAAAAATCATTTGCTCATCTACGTATTCTGCTTAGATGACTAAAAAAAAAGCTTTATAGCATTTAATATTTTACTGATTCTGGAGGAATAACAAACTTAGGCCCAATTTTCCTCTCATTGAACATGAAGAGAATTTTTGTCTTTGAACTCAAAGTAAGTGGACTTAGATCCTTGGTTTTAAAGGAAACTAGTATTAGAAAAGTCATTAATATAAATAAAGAATATGATGCTATGGCTATGGTGGCATAAATTTGGAATTTAAAGTATCATTTGTTAGTCATAGTAAATTTGGACATGTTTGCTTATTTTCATCTTGTACTTTCCTCCAGTTTATGAACATTCTGAACATTTATAGATCGGTGAGGCAGACATTCAAACTCCAGGAATGAACCATGCAAAGGTCCCCTTAAATAAAGAGCCAGAATCAACTTCCCATTCCTCCATCAAACCCTTACTAGGCTTGCAACTCCCCAGGGCCAAAGGGAGGGACTTCCCTCAAGCCTATGACCTTTGTGGTGAGCCAGGACACCACAAAGCGTTTTCTTGAAAGCAAGGAGTTTCCCTAGCTGTGCACAAATGTTTCAGATATAGGGTCACTGCTAAGCTGCAAAGTAGCAGCAAAATAGCCAGTACCAAAATCCTCCTTTTTTGAGAAGAATTGGTCAGTGGGAGCTCACCTGGTAGAGCACACAAACCAAACAGCTTTTTTGGTAACTGGCTGGGTAAGTGGGACAATTACGGAGAGCTCATAAGGGGTGGAAGATCTGGGTTGGATTCTCAGCTCCTGGAAGAACTGTGGTTATCTTAGAGTCAATGGGTCAGTGTGGTTTCCTCCATGTGAGGGCTTGGCCATCCAAAGGCATTAAAATGCATCCCAGGGCTTGTTCTACCAAAGCCATTTTGCAGGTCTCCTAGCATAGGACAAACTGTGCTTGCAATGTCCTCCAGAACTTATTAGGTGCAAGAGAGTCCACAGAGTGCCTCACAACACCAAACTGATTAATGTTTACATCATAAAGAGTAGCCAGGGCAGCACTGCTCTCAAAGGGGATAGTTCCTTTCCTACAGGGATACTGTGCTGTGATGGCACCTGGCAGTTGTGCTGCTTTGGTTTGCCTGGACTGCCCATTCTCTGGGACATCACCTCAGAGATAGGTATTGAACCAGATACTAAAGACTATGGCCCTGTCACTGTGCACTCAAATTCCTGAGGAAATAATTATATTGAAAACCATCATCCTTTTATAAATACTACTCTCTTTCTCCTGTAAAGGGCATTAAGTAGTTGTCTGTGTCAGTATTAAAGAAAAAGCTGGAAGCCACTTGTAATCCTGACAGTATTGTCTCAAACTGGGAGTTGTGTCCCTGCCAGCCATGGTGCTACCCAGCCACATGCAGCCACTGTCACTGCATCACCACAGCTCTGCAGTAGCATCTTCCTCAGCCAAATTAATTTGATACAATATCTGAGGATTTTTTTTCCCCTGGAGCAAACCTAATGTTTCTACCTGCCCTCTAATCACTTCTGGTTCATAGCAATCTATGTCAGAGAATATTACAGCAATAATACGTAACTCTAGGGAACACTGATATTATATAAACTGCAGCATAATACTTAACATATTAAATCAAATTTTTCAATTTAGCTATTCTCTGTCTGTTTTACTTGGCTTTAAACTAAACAAATTTCCGGTGCCAAATGCAGCAGTTGGAACTGACCACCTACAGCACAAGATTAAGGTAATGAAAAAATGATGTGTATTTGTTCTAAAGCTAAAATCTCCTTCCCTTCAGCAAAGGAACTTCATTGATTATAAACCACACTGCTTTAAATTAAATAAAATGGAAATATAATGAGCTATTGTGAAGTGTAGTGTATGTAAAGTTTTTCAATCTCATAAACTCTTAGGGAGGTCACTCTTCTGCTGAAAGAATTTTTCAGGCTTCTCTACAAAGAAAAATTTATCTGTAAACCTGGCAACTAAGACAGTACAAGTAGTGACATGGAGAGAAGCTGACTTCAGTTGATTTAAGGCCCATTTACTTCTTCATATTTACCCTGTCTGTAAATAACATCTTCTTGACAGTGTCATGTCTTTTGGGGCTCTGTGGAGCAAAACCCTGGTTTGTCACTGCAGTCAGACCTCCAGAGGCTTCAGCCTGACCAAGCGTGCAGAAGACAGGAGCTACATCCTTCAGTGCCACAGGCTCATAACTTTGTCAACATCTCTCTAACTACTGTGGCATGAAGCTACAGTAGGAGCTTATAACGGAACACAAGTTCTTCCACTTGCCCAGCCACAAAAGGTGACCTACACCTCTTGAGTTACTCTAACTCCAGTGAGTGAGCTCAGCGGGAGATGAACTGAAGCAGATGAGAGAAACAGGACAGACTCCAGAGGCAGGGTGGCCCTGATGCCTATTCATGACAAAAGAAAATATATACTTATTTCTGAGTCTTGCTAGCTTACAATATTTCTAATGCTTATCCAACCACTTGAAACAGAAAAATAAAGGTGTAAATTCATTCAGAAATGTAATTATGATATAATGGCCCTATCAGTCTCGGAGTCATGTTGCTTTCTCAAGTACAGGTACAGGTGACTGTAGGATGTAATTGTCTAGTTGACAATATGTATCTTAACCTAAGTTCTCATAATGTAAAAGAAAATCATTTTATTATAGTTTGTGTGCTGAAGAACAGCAATAATATAATATAATATTGAACAGGTGCTGCTCCGTGAGCTCTCCATCCTTTTTGATTTAAACATGATATTTAATATATCATTCAATATAGATTTCAGTCTGTCCTTTATGTCCACTGAAGGAGCATAACTGAAGATTCTCCACAATATTCCACCACCATGAAATGAAAATGACTTCTATTTTTCCATTTATTTTAGAGCTGCTTGACTTGCATACTTATCTTACTGCATACTTGTGTGACATCCAAGAGGTCTGTTTGAGTTTCAAGTCAGCTCAGAGAGAAGCAGAAACAGCAAAAGAAAAGCACAGTACATGTTCAGTGCATACTGAGTATGGAATCCACAGGTCACTTGAAAATATATAAAATTAATCTCAGAATATTGGCCTTTTACCTGAATTATAAAAATTTTGAATAAGTAATTTCCAAACCAATTGAAGTGTCAGTCTTCTTCTCAGATCCTGTACGTTCTCTGTAATTCATGATGATGTAGTAGCATATCCGGTAGCTCCTTCTTAATCTGTCCTTTTCACTGCACCAGATCCATGGTAGCCATAAGATATCACCAGGAGTAAAGGGAGTTCTGTAAAATAAGGGAAAATAAGAAATACTACAGTTCAAAGGCCTTAAAGCATCAGCACATCCTGCTTTACCTTGTCCCTATTCAAGTCAAGTAAGTAAAAAGGCTGTTATGTCTTGAATGACTCTCACGAATGAAAGCATCAAGATTTGTGACTCATTTCAGGGAAAGTGAATAGCAACAGACCATTTAAGATGTCTCAGAAGGAGAGCACACTGTATTGTAGACCTAGAGTTATGTCAAGAAAGACAGAATGGTTAAAATAAAGTCCAAAGGACAGAGAACAGGCATCACTAGAGAGTGGTGAGTTACATATTCAGTCTACTCAAGAGCCAGCCAAGAATTGCTATACAGCCCAATGTGGAAAGATTTTTTTAATATCCTTCTCTATAACAATAAAGAAAATTGAATTCTAATAATTTTATAGTTAACACATTCTCAAACTCTTAGTTTTATTCACAGGCATGGTTCTACTCAATCTATTTTACTAAACTCCATTCTAGCAGATTGGTAATTATGGCTTTGGTCCAACAAAGCACACATAGAGGTGAACCTGTGAGTAGCTGAATAGATTTTAGTGAAGTACAGATATATTTAAGGTATATGCTTTACTGGACTTTGGTTTAGATGATCAACATCTCTATATCACTCTTTCAGCCTGTCCAGCAATGCAATGAAGCCAGCAAAAAGTTAATGTGATTGTTAAGTCATTGGAAATAGGGCATGCACAAGCCTAGGAAATCATCTTATGGAAGCACTTGTCTGAAATTAGTTCTTGCTTTTTCAAATTAGCTCATTTTTCTGAATAAGAGAGCTGACTCTTCTGTCCAAAAATGATGAAATTAAATAAAATTAACATCCTCAGTTATAAATCAAATGAATAGGTGGCACCAGATTGCAGTTTAAGGGAACATTTTAAAGGAAAAAGGCTGTTCAAAAAACAAATGCAAAAGTATATATGTTTTATTAATGACAGAAAAATATTATTATTCATGTATTTTATTAGTTCTGAATAATATCCTCCCAATTAAAATTAGTGCCATCTAGATTTCCTGAACAGCATTTTAGCAACAATAAAGAAAACAATCTAAATTTCCTGTAAATACTTTGCTACACATTAAAAATAATTACCAATTAATTTGCTTAAATACCAGGCTTGTGCTACCATAGTCAATGAGGCTTGTGCTATACAGAAAATTAGATTTCAAAACCCAAACACAATCAGAATGCAGAAGTCTGCACTGAAAAATCAGGAGATGGTGTAGAGCTCTACAGGTAAAATTTCCCCCAAGGATCTGTGCAGCTTTGGAACTGTACCCTGGTAGGGCAGCAAGAGGAGGTGCTGACAGAACCACTGTGGGACAGGGATCACTGGAGTTCCCAAACCAGGCTTGGACCTCATCCCAGTGAAAGTAACAAGAAGTGAACATTGCCAAAACTGCCTGGGTGATTTAGGAGATTAGATCCCATTTCAACATGCCTTAGGTATTCAAGTCTCAAGGAAACACCCGGACACTAAGGCTAAAAAACCCAGATTTTCTGAAAGAAAGCAAAAGAGGTATAAAACCTCAGATAGGTTTCTCACTGTTCAAAAAAAAAAAAAAAAAAAAAAAAAAAAAAAAAACAAAAAAGTTTTTCTCACATAAAAAAAAAAAAAAAAAAAAAAAAAAAAAACAAAAAAAAAAAAAAAAACAACCCCAAACCAAAAAATCTCTGTGTGTACCTGTGGTCTTAAGAAACTTTAAGACATAGGTTATTTCATTTAAATTTTTCTTTTTCTTTCTTTTCCCTTCATGAACATGGTTCAGAGGCTGCTGAAATCAAGGGAAAACCTTTCTTTGTATCAGTGATTTTGAACATCACTTGTGAAAAACTGTCATGCATCATCTCAGTTTGCAGACAGACAACTGAACATAAGTACTGCACTTTATTTGCACTTTGTACCTGAGTCAGGCAACTATCTGAGATCTCATATGAGACTTTCTCTAATCTGTCTTGCAGTAAACAAGATCAGAAGTGAAGTTTATCCCTTCTCATTGCCAGGACATCCCAAGAGCTTTGGGCCTTTTAGGACACAAGCTGTGCACACAAGCATTATCAATATGTCTATGTGATTTTAAGTAAAGATGGTAAAATTTTACTGAATTATTGTTTTCTCTCAGGTAATTACACAGGAACCATAAAATTTCCTCTTCCTATCACAGTAAGATTGTTGTAACTATTATCCAAGGATGTAAAAGGAGCAGAGAGGAAAATTGTTTCTGTTAAACAGACATTTTGAGGTGGAAAAGTACCTGGCAAATACTTATTCAAATCTGAAAAGGCACAACAAACCTTCAACTAAGTTAGGACTGGAAATAATTGGTTCAAGTTCACTATGAGAAAGTAGACCAGTTACATGATTTAATCATCTCTTCTTCTTTCAGAGTACGAGATTTTATATTAAGCCTTTATATTAAGCCTTTTGCAGCAAGGTGGAAAAGTCAGCCAAGAACTGTGGGGAGCTAGTTAAAATGAAAGTGGAGGATATTAATATGTCCCATAACCTCAATATCTCTACTTAATCCATGGAACAACTCCCTCTGGATCCCATAGAAATAAATGATTGTTTCCTATGTTTTGTTCTGAAGGTATTTTCTAAGTGTAGAAGACACATGAGGAGGACATGAGGTCCACGAGGACCAGGACTGAGAATATGGAGATTAATTAGCTGCTTTACAGAAAAATATTTGTCATTCAAAACTGTTTTCATTGTTTGCTGATTATCTGCCTGAGCTCATTTCTACACTTTGCAACAGTATGATATTGTTATTGTTGCTGTCAGGAGTATGTTTAGGAGACTGGGTAACTCCTGCTCTGTTTGGGGATGCCCATAAGCAGAACATGTGGACTGTGAATGTCTTGCTGTAGAAGACAAGCAGTGTTATAATACAATACAAGTCAGTAAAATTCACCTCGTCCTCTGTTAGAATTAGACTTCATCCCATTTCTTATCCCATGGCAGTTCACTTTTAATTTGAGTATTTGTGAAGCCAAAGCACAAGGGAAAATACTGTTGGTAAAATCGGGGAATGCTGGAGAGAAGAGGCTTTGGGAAT
Organism: Formicarius rufipectus; assembly: GCA_013399695.1. NCBI lineage: Eukaryota > Metazoa > Chordata > Aves > Passeriformes > Formicariidae > Formicarius > Formicarius rufipectus. The sequence goes on from VXAU01000760.1 coordinate 1,321,812, forward strand.
AAAAATTTCAGTGTTGTAATTTTTAATGTCTATACATATAGTTTCCTGTGTATTGTTTCTAACAGCTGCAACTGTACAAGCTGGGACAGGTACAGGCTATGGATGCTCAGTTTTCTATTAGTTAGCTTCTTTATTCTGTCAAGGTTCTTTCCATGCTGAAAATTAAAGGGGGGGAGTTTAAAAAAAAAAAAAAAAATCTTAGAAGATATTTTCTGGAGTGCTGCAGCTTTGGGTTCGTTTGATCTTTTTTTTTCCCTAATGGGCACAAGATGAAATTTGAAGTTTGCTACAAATATTTTCAGTCTTACCAAAGAAATATATTCTATTCTAGGTAGTACTTAAAAAGTAAAAAAAAAAAAAAAAACAAAAAAAAAAAACAACCCCAAAACCAAAAAAAAAACAAACAAACAAACACACAAACAAAAAAATTAAAAAAAAAAAAAAAAAGCAGCAAGCATCAGGGCTTGATCTTATTCCAGGAAGCTGTTTGAAAGTAAATAGGAAAAAAATTTTAATATTGACAGAAATGGTATAACTGTGTGTGTGTGTGATACCAGCCATTTCAGGCTAATGTGGAGATACCTACATTTTTTCGTCTCTTATTTCAAATTAAAATCATTGCAATACTTCTTTTGCTTGTTCCTTGCAATATTTTCAGTCCTCAGCTGTATGCTCTAGCTTAAAACATGAATGCAAAGAGGTGGTCCTTTCTTATGCCACAAAGGTCTTAGTTTTACTTAGCTTAAAACTTTAGTAGTTTTTACAGTGGTTTTTCCATGTGGACTAAAGGGTTGAAGAAAACAACCACCACATAATGTGGAGAGGAGGGAAAGGTTCTTCTTCTGAACTAGAATATCAGAAGTTCAAAGAATGAAATACTGTCACATAATCTAATATGTTCTTTACTCATAACATAATCTGTCTGCACACTTCACATTTTCCCCTTGGCCTTGAAGGAGAAACAATTGTCATTATAGTTATAATTTGTTACATATAAAATATTTTTATTTTCATTTATGTAATTTCTATTACATTTTTAAACAGATATGTTCCGTCTAAGCAATGCATAGTAACCTGAGGGACCCTGGGGTACAGTGACTCATTTAGCAAGCAATTACCTAGGAAAGATTAGGGAATTAAACTCCACCTGACAAAGCTATTGCTGAGTAAAAGATTCTGTTCTGGGTTTCTGTCAATGTCTTTGTTTTGATTCCAAAAACATCACCGATATCTAATAAAAAGCATTACAAAACAGCACTGAGAGCGGCCTTAGAGCATGCCAAGTGCTTATTAAAGAAACACTTTTTTCAGAAGATAATTTATACAATTCCATAGAAGGAAACTTCATTTATTCCCTCTGTTTTAAACTTTGAACAATTTTTGGATACTGAGTCCTAACACTCTAACCTTTCACAAATGAATCAAAATCAAAAAGGTGGCCTCATGTATCATGACCTTGCTGCTCCTCTCACCCAGTGGGTTCAAGCTGCTACTCAAAGCAGGTGCTCACATTCATCCTTCTCCCTTTCACACATTCATCCTTGACCCGGTGGGAAAGGTTGAGGAGCCAGTAGGGCACTGCCTGGGGTTGGTTATCCATGAGTGCTATTTCTGAACTGTTTATCAGAATAGACAGTCAGTACAATACAAAGACCTCAGTCAAGTATCTTTACTTCAGTACTGATGGCCACTTGTTTTCAGTAGCATCTTGGTAGCTTGACGGGAAATGACAGCAGAGTGGGAAAAACTATCTATACTTCCAGGCAACAGCTCTGCTGAATCACTGTATTCTATATGTTCTGGAATTGTCCCTCACTTAAATGCATTGTTAAATTAAATTTAAAGCTTTCAGTTTGTGTCATCAGTCTTCCTGTGGTTTGTTGGGGGCTTTTTGTTTATTTCCTTCTTTGTTTTGTTGTTTTGTTTCTTTTGTTTGGTTGGGGCTTTGTTTGTTTGTTTTTATTTTTTTGTGGCAATGACAGACCTTCCATTCTTTTTGAATTCCATCCATGTTAGGAATTGCTCTCCTGCTGTTGCCATATTTGTTCACAATAAGGTATCCAGAAAGATCAAATAGACCAGGATCAGATAGAACCTTATCCTGAAATGGAATTTTCATGCAACAAAATGTCAGGTGTTGATGAAAACGCTTTTGGCTATTTCTACTTTTATTTTACACAATTTTAAATTTGAACACAGTAATCTCCAGTCCTCTTGTCTGCCTTTTAGCAGTGCATGAGCCTGCCCAACAGCTCAGCCTGCACACATGGCCGAGAGAGACATTTACAAGCAAAGACCAGAATTCTTATCTGGAATAATCCACTGTAGTTTTACCATAGACCATGGATATCAGCTTAGGATATGACTCCTTCTAACAACTCATGGAAACTGTTTCTGCAAGATGTGTATGCTACAATTATCCCTATGCCATGATCCCTAACTCACCTCATTTCTTTGGAGACAAAGGTGAAAGACAAATTAGCTGATGTACTTGGGACAGAAATGGGTATGGGAGTAGCATGATGTGCAAGAGTGAGCTGGCAAATAGATACCATGACTTAATTCTTTAATTATCTGTTCTGAAGAGTAACACTGCTGAAGTCTGAATATCACAAAGCCTTTAGCGAAACTTGTCTGAAGTTGATTCATTTGGGTTCTTGTTGAGCTCGTTCCTCAAGGCTAATCTGCATCCCTAATTGTGTTTTATATGCTTCAAATACAGTTTACTACCTTTTATTTCTACCATTGCAGAAAATGATTCAGTAGTTATTTTACAGCTTAGAATAAATGCTCTGTTTATAAATATTTCAATAAGCCTATACAGTAATTTGATTGTCATTCAAGCAAGAAACTGAAAACTCAGTCTTCAAGCTCAGGGCCTTAGAGGTGAATGCCAACCAATTTCCACGACATTCTGGGCAACGCTGAGACCCTTATTTTCAAATACACAGAGAAGAGGGGAAGGTAGACTTCAAGTAGAGATGCATGACTTCTGCATCCTCAAGCCAGAACTGCAGTCCTTGTCACCTTGTTCTTGAAGAACTAAGATGTCTGTTGAGTTGAGCCTTATGTACATGAACTCTTAAAAGTGCCGGACAGATTTCTGTTCTGAAAAAACCAACTGAACAATCACTTAGCTTATAATATATGCCATTACCTCCAAAACTGTTCTAATTGAGCATCTTTCTGTGTCTAGGAGTACAGGAGAGATACATGTTACTGAGATGGTTTTCACTATGCTATGAACAAAAAAAAAAATCTTATATGAATTTGTTCCAGAGGACAAAAATCCACCTCTTTAATGCCCAGTCTTGGTAAGCTCACTTCTATTCATGTAGTACCATGACATTTGTCCATCTGAGCTGTAAGGAAGACTGTTCTAGACTTATCTACCCTGTACAGATATCAGTGAGATGCTAGAGGAAACTACCCCTCTCTCATTAAAGGACAGGAAATGGCATATATTGAGAGGATACAGGGCAAGTTCCATATTCCCTGATATGAAGTTTTCACATTATCTTAATCAAAGCAATACACTTTGCAAAAAAGAGGGTAAGGAAGATCACCGGTCCCTGCTGGTGTGTTAATACTTCTCCCAAAAGACAGGCTTTTCAGAATATTTCTTTTTCAGTCCTGCCTCTGATAGGAAGTGGTTTTTATTTAATAAACAAAGAAAAAAATTGCAGTCCTATACATGTAAAGCACCTGTGTGTACTCAAATGACTTTATAAGAGATAAAATGGATGCATTTAGTATTCTGTAGTAATGTAGCCAGCCCTGAGTGTGCCACATCAGTGAAGGGAAGTAAAGTTGCAAAGAGATACTTTTTGGCTTACTGCCATTCCTATGAAGACTCCATTTTACATGACATAATGTGTACATTTATAAGAATCTGGTACATAAACATGAGGCAAAATTACTGCCAAAGGTCACAAAACAATGTGAGCAAGGTGGGAACAAAATAATTTATTCGTTTGCATAAAAGGAAACAACTTCCAACTGAAACCAGGAGGAACATCACAGTTCAAGAAATTAATTTCCACTGGGCATCTCTCCCTTCTCAGGGGAATCTGTCCATGGTCCAAGAGTGGGACTTTTATCTTCTAATGATACTTTTGTCTAACTGGCCCGTTACTGAAGGTGAATTAGCACAAACCTGGTTAATCTCAGATGAAAAGCATATTCTTTGTAATCACGTGGTTGATAATAAAAGGATTAAAATCTGTGAGTATTCCAGCCCTTCAAGAAGTGATAAAACATCATGTAAATACTCTTGAGTACAATCTATTACTTTTAATCCAAGTACAATAAGTCATTTTATTCTAATGTACACATACAACCCCTCTTTGCATTCTTTCAGCTTCCTTAGAGTGATGCTGGGTTAATCTGCTGAAGGTCGAGCTGAGAAAATTGAGGAAACAAAGCAAATGCACTTAAGGAGTCATGTCACGTCACATTGGGCTCACAGACAAATGGGCATTAGCTCTAGATACAGGTACTTGCCAGTTCATCAGATTCCTTCACATCTGGCATTTTATCTTGGATTATGTACTACTGCATTCAACATTTTATAACTTTTTAGTGTATAATTGTTTTCATATATTTTTACTTTAAATACAGAAGGAGTGGGTGTAACCTGAAGCACGATTTTCTCCCCATGCTACCTCCCTGTGATTGGCCACAATAGAGATAATTGTCTTTTATTATGGTGGGTAGTAATTTGTGTGCAATAAATCATATTTTATCAAGTGAAATTTGAATTTGTGCCTTTTAAAGAACCATTCGGGTTTGTTTTTCTCAGTGTCTCATTGTAACTTTTCTTTATAGCTTGGGAGTTTCATGACTCAGAGAAGCACTAGAGCACAGATATGTTGACAGATTTGTTTTCTGTCATTCCATTTAAATTGAATCCATCTTCTAAACCTCTAGATAATACATTGCTAAGACACACCTTTTCATTTTTAAACACCCCCTGCTTTTTCTTCAGCTATGAAATAGTTGCTTGCTGTAGCACACTCCAAAAATGCATAAATTATTATAAATACATAAATTATAGTAAGCTTTTTTTTAAAAAAGCAAACAAAAACCCAAAACCCAGCCCAAAATCAAAACACAACAACAAAAACTATATTAAAAAAAGAATTTAGAAGTTATGTTTAGGCCATTAAGGACAGTACAAATGCTTTTTCTGGGAAAACAGTGGTAAAAAACAGATAGTTGTTCTAAATATATGGACAAATAATTCTTCCTGTACTTTATGCTACCAAGAATTTAATCTGATCAATTAAATACTAGTCTAATTATGTATTTCCATATGAATTTCCAGACTGGATGAGGAATCAACCTTATGGTTCATATTCCTGATGCTGTATAATTTCTTTTATTGCCTACATCTTAGAATACCTTAGCTGAAATGTTGGACTGTATTTCTTGAAAGCAATGAGATAACTCATAGCCAAGGTAATGAAGAGTGGACAGATTTACACACCTTTTCTTCCCTGACAGCTCCTGCTCTTCAGGGGAGCATTTGTCACAGCTCCAGGCGGAGCACTCAGAAAGTATCCTGAATCCCCCACATTTCCTGGTGTGACTGCAAGGAGACCTGTGTCGTATGGCTGTCTCCTATTTTGTTTATCCAAAATACTATAGTTTACTAGTTTCATCGGCATTTAGAACTGTTTTATATACTGTTGCAGGCCTTTTTGATTGATAAAAACCTGAAGTAAAGGTAAAAGCATCACAACACTGGTGAAACATATAAAACCATGGAGAAAAGAAATTAAGAAGTAATCAGAATTAATTTTTGCCCCAGCTTATTAAGGAATGGGCCTTGTTTGAGGAAGAAAAAAATTACTTTTTCTCTTTACAAATCTTCACATTTTTCCTTTTTTTCTTTTTTCTTTTTTTTTTTTTTTCCTTTTAACTATGCAAAAGTGTTGTGACAGATTCTGATTTCTTGACCAGGAGCACAAACCCTCTTGATGGAGTATTAAAATGTGAAGCAAGTAGAGAGATTTAAAAGCAAAATGAAAACTATGATCAGATGTAAGAGTGAAAGATTTGGGCTTGTTTAAGAGAAGGGATATTCATAACAATTCATGTGTATATATATAGAAGTTTGTCTCAGAGGAGAAGATAATACTTATTATTCTCTGTATTAGGACTGGGATAAAATAATAGCAAACACTTCAATATACAAGATGCAGGGCAGCCTGGGAAAATATTTCATCTCAATGGCTGATAGGTATTTGACTGTATGAAAAGGGTTGTTATGAGACCACCATTGTTCTAAGAATAGCTTAGACAAATGTGTCAGAAATACTGAGAGTGTCAGAGTGATAGAGCCGACCTGACTATAGTCTAGAGATGAACCCTCCAAGTCTTCTCTAGACTCATTGTCTAAGATTTGAAATTGCTCTTACAGTTAAAATGTAATACAAGGATTTAAGATTTTTCTGTGACCTAATTTCCTTAATAAGTACCACTACACCAAGGATCAGAGATTTACCAGATTACCAAAATGTTTGGTTAACTCATTTTAATGCTCTAGTTTCATGAGGGCATATTCCATAATGGTATAGACAAGATTTGAATTCACACTCCTTAAAAAAAAGAGTGGTGGAGGAAAAGAATGTTCAGCCTTGAATGACTTAGAAGTTTAATTAAAAAAAAAACAAACAAACAAACAAAAAAAAACAACAAACAAACAAACAAACAAAAAAAAACAACAAACAAACAAACAAAAACACAGTATTTTTCATTCAGTTCTCTGAAAGACGGTTTATTGTGATTAGTTTTCAATTCTTTGTGCATTTGATGCAGAAAAATCTTACAGGTTTTTCCAGCAATTCTAACTGAATGCATTGCAAGATCTGTTCTTGTCCAGCTGTCCAGTCCCAGCCCTGGTTCAGAGCCAAAACTACTGCAAAAACCTCAGCCTTCAAAATCATATTTAGCTGGCATGGATGGGACTTCAGAGAAGCTATATATGAACACATCAGTCCTCACAGACAGAATTAGCAGACAGAAATAGCTGAGCTTAGATGATGCAGAAGCTATTTATGGAAAATGAAGTTACATTAGTAGCTTGTTTGAGAGCAACAGATAGTTTCTGTTTGCCAGGCATTTTGACTCCAGAGAAGCTGACTTTCAAGGACAGAAAGAAATGAACAACCAGGTTCAGTAATAGCATTAAGTAGTAGAAAATGTCTCATCTAGTCTCATCTAGTATGACTTTAATGGTCTTTGTGATGAAAATGTGATGTATCGTGATAACAGTGAAGAAGTGACACTCACCATGCTTGGCACTGAACAACTTGTGCAAATACACACGTTGAAAAAAAAAATAAAAAAGATTACCTGAATTTTGAAGATTTTTACCCTCTAGGGAGGCTGCAAAGACTTGAACAGACACCTGGTAGCATATATTTTCTATTAGCCACTGTCCACATTCTTCCTTGGTGACTGTGACAAACGGCGTTACACCTACATGAACTTTGCCAGTGGACAACTGTTTTCAAGACTGACATATAAAAATGCAAGCAAAAGATAAATGACAGGAGTGTAACTTTTCAAATGGAAAAATCTAAGGTAAATATGCAGTTTTATTATCTGACAGTTCTGGTGAAGCACATTAAAGGTTGGTTACTTCTGAACAAATTCTAACTCCTTTTCAGTGGTGATAGAAGCTGGGGGCCTGCTAAAGCAACCTGGGATGCTCAGTATATTTGCTTCCATTTTTATTCCTTGCAGCAGTTGTGCAGACAGACATCTGAGAACTTTTTTGTCTCACAGAATACACCAGAGCTGGATGGTTGAGAAAAGAAAATGCTAAAGGTTGACTTCCATGGGAATGTTCCCAGATGAAGGTGAAGATTTGACCCAGAAAGGTTTGACTGTGCTTCTGAACAAACTGAATTATCTTTTGTGCTTCACAAACATGGGTCACCTGAAAAAAATGCAGAAGTTTAGCTCCCAGCTCACATGTTTGAGTGAAACTATTTCATATTATTCCCTTAAAAAAGTCCTTCTATTTTATTTCTGATCTGCAGTGAAATGTTGTACTTGAAATAAAAAGTGTCTTCAATCCAGCATTTTGTAAATGTAGTGCATTAGCCCTGGAAGTTGCTTGCTATTCAGATTTTTATTAATTCAAGCTTACCTCTTGATTCCCTTTTTTACTTGCATTTATTTGCACAGTAAGAACATTTTTTTTAAAACAATTGCTTTAAAATTTAGCCCTTATTCTTTTAATACAGAACATTTGTATTGAACAGAAGTACCATAATCTAAATGAGGCTACAAACTGTTTGGTCATGAATAATGGAGATTACTTTTTTCTTCCAAAGATAAACTGTCTATATCCTGGCTCTCTGATACTCTTATCTATGAAAATAATATTTTCATTAATCTGAGATACTTTTAATCTGTCTAAATTATCAGTTTGTTTAGGATTATTTGATCATCATATTTTATTTAGAGTAGCACAAAAATAGTTTCCAAGACCTCTGACATATTTGCAGTATTTGGGCATATTTCTAAATACTTTCTTTATTTTGTTCTGATGTAATCTATTTACTGATTGTAAATTAATTGCTGTGATTTCTCTTGGCTTATGCATACCTTTTCTCTGAAAATTTTATATAGTATGAACAAGCAACAATTTTTGTCTATCTGTGATAGTATCTACAGTATATGTTGATCTTAGAATATAATAGTTTAGATTGTCTTTATGTTTTGATTAAAATCAGTATTTAATATTGAAAAATTAAACAGTTAATAGCTATTTATCCAAATAGAGAAATAGCCAATGTACAGGTAATTTTGTCATGCTGTAGTATTTAAATACTTTTCAGTAGAGTTCAGCATATTCCTGTTAATGATTAAACACATCTTGTAACTGATTAAAGGTGACTAGTTCCAAGAGGAAGAAACATGGAAGAAATGAGCTAATAACATTAAAATGTGGGAAATTATTTTTGAGAAGTCTGAATCCAGACTTGTGCCTTATAAATCACTACTCAGAAGAAACTGGGGATTCAGCCAGATCTCATTAATTGCAGAGGAAGAGAAACTGTAAAGACTGAAATTTATGTAAAACCAGTTAACTGGTCTATTCTTTTATGGGAACTATTTGGAATCAATCTGTATCTGCAACTCTTCCATGGGAAATGAATAGAAGGGCTACAGCAGGTGCTTTAAAGTAATAAGGGATTTCCTATGAAACCCAGTGGACTGATGAGTCACAACTTTAATTATGGCATACTCTTCTGTTGTAAATGCAAGACCATCATTTGAAAAAGGGTCTTGTTGAGTAAATGCCTTTGAACAGAATATCTTTGACAGAGAAAATAATATATCCATATTTTATTGTAAAGGGTGTAGGATTTATAGGGAACATCTTCAGACTACTACAATGATTAGTGTTGTACCAGTATCCCCAGAGCAACTGGATGGAGTAGCAGTAACTCTTTTTGTGTAGTCTGACTCTTCTTTATTTTGAATTTCTGACCTATTTTTCAAGTCAGCTATTTGATTTATTCCTGCATTATATATATCCCAGGCAGACATTACCATAGTTCATACTACTTCAGGATGGTTGGAGCATTTTTGTAGTGCTTTTGTTTTTCCATTAAAAAGAAATGGCTAAAATTATGGTTACAATTTCTTAATTTCACAATGCCATTCCTTTTTAGCAAGTTGCATATGCCTGGGAAATAGGGCAGGCTTTACAAATGGTGAACCACCTCTTGTTGCTGTCAATGGGACTTCTATTTGCTTGGAAAATCACAATCTTTCCCACCATAAAGTGGGAGATAAGATCTTCCATATCCTCTGTGACTCTGCCATAAAGAATAGACACCCCAGAACTGATGATACAACATGCCATCCTGCCAAGCAATACAAATCCAGGGAACCATAATAGCTGAATCAGAACCACCCCACTCCATACAATATTTATTACAGAGTAGCAGTTTCCATTGAAAACTCCATTGATGGAAGTGCGGGAGGCTCTGGTATTTAGGGTGTGATAGACAAAAAACATTAGGCAAAATGGTTCTTTTCATGGAGAGATGGACCATTTAACACAGCTCTATGATCATTTTTTTAGGTTGTTTGGTTGGTGTCATCTGCCTGCTCTGCTCAGAAATCATTAACCTGCTTTTGCCTGTGTCTGTTACTATCTATCACAATGCATCTTCTTGATAAAAGGTAAACTTTTGGTATCTGAAGGGTAAAGGAAATAAAAAAGACTCATAGCCCATATAAATCAAGAGGAAAAGGGTAAGAGGAAGCCACTTAGAAGAGCAGGTGTCATTGACTGACTGCAATTTTAAAGGGTCCTTCTTATGATGGACAAATTCCTAGAGTGTTCATTAACTAATGGAATTATGGGGGCAGATGACTGCTGCCTCTACAGAACATCAGGTTAAAAAGTGCAGAGGAATAATGAGCTTTTCTCTATTGTGGATCAGTGTCCTCACTGTCTGGAGCTCACTCAAAGATAGTGGAAATTTCACTGTTGAAATTCGTGCTTGTGCTCTCCCCTTCCTCAGTAACAGTATGCACACAGGCACTAGGGGAAGGGAAAAAAAGAAGAAAGTGTCACTGCCAGAGAAGAAAATTTCTCCTTCTGAAATTTCTGCTCAAAGCATCAAATGAAGTTGAACTCAGAGGGTTAAACAATAGAAGATCAGCACCTGGGCTTTAATATATTCAATTACCCAGAAAACAAAATCAATTTTGTTTTCGTTAATAGTGCTGAAATATGCATTACACTATTTTAATTAAGGCAGTCTATTACGCTTGCCATTCAGCTCATTCCTGCATATTCCCTTAGGGCAGTAGTCATGTACTGTGATAAAACATAATGAAAATAATTTATAAAGGAAACAATACAATAAATCAATCTGATGCTTAATGATCCTGCATTACAAGAATAGTTACAATATTCTTTTTTAGAATATCTAGTGCATTCTCCTCAAATGACTGAAAGAATGTCCTACAGCACTTTAAAAAATAGCACCTTGCTCCATCTCAGTGTGCTTTTAAAGCACTGCCACTTGTAATTTAAGCAACTCTTGGCAAAACAAATAGAAATATCTTTTGTTTACACCAGATTTCTGATTTTTCTGTTATTTTGCCTCTAGTCAGATTTATCTTCCTCACAGAAAAACCTGTAGAGACCACAGGGATTCAACTTGAGTGCATACTTTAGCATTCAGCTATTTATTGTCTATATTCCAGAGACCCAAATTTTCTAGCTAAGAACAAGGCTACTCAGGCAGACTTCTCAGCTCTCCCTCATAAGGATGAACAAAAATAACAGAAAAGTTATTGCCATTAATTAATTTTTTATATATGCAAGTAACCTTTAAGGACTTCTTTTGTGTCCAGTCAGTGATTGAATTCTTTGATTACTTTTATGTTAGAACTGTCTGGGGATATCTGTCAGTACATGATATTTCATTCAGTGACCAAACCTGTGTGCAATGTCTGATTTAGTGCAGTATTTTTCATTTCTGTGGAATGTGGCTTTATATTGGTATCTGCTACAAGATCTGCTGCACTTGGAACAATCTTTCCTTAAGAATTTGATTCCTCACATATTTATAGGAGAATTCATTTGATTTAGCAAAGTAGATTGTCCAGAAGAATTAGGACAGCGATATTGAAACAGATGATGCAACACAGTCCAAGGGCTTTGAGAGAGGAATCATTCAGGGTGACTTGACCATGAGTCCTACTTACACAGCCTACAGGTATTCTGCTAAAGGTGTATTAAACAATGTTTTCCCAAGCCAGTGATAAGGATTTAGTAAAAAAAATAAAAATTAAAAAAAAATTAAACAAACAAAAACAAAACAAACAAACATAAAAACCACCTCTACCTAGTAGAGCGGAACAAACTCAGATTGCCTGTGAAAATGCAACATGTTGTGGGTTTTGTAGCCCACTAGTAAACTGGAAACAAAAGACAAAAAGAGTGTCATGAAAGACAGAATTAAAATTCAACAAAATTTCTCTGGGTATGGTATTTCCCATTTGTCATTGCAGGGGTGAAGTGGATTGTGCGTAATTTAAATTGACTAAAATGGGATAATTTATTTATTTAGATCTTTCACTTTTTCATTAAAAAAGAGCCAAATGGGAGTACTGAAATGCTTTTCAGAAAAGGTAGTCAAATGCTCCTTGCAGACACTTGAATTGGGGTAAGAGGGGAACAAATATTCTCCAAAAGGCATTTTCTGAAATGTTATAATCAAATCTTTAACATACCTGAAGGTCCTGTGTGATACTTCAGGAATACAATTTATTGCTCTGGCTTTTTTATAATTTTTATGTGGAAAAAGAACAGATAGAAATGAATGGCTCAAGTAAGTACTATCAAATACTTAAATGTTGCTGGAGAGCAGTTCCAGAACTGTCAGCTTTTTATGATTTCTGTCTTCTCTCACACCAAACCACAAACTCTCTCTGGAGCACAGCAGGAATATCTCGGACAAACTGCTGAAGCAGAGTTGCAAGAGCCACTCCAAAGATTTCAGACAGACAGACACCCAGAGGAGCAGGGCTTGGCAGACTGCCAGAGCAGCCGGGCAGGAATCTTTTCCTAGGGTCAGAGATGCCTCAGCTCACACAAGAGCTCTACGAAACTGCAAATCCCTGCTCACACTGGGGTACAAATTTATCAGGAGACAACAATTCCTGCCCCTCAGTGCGGGGGGAAGAGCCAACAGCAGCTCCTCCGCAGCTGCCTGTCCCTCTGAGCGACGGCATCTCCCGGCGTTTCAGGGTTGGCTTTTGCCAGCCCTGTAACTGTCGCCACAAGCTCGTCCTCTAATTTGGGAGAGAAGGTCTAGTACCTTTGGAAATCTGCTGGCACGCAGTGTTTGAAGAAGGCCCAGCTCCCTGGGTTACCTGCCTTAGGCAGGTTAGAAAGACAGGCTGACTGTTCTGTGGTTCTGTAAACAATTTCTTGCCTCAAAAGTTTATTTCTTTTGCCAAGAGAACCAGAAACCCTATTGCTGAATCAGGTGAGCAAATGTGGAATGGTCAGGTAAAGCTCCCACAGTGTGGTAGATGACAGAAATCCATTGCATTTTCTCCTTCCTTATATTCATTGCTTCTGTCATATGTGACTTTTTTCCTAGGTGAAAAATTACTTTGTTTGACAGAAACCTCCCTGGGAAAGTGTGCTCCTATATGAAAAATGGCCCTAAATGGAGTGATTTCAACTCTTAACTCTTGCCGAGAATTCTCCCCTGCTCCAGCCCACTGTATTCGGATTACTCAAATGTTTTCAATATGGAGATTAGTGACTTTTCCCCACTTTAGTAGCACCACAATAGAACAAAAGAAAAAGAAAACCAAGCATTTCACTTGGTCTTGAGATTAATTTACAGACTAATCTTATAATTCTAAGCAATGTGGAAGGCCTTTTATGTCAGTTGTTTTCCCTTTTAATGACTAATTTCATTATTTTAGATAGAATAGAAATGGGTAAGAATATAAAATCTGCAGGTTCATGGAGAAGGGAACAGTTATTGCACCTGAAATGGTGCTTCTCCAGAGATCCATCTACAATTCTTTCATAATATTATTTGTAATTATTATTTGTTTTGCTTACCTTTTTTCACTTTTCTTGACACTATTACTCAACAAGACACTGCATTTGGTGGATTATTCATTCAGATAAAATGATTGCATTTATGTGCCTTATGGTATATTCATTGTGTTTAAGAATATAGGTGATTAAAGTGAGATTTCCTTCTTTTTTTTTTTCTAAGAAAACCCCTCAGCAAACATTCCATTTCACTCCAACATCGCAAAGCTAGACTTGGTATATTCTGTTAGAGGCCAGAGAAAAATGCATGGAATAAGCTATACGGTAAATTTCATTTTAAGTTAATTGAAACATAAAGTGACAAAATTACAGAATATGTCAACCTCTGTCAAATCTTTATTGGACATGGGGGAACTGAAATCCATGACATGGTCAAACCTGGATTGTTTTCAATGAGAATGAGAAAAGAGGCAGACCTCTGATAAGTACACAGCAATCACTTTCAATCCAAATGTTGAAACTCATTGAGAATTCTATAGTCTGTAGACAGTCTTTCCTAAAGTCTTTTCCTGATCTTGTCAAAACAACATTTCTTAGGATTTTTTTTTGCACATGAGAAAAATTTAAAAAGCATGGCAGTTATTCTACAAAGAATTTTCATTCTGAAAAGTGTAGCAATTTGACAAGCAACAGGAAAAACTGGCTGCTAATGGAAAGTTTAGGCAATCTTTAAATATAGGCATCACCAGATGTGCACACTGTAACACACATATACTTGTGCTCATTTCTGTATAGATCCAGTTCTTCTCTCTGTTATAAATCAAAGTCAGTACCTGAGTATAAAATATAACTCAGGAGAGATTTTTGGCCCACTGCCTCTTAGGGGCATCTCAATCTATTAAATAACCTACTTCTGAGAAACTTAGCTAGACCTTCACTGTTCAGTAACTTATGATTGCCTTTTTAATTAAAAGCTTGAACCTTCCTTTATACTCATTAATCATATTAGATCAGAGTGTTGATATAATGGCCGTAGTTCCCCCCTCAGACACATTAGCAGAAGTGTTACTGAAGTGTAGGATAAGATGGTGTTTCTTTCTGGTGTGCTCTGCCTTTGCATGCCTTGTCTAATTCCACACATGGCACACCCTCCTTTCCTCAGGATTCCCTTGGGTCCATGTGATGGCACTGCATGAGCCAGCTTTGGCTAACAGGAGAAAAGCAGCAGGACATGAATGAGCCTCATTGCTGTGTGCTGAGAATCTCCTTGCTTCCAGTCCGGCTGCAGAGCACCTCCTTAGCTTGGGATGCACTCCTGGCACAGCAGCAGCACAAAGTCAGGGTGCAGCTTCACACCAGCAAGTCCACAACCTCAGTTACTTATAGCAACCTTTCTGCTCAAGTTGCTGAATAAGCTGCTTAGGTGACTGTGTATTGTCTGTGCCAAACGTGGCTGCCTCAGTGAGGGTCCCTCTCCCACAGAAATCAATAGCAAAGCTTCAGGTGATTCCAGTAGTAGCAGGGCTGGGTCTAACAAGTCTGGCTTTTATAAGAAGTACAAGCCTCTGCCTCTGCTGGTATAAATCAACCTAAGTCCCCACTGGAACCGGGCTAATTTGCACCAGAGCAGGATCTAACTTTACATATTCCTTTCCTTTTGCTCTGTCTTACTGGCAAGAGCCCAACAGCAAAGCTTTTTGTGCATTTGTTTCACTTTGTGTAAGGTCAGCTAAGGTTTTATGTAAAACAGATGGGCAAACTTAAAAATGATTTTTCACATTGCATTGAAAACCAGTAAAGAAGAAAAAGGGGGAAAATTACTCTTTCTGTTCTTTCAAAGGTTGTTGCAATGACCTTTATTTTACCCAATGCCTCAATTTTAAAAAAGGAAAACAAACCCTGATTTTATTACAATTAAGTTGTTTTCTCTGCTATTCATAGAGGTCTTAAAGAGGATCAGCAAGAAAAAGAAAATTCCCAGTGGTTTATTGGCAGTTTTAAAATGGGAATATAGTACCAAGTTATAAAATAAGGACTATATTTAAACATCCTTTAACGTATTGTGCTACATTTTTCTTCTCACAAGTCTGTAATTTTGTGGTAACTAATATTGTGGGGCTGAAGCAGTATGCAGCCATGCAGGTTACCAGCCTGGGAGGGAAAATGGCACAGCAATTTTAAATAGCCTGTCCTTTCCTCTTAAAAAAAATATATACAAGGATTTCGTGTTTATAGAACTCTTCATTCCAAGGTACACAAAATACAAAACAGAAGTTTATAAGTTTATTTATTGACTCTAATTAGGATGGCCATATTTAGGTATTTTCCATTTTTTGTCTGACTTGTAGGCTCAGAATTATCCATAATGCTGTGGCATCCCTTATAAGACAAAGAGAAAAGCCCAGCAGAAGTCAGTTTGTGCAAACTGCGGAGGTATCCCTGTGTCCTTCCCCTTGAGCTTCAGCTCTGGGTGATACATTCAGGAGAGAAACAAACCAGGTGGGGAGGGTCGGAAAACCTGAGATGAAGAAAACAGTGACTTCAACCAAAGAACTGCAACACACAATCTGGAAATAACGACTGATGAAGGGGAGGATTGGCAATATAAAAAAAATGATTACAGGAAATGAAAGAACAGTGTTCAAGTACACAGAAAGATACTCAAAAAAGGAAGAAGTTCATAACTTATTATATATGTTGTCAGTTAATAGAACTAACTATCAGGGCCTACATTTTATGAAAATTCACATTAGGGGAAAACACTGCAAATTTAGAGAGAGAGACTCACTGGGACAACCAGTTTTAATGGTGACCTCCTGATCTTGCCAATGTCTCCTTTTTGACAAATATCTGGTAGCATTGACACTGGTAGCAATGGCATGGGCCCAGCTTATTCTGTCCTGGGGATGGGGAATGGGCTAAACTGACCTCAAAAGACCTTTTCAGCCTCAAGATTTTATATGGAAGTTGAATGTGTACATATTTATAATAACTAAGTCGTGCACTCACTTGCAAAACTGTATGTCTGTAATTGAGAGAATTTTTTTACTTTAGAGAATTTTTGAATGGGCAAGGGTGCTATCAGGAAACCTGTCCAGGTGTTGACTTGATATTCCACCTAATGACCAAAATAAACATTTCAATATGCATATGTATGTCACATAGGTTTTGAAACTTAAAAGAAATAAGTAAAAATAAGTAAAAAATTTGATGAATTCTCGACATAATAACAAATATTTAGTTGTACAGTTTTTCAAATATTTCAAAGTACTTAATGTATTTTCAAATAGAATTATTTTGTGACAGTCTTGTCCAGAGACCCGTATTTTATCTAGTTTTCTTCTTGCTGAATACTGTCTAACCAGTTCAGACTTTCCTGTCACTTTTAGTCCAGAACCATCTACGTGCAAACTTAGCCTGATGAGTCAATTGACGGTGTATTTACTTGCAATTTAATGCTAAAGGAAAAAAAAAATGAAGAGAAGCTGAAACAAATTGATGGCATTAGTAAGTGTTTAATTCATTGAACTCTACAGGAATAGAGGACTCTAAATGAAGGAAGTCAAGCTGACCACGTAACTTAAAACTGGCTCACTTATAATTATTTGGGGGAGAAAAGGCAGGGAAAACTGTACATTGGAGCTTCAGGGGCTTTTCCAGAACAGAAATGTGACAGTCATTTAAACTGGAAAAAAATCATCAAGGCAATTTTCATTTTAACTTACATTCAAACATTTCAGAAGACAAATAGCCTTTAAACTTTCCAAAATGCTTGGGGTACTTCAAAATTAAAATACTTTGATGTATTTAGACAAATTGAATCCAGGATGCCTCCGCAGGGGCAGGAGAAGTAATAAAGCTGCTGACTGCTTGCAGTGGTTGAATGTTTAGTCTACGAGCTTAACAATGGTGCAGCAAACCAAAGTGAGAATGATTTTTACTGCAGCTGGTCATGTTGGTTTAAGTTAGGAGTGAAGCCTGTGCTTTGACATGCTTATGAAACTGAATATTTGGCTACTTTCATATATTACTGAAATAGAGATAACAACCTTAACCACAAATAGTTTGAATTGATGTTTTTGCACTTTATAAAGGAATTGAGAAGTGGTTTGGTTTTTTTGACTCTGAAATTAATTACTGCATCCTGGCTATCTCAGTCTGATATCTTCATCTATTTGAGGACAATGCCTACATGTTCCATCCAAAATATTTGTTGCTAAAGTAGTCCACAGGACTCAGGAGAAGGGTATTTTCATCCTACTTTCATAGTCATTGTTATGCATAGGTGAGGAAAAGGCTATATCTGTCTTGAAAAGCCAGATGCCCTTTCAAGGGTAGATAAAGTAAGAAGTTATTAGTGAATACTGATAATTATTTCCCCTATGAATTTAATAAAGTTTAAAAAATTTATGTTCATTTAATTGCTAATTTTGATATATGGCCTGCCAACTTAATATCTCATAATTTAGAAAGAGTTTGCTAATACTGTGAAAAGTTTAGCATCACTTATAAGGGTTTTAATTTTACAAGTGCAAAGCAATTGCATCATTTCCCTGAACAAACAGAAATAACTGATTGCTTATACAGGAAGCTAAGAAAACAGACAAACATGAAAAAACACTATCTGTTAATTCAAAATCTATTTCTGCACATATACACCGTAAGACTCCAATTATAGCCATGTCAAACTGATTGTCCCAGGTGTTGAAAAAAATATGGTCTTGTCCTTCCAAAAATCATTAATATTGCATTTAAAGAACTTTATTTTTTAAATAATAAACTTTAAGTTCTCCTTAATTGCCTTTGGCTTTCCAGCTTTTAGCATGCACTTGGGTCATGTTTTAACACTTTTCTGTTCAGCTAAAAGAAAAAGAAATTAGTTTTTCTTAAATGACACCCAGGAGTCTCACATAATCACATTACCCTGGGAAATGGGACTTGAGGAGAAATACCAAACATTGTGAAACATTTGATAAAAGCATAAAGGTAAGTAACTACAAAATAATAGTATATTATGTGTGTTTTAAAACAGAAGTATCTACTGCTTTTGGGACAACAGAAGGTTGTCAGATGAAATAAAAGCCTTTCTCAGTTGTGTGTTTACATAATCAAACAGGTGCCATGCCTAAAAAGTCTGGGATACTCCTAATATAGAGATGTTGCAATTAATAACTAGTCTGTGATCCAGATAGATAATTGTGACTTTTTTAAGAGAACCAACCAAAAAAAAACACAAAAAACATGAATAGAGTCATAGTAAGGAATCACCTGTATCTTGTGGTTCTTCAATTACAAAATCCACTGACATTACAAAGCCTCTAAACTTCCAAAAGAGAGGGAAACAGCGAAGAAATCAAAGACTAGGGTCTGGGGGAAATGTAAGGAAAAAAAAGTACAACTCCAACTATGGTGCTGTCAGCATCTAAACCTCCCATGCAGAGTGGTCTCACTCTGAAAAATAATTCTGTCTAGTGAATTACATCAAATGCTGGCTGGATTTATAGCCACACCTGCCTAATTAATGACTCATGCTGCTGAAGCAGGTAATATTACATACATGTAAATAAGAGAGCAAATGTTGCTGCTTTGCATTGAGGTGATTTTCCAAGCATGTGGAGGTTACTTCTTGAGCAAAGCCTTTCTTCAATGATTTGGTGAACTGCACCAGCCCCCAGGGCTTTTCATTCCCAGGCATTCTACAATGACTCCAGTGTAGTCTAGGGGGCTTTACTTGTGCGTCAGTTCATCTCAAGACTTAGAACACTGAAATGTTGGTCCTATAAAACAGCTGGAATAGATCTAATACAAATTACTAATATGGATCAAGGGACAACAGACCCAGGAATGTCCTAAGCATTTGTTTACAGAGTCCTTTGGTCAGTAGGAACAGGTTGTCCTCAAAGTATAAAAACTGGAATTCAGGAAACCAGTAAAATATCTAACCTCAAACCCACTCTGTCTGACTAAATAATTCCCTTGTCTAGTTCTAAGATGTTTCTGACATTCCAGTCTCAAAATTGAAACTGATGCCTCTGTTTTCAAATTAGTACCTAAAGTCAGGTAAGAACCCTTTCTCAACACCTAAGGCTTGATTGCAAATTGCCTTGTCATTTAAACTGATTGTGGTTACCCAGATTTGACCCTTTTTTAAATACCACAGTGGGCTAAATCTAATTGCTTTGACACAAGTGCAAAGTTAGACTGAGCCAAATAACTGCAGTGTAGCTGTTCTGGATTTACGCAGAAGAATGATCTTTCATGCTGTGCTATGGCCTGCCTAGTGTTAGCTCACCAGCCATTCAAACTAGTCATAGTCATGTTGAACAGAAACATGACAGCCAAGGACTGGCCTTTATGTTTAGCCACTGCTCAGTGTAAAAACTTAATCCCACCTGAGCAATGTCTGTAGCTCACCCAGGACCAGCAATCTTACCATGGAGCTGAGTATTGCAGTTTGTAGAGGACTATTAGGAAAGGCAAGAGGCCTTTACAAGCTTTTCAGCAAAGTCATTTGCTCGATGACAGCTGCTTTGGCAATTACCTCCTCTCCTGCCCTTATGGTCTACCACAGAATGCTTCAGAGGTCTTTGGGAAGGGAGATGATTACACCTCATGAGTTCGGACAAGTCTAGCATGTGTGCAAATTAATAAGAATGGTGTATTCTAGTCTGTATTTTCCTTTGCAAATGTTGTCCTGAGTTTATTCAACCTGCACATCTGCTTACCTGCTCTAAGTAATGATAATGGATCTAGCAGGATGTGGAGAACATGATATTCCCTCAAGTGATATTTTTGGGTGGGGAGCTTTCCATCCTACACTGAAAGGAATCTTAACCAATTTCTTAAAACAGAGGATACATTTCTTATGAAATTCTCCTCTTCAGACACAGGAGGAAGAATTATCCACCTATCCATGAATGTAATGTGAAAGCATCCAGGAGCTGGGAAGGGCACAGCAGGTCATCCTTCATAATACTCACGTTTAAACTGTGTGAACAATTTTTCTGATTTATTATAAAGTGAAGCTGCACTTTTGCCTCTGGTGTTAAATATAAAATCAACACAATGAATACCAAACTGTTCACTGCAACAGATGCCTGGTACTCTTCAAATGACAGTTAGGCCTGTGAGCAAGGGCACACCTTAGCTTAATTTCAACTACTAACATTGCATTTCTCTTTCTGATGTAGTCCTTAACAGTTTTTAGCTAAAAGAAACAAAAGAAGAAAGGTACTGTAGTACACTGCTGCATTAAAAAATTATTCCAATGTTTCTTCAGTTCTGTTCAGTGGAATTTATGAATAAACGAATGTCTGTATTAAGTTCCCCTATTACATTGTTTGAGCATCTCATTACACAGGCATTTTTTAGCTTTATAATATTCACTCTGAATGCTGGCTGGATTTATAGCCCAAACTCTGACTCAAAACACAGTGTACATATTTTCTCCCTAAAAAGCAAATCCCCTTTTTTTACCTGAGTACAAATGGCAGCATAGGAGCACAAGAAGCAGATGTTGTAAGATAGTGAACGTACACAAAGCAGAATCTCCACAGAAAAGTAGCACTGCCAGGAAGGCTTGTGATGTTGCTTATCAGCTGTGTTCAGCAGGATTGCACTGCTTGAAGTGTGGTCCTGGAAGCTGTCAGGACTCTTTCCTGAAGGGTTCAACTCCTCTAAATTTTGATAGTGTGAACAGAAATAAAATGTTTCTCCCTTTGCACATTTTTGGCAAGGGCTCCCTGTAAAGCCTGGTGCACAGGCAACCATATGACAGCCTCAAAAAAGTGGGAGAATCCTCCATATATTTGCATAATTCTCTGTTCAATCTTTACATATATGGTAAATTTTTACAGGCCTTTTGCAGGTATTCCGAAAAAAATCCTTTCTTTCCTGTTCTTTGTCCAGTATAGCAACATCCATTTGCTCAAAAATGAAAGAAGAACAAATCCAAAAGTATATTATTCCTCTCTTTCTGAAATACCTGATATAAAGTTGTTGAGTCTCTCTTGTATTGCTATGCATACAAAACAACATTCCTCTACTGAGTGTCAAAATATGGACTATGTGAGGATAGTGGTATGTGCATGTCTATGAGGACAGTAGAGTTTTCATTACTTCATTACTTATGCTTATTAATTGAATAAGGTCATTTCAAAATTCCCAAGATTTTTGTTCTCGGAACACCGTCCTCTAGCTGGAACTCTAAATATTTGGAGGTATGCTGCATTTTTTCCATCAGAGGAAACAATACGTATCAACTCTTAATAAGCTGTTGAATATTTCAGCACTTCTGAAATATGAACTCCACAGCTTAGAGAATCAGAGCTGCTGTTTGCAATTTACTGTCAGGTACAAAGGGATTGTACTAATATGTTTGGTATTACAGTCAGCTAATCCTTGTCTGATTTTTGTATGTCATAAGCCAGTGAAATAAAACTATGGGATGTTGTTTTATGAGCAATGCAATAACAAATTCCCAAAGAAGGTTTTTCTTAAACCCAATTTAGCCTGCAAGTAACAGCTTGAGGAACACTTTCTGGAATCAAAGCTATTATAACTTGGACCCAATTTCCACAGGAATAAGCTCTGAAACAGTATCTCCACATTAAACCTTTAGGCTGGGATTCAGAATACACTCACTCTTTTCAGTATGTAGAGGATATTTTTGGCTCAGTGCATTATTACAACAACATAGTGAAAGAGGATTATGAGTTTTAGTCTGGTAAATCCTGTGTATTTTGCTCAAAATTTGTAGGATGTTTGGGAAATAACATTTTGATTTTCTAATTCCAGTGTTTGTGGAGAGACTTGAGGCTAATTTCAGATTTTGTTTAGCTTAGTAATAATATTAACAATAACAATCTACAGGATCCCAAAATCATGTTAAGGTCCCAAAATAAACCTTGCCTTTTGTGAGACACCCCCCCATCCTATAAAGTCAGTGGTGTTACAAAATTATAAAACTGAAATTTTAGAGACAGAGAAAGAAAAACATTTTTTAGTTCACTTTATAAACTTCTGTGGGTGATGCCCAGCTGACATGCTGGAAAAAGGCTTGTGGTGCTCTGTTAGAGATGTTGTACTAACTTGCAATTCATGTGATTGTCTTGTATATCTATTACACTGTACCAGAAATTGAATTTCAGTGAAAGAATCATGATTTTTGAAATTAATTTGCTTTACCTAATTTACCCTGATTTTAAGGGGTCTTTCTCAGAGTTGTGAAATTTTCCTCACCTTGATTAACAGGTCACAAAGACTTTAGGGAATGGATAGATATGACTGGCAGCTGCAGCAGTAATTGGGATCTCAGTGTTAGTGGGAAGATAAGGTCAAGCAAAAACATAAAACATGTATAAATAGCTGACATAAAGAGGCGACACAGAGTACAGAGGATGAAAATGATTCCTTACTGAAATGGATCTTGAAGCATGAGCCTGGTGCTGAGACTGAGTATTTGGTAAGGAGAGGAAATTACATTTTACTTTTAAATTTTAGATCAGGTATCTTTTTAAAAAAGACATTTACTGATTAGATTGGTATAAAACATGATACTAGATGGGCTTTTAAGTGACAGCCATTCACAGACCTGTATTTTAATGTGCCATGCCCTAAGATAATACAGTATATCAGAGGCTCCCATATTATTTCACAGCACTAATCATCTTGTAAGGGAAACAGCATGTTCTTGGACCACTTTCCCTTGAAATGACGTTACTGCTCACAGCTGCCCAACACCCTTGAGTGCAAGTGTGTACACACACCCTCTCCCACTCCCACTCCCTCCCTCCCTGGTCCCTGAGGTCCCTGGGATGGGGCAGAGCAGCACTGTGGGATGTGTTCCCTGCTGCTGAACAGCAAATGTGACCACTTGCCCAACCTGAGTCTCTGGGGATCCAGACCCAGTGACTAAAGGAGATGTTCACCAACAGTTCACCAAGGAAATGCTCTTGTTCTGTTTCAAACATGCAACTCAATGTAACAACTAATTACTTATTTCTTTAAATAATTAATTACTCACTGACAAAGAATTCCTGTATATTGTATGTAAAAGCAACAAAATTGCTTAAAGGTTTTAAAAAATCCTTCAAGAAAGCAATTATTGCTAGTTGTAGTCAAAATTATTTGTTATATTAATTACCAGTAATCTCTGCCTAGACATAATTAGACTGAAAGCAATTTTATAATGGTGTGATGTAATTATGTCATTAATAGGAAAAATAACAGATTATTTTATTTTAATTTGACATATTCTGTGTTTAAGAGCTTTCCAATTAAAGAACAAAGTGTTGAGTTAAATAACAAAGTGTGCACCAAGTTTTGGGATAGTTTCTCACAGCAATAGCATGTTTAGGCAGATCTTAAAATCTGCAGCTTCTTATGAAGTGCTTATAAATATGAACTAAATCTAAGCTCTCAATAAGCTTCCATTTTGGACAAGAGCTCATTTCTCTCTGGTACTTCTAAACTCCTGTGCAAAATTCTTTCATATGAAGTCTTGTAGAATGTACCTTTCAGAGATATTCCTGCTGGTCTCAAGAAGAGTGTTCCAATGAAGAAATTAATTTATTACACAATTGTAATTCATGATTTTTTTACTTTGCTGGAATTAATCTCAGTAAGGCCCATTTCAGCATAACTTAAGCACAGGCTTAGCAATAAGAAAAACTTTGAGGTAGCCCACTACAGTCTGTTTTGTCTTTCTCTTTTTCCCATATTTTTCATATGGCGACAATAAACAAAGGCTCAACGGATTTTCCAAATGAAAGCTTAAATTAGCAAGGAAAAAGGGTGATTTCAGAGAAGCATCATAAAATATCAACTAGTTATATGGAATGTTTCTCTTTGGGAAAAAAACCAACAAACAAAAACAAACAAACAAAAAAACAAAAACAAACAAAAACCAAACCCAAAACAAACAAAAATCCCCAAAACAAAAAAACCAACCAAACAAAAAACACAATGCCCACTTTTTAATAAAATGAAACTATATATCTCAAAGAAAAAAATATTTTGCTGAAAACTTTTTTATGAACTTTTTTTGGAGGGGATCAGTATGTGATACATATTTTCAAATTAGGTACATTTTCAACAGAGAATAATAATATTTCTGATAAGTGATTTTATATAATTTAGACAAAAACAAAGCTTTTGTTGTTTTTTTTTTTTTTTTAATGTACTATAGGGTTTTATTCTACAGGGTTTCATTAATAATCAGACAATTTCATAAGTAAAAACAACAGAAATATTATTTATCTCAGATAATTTTTTATCACCTATACTCGTACTAGTTTTATGAGAATTCACTGACAAAAAGTGTAGAATAAAAACTAAATGTCTATCAAGGAACTACCTTTCATTTGTATCATTGGATTACTGCAGTTTCTTGCTTGAGTGCAACAGTAACCTGTGAACACTGAGAGTCCATTCGGGAGCTCTCTCTTGCTATTCCCATACCAGCTTTAAAAATCCCCAAGGAAAGCTGGATGGGAGGAAATAACCTGGAGATGTGGCTGACAAGGACCCTGGAGAAGACACAAGGCACATGTCTGCAGGGTCAGAGGGGCTGGGATGCACCTGGGGGTGTCTCAGCCCTGAACCTGCCACATGGAGCTGGGCGTTCTGCAGGATGTTTGTGACCAGGGGCACTGGAGGAAGCCAGGTTGGATTTATGGCCGTTCCCATTCCTCAGTAGCCCTGTGCACAAGAGCATCGACTTGCTTCCCTTCTGTTTGCAAGACAGAGTTTTCAGGAGTGGGTTTGGGTTTTTTAGTATTTGCCATTTCTGGTTCCGTGTGACCCTTTATTCGGACAATTTTTCCTTCTTAGTTCCGTGCTTTAGTCAAGAATGTTGCAAGTTCATTAGTAACAGGACTTGAGGAAATGGTACAAAGTTGAGCCAGAGAAGGTTTATGCTGGATATCAAGAAAAGGTTTTTCATCCAGAGGGTGATAAAGCACTGGAACAGGCTCCCCAGGGCAGTGGTCATGGCACCAAAGCAGCTGGAGTTCAGGGGCTGTTTGGACAATGCTCTCAGGCATATGGTGGGTTTTGAGGTGCCCTGTGCAGGGTCAGGAGCTGGATTTAATGATCCTAATGGATCCCTTCCAACTCAGGATTTGTCATGATTCTTTAATTCCACAATTCCATGCTCTTGTATGTTTTAACCTGAGTAGTCAGCAGTAACACTTTTCTGAGTGTCTGTAAGCTCCTCACACAAATAAAGACCAACTCTTTCTGTAGTCCTGTAAAGAGAGGATGCAAATTAGGTTTTGTGCACCTTAAAATGCATCACTTCACTGATGAAATTATTCCCATAATTAGACTGAAAGCCATAATATCACCCCACTTTTCAGAGGGGTGTTATGTATAGAAGAAATTAACATAATCCTCCTTTTCCTAAAGGTTTTTGTTTAAAATAAGTGCTCTCTGTTATTGCTAAAGCATCTGCTGAACCTGGAGATAAAAACCAGCGTTGGTACTCTATTAAATTTGGGAAAGATTCACCTGAGTAAATGATTTCTAGATACCTTAATTTCTAGAATACATTATATGAAAAAAGAAAAAAAACCTCAACCAGAATCCTGCACATATTTGGCTTATCTCCCCCATTATCCACTGCAGAGTACTCAAGAAAGATCTAACTCACATTTCCTAGAATCTGAGGTAAAAATCTCCTTCAAGAGCCTGAAAATCATTTTCATTTAAGTATTCAAAAAATCCCCAAACCCTACCTTGATTTTGTTTGAGTTTTTAGGTGTAGCTTTTGGCTTTCAAACTGAATAGCTCCATTTCATATGTGATTGTGATTTTTACGGGAGATTAATACCTTTTGTTTGTTAAATAACTTTAAAATTATAAGTCATTTGGTAAAAATGGAGTTAATTTATGGAACATTTCAGAATTTGATTTTTTCCCTTGCATATTTAGTGATAATGATAAATCCCTTTTTAGTGAAACTTTAAAATGGAAGCAAATCTCATGTGGTTTTTTTATCATTTATTTATTTTAGATCAAAACTCTTACTGTCCTGAACTGAGAGCATTATGCAGACTAAAAATGCCATATTAAAGCTGTCATTTTAATACCAAGCCATGGATTGCACCATAATTTATTGTATAAAATTATAGTAACAAATAGCAGTGATGATGTAACACTATATTTCAACATGTTTTACAGCACCACAATGTTATTCTAGTGATTTTACTGTAGTTGGAATAAATATTACTAAATTTGAGACAGATTTATTATGGGTTTAGATCTTCTTTTGCTTGGTCCAGGAAACACAGGATTTACACAGTAACTCTTATTAACATTAATAAGCATTAATTGCTTATCTCCATTGTGGACCATGAGGAGTTTCTATCCCTCTGGCTGTCCTGTACGTTAGCACCTTTTAAGGTTTGGTTTGGGACTAGATCATCCCTCCAGTTGCAGCTCTGTGTAAAAGGAGTCACTGAGCCAGAAAAACATTTCAATCCTTCTTCCTTTCATCTCTAATGCTCCTGAGAAATCATCCACTGCCAGTCATTTGGGAAAGAGGACCCAGGCCAAAC
The DNA here is from genome assembly GCA_013399695.1 of Formicarius rufipectus. Taxonomy (NCBI): domain Eukaryota; kingdom Metazoa; phylum Chordata; class Aves; order Passeriformes; family Formicariidae; genus Formicarius; species Formicarius rufipectus. Next base: position 1,348,938 of record VXAU01000760.1, read on the forward strand.
CATGTGCAGTCTCTTTTTGCAGATCTGATGCTCTCCTGTGTGAATAAGGGCAAACTGCACAGGCAGATCAAACCCAACCCAGCCTTTCAGCACCTTGTTCTGGCTGCAGAGAGCAAGGAGGCCACCAAAGACCTGAGGGGCTGAAGAGCCTCATTTTGCCTTAATTTCATAAACTGGCAGTTATAGTCTCATTCTTTATTGCGTATGTTCTGAAAGGACAGCCTCAGGTTTGGGACAAAGAAGTTGTCACCAGAGAAATGTAAACATTAGTTGGAAATAAATTCAAAACAGACTTTTTTGATGAGACACTGAACAGTGGGAGAAACATACAGTATTCTATTTGACTGGCCACTGATTCCCACATTTCTCACAGTCACAGGAATCAGGCAATGGTGTTAAGGAAAACCCTTTATGCCATTTGCAGCTAACCCCAAATCAGCAAAGAAAAACCAAACTCCCAAGAGAATCTGCTCTTACACCAGCAGCCCGGTTCCACAGAGTGCCACGGCTCTGGCTGTTCAAGTCATGAAGTTTCCAACAAGCATTTCACTTTCTGATCTGCTTGTCAGTATCTCTAATGAAGAAAAGACTAAATCTTGTTTTCATCTGTACCAGTGCAGACTGTTGAACTCGGTGATGTTTGCCTGGAATAGCTGATTTTCATTAGATGTTTACACAATGGTACCGTTACATTACAGGAATGGCTCTGTCTGGCCTGTCAGAAGTTTTCTTCCACTTTAGAAGATCAGTGTCTAACTTTTGTTCCCATATTTATTTTTTTTCATAATTTTTAACATTTCAGAAAATATTTTCTTTTTAATACAGTCACCTGCAAACTGGATCTGTGATTTACCTTGTTCACCAGCCAGAATCTCATAGACCAAGTGCTTGATAGAAATGAGTAGAAACTAAATGATATTTCTCCATTATGAATTAAATCTTCAAGTGCTTCAAAGTACTTTTGGGCAACAGAAAGGGGAAAAAATACAAAAAACAGTTTCAGCTTTTCAACTTGGAACCTGCTTTGCTGTAATTTCAAGGCACGATCCAAAGCACAGGTAATTGATCATAATGAAAAAAATGCATTAATGAAAGTAATTGACAAAAGCCAGTATACCTGTCAGAGAAGAGAAACCTTGAAAAGAAACGGCAGGCTTTTGAAGGTCAAGGCTCAGTGTGGTGTAATCCCTACCATCTGTGTTCAGGCTGGTTCTATTCTCAGACTGTCATATACACTCTCTTCTTTGAAAATAACAGACAAGGGAAAAAAAAAAAAGCTTACCCGACAGGGAGCCTAAATGTAGTTAGTTTTATAGAAAATGAAAAAGCACCACTGTATAAACTTAAGATGACCCTTAATTTTCCTTCCCCTTGACCTACACACGTCCGCAATTGGTTTCAGAGCTGTTGTGTCACTAAGAATGAAAATAACTAAGTGACCAATAAAATGTAACAGCAAGTTGGAATAGGAGGCAACCATACCCAATGCAATCAACCAAGCATAGTATTGGCCTGCAAACATTTTAACTTGATCAAAAAATTTCATCCTTTCTTTCAGCTTTTGAAGGAAGAGTGGTTCTTACCCTGAACCATAAAAAAAAGCTGTGGGCAGATTCCTGTGCCCATGCCAAATTTACAGTCCTTAAGAGTTTTTTGATGGCCACCCATGGTTGCATTGCCCTTTTGGGTGTTCAAGATGTCCTGCTCCATAAATCTGTGCTTCTGGACATTTTCAAACAGCGGGGAGAAGCTTGACACACTTACTGGTGGGATCCTCTGGGATTCGGTGACTGGGTGCACATTCCCTGGTGGATCTTCAAAGCTCAGGCACATATTCTCAGAAAATGCCCACTGGCTCCCAGTCCACAAGCACAGAGCTAGAACAGGCACCTTTGAAAAGCTGGGCTCAGTACCCTGTGTTTTCTGAACAATAAACACCAGGTAACAGAGAAATACCTCTTTAATACTTGGCTTTGTACGTTGCTTGGACATCTTAGGAAGTATGAAGGGTCTCCTTCACTCAAGGAATGCTGTAGCTTGCTGATCAGGTCACTTTGTGTGGTCTGGAGTTCAAATCCCTCAAGTAGAGGAGGAAATTGAATTCAGGTTTCCCACACACTGACAGGATATATTAATCACAGAGTTATTATATTAAATAAGGACATTAGCTCCTCTATGGCAGTTCTGCTTTGAGAGAAAAGGTTTAGAAATCCAACTCCAGAACCTGGAATAGAAACCCCAACTGTCTTGTCCAAACATCCCCCGAGCATCCAAGCATGAAGTCCTGATGAAGTATAACATTTGAGACACAAACTTGTTCTTATTAAATCATGTCAAAAGAAGAGGTAGCTGTGTGCTTGCTGTTCTTAATTTTTTATTCCTCTGTTTTCCAACATCCACACACATCTTCCAGGGAGGCTGTTCAGGAAGCTGTTCCTTCCAGAGGATGGCCAGGTATCTGCTGTTTCAGTGACCTTGCACTGGGTCTCACATAGCCCCTTCAGGTTCCTTTGCCACTCTAATCTAGGCTATTTCACTCAGAAAACCCAAGGATGTGAAAGATTTTCAAAACCTTCACAAGATTCCAAAGTTTCGTAATTCACTTTGGAAATACAGTGGATACATGGAGTCAGTAGGCTGTCTTGGAGACTTTTTCAGGTTAGGCTTTTTTTCTATGAAAAATGTTCATCTATAAAAATAGTGATAAGGGAATTTTTATAGACCTTTTTACCGCAGTGCCAGACCTATGAAACTACAAAGCATAACCAAACATATCCCCCAGAAGTCATGTTGCATACACTTTATAGGAAATAGTGTATATGAAAAGCTTGCTATTTCTATTACTTTTGAGTGACAAAAACTACGACAGTGTATCTAAAGAGTAGATATAAATACTATATATGTTATATATATTCCTTGCTCCTAAAAAAAAAAAAATTAAAAATAAAACCTTCTGCCTCTATGCACAAAGCCAGAACACACAACATAAAACATCCCTCTGTTAAATGGAAATTCCTGGGAAAACAACCACAATAAAAATAATGTGTAAAAAAGTAATAGTGTTCCACAAATGTCTAATTAAAAAGGCTCTCCACCTCTTTGGAAGAAACACATTTTATTTGCCCTCATTAAGGTGACCTAACCACTGTGCTTCGCCCTTCCCTGCCTGCATGATGTAATCAACACAATCCATGAAAACAGCATACAAGAGGCAAAGAATCAGCTTTCCCTCCCTGAGCTGTAATGACTAATCACCTTTAAGCATATACCTCAATTAATGATTCAAAAGACATCCTGCTGATGCTGTATCATCTAACTCATGCTGAAGTTCAGAACCGGATCTACACTGAAAGGTGCTGCTAGAGCATCTTCACTAACACCTTTTGATTGCTAGTCACACTCACTTAGAGCAAACATTTATCTCATTATTTTTTTAATTGTGACCCGAGTGAAGCCTCTGCTAATGGAAGGAAACATCTTGCTCAACGAAAGAAGGCAATTCTTCCTCTTGTTTGCATTAATTAGTTTTTTCACTTAATGCAATTTCTTTTCCTTCCATTGCACGTGTCTCATGATGTGGTTTGATTGTACTGAAAGTGAACATATCAGATAAGAGAAACTGAGAGAACCTGAAGCTGCAGTAATACATAGCAAACTTCCAAAGCACAGTTCATAACTGCTGTGGACAGCCATGAAGGAGCTTTTTGCCAAAGCTATGCTAGATCACACCTCCTCTGACAAAATCAGAAGTTGGTACAAAAAGGAAGAGGTGTTAGCAGGTCGAGGAAAACTGTTTGCTGGGGTACTCACTGAGCAGTAACAGGAGCAGAGACATGACAAAAAACAGTGTGAGACGAAATTGTAATCTCTTCATTTGTAGCAATTGAAATTACATAGTGGAATTAAAACTTCTAAAAATAAATAAATATTCTAAGAAAATCACAGGTTTAGACTTGCATTTACTAATAAGAGAAAAGTAAAAGAAAAGGAAAGGAAAGAAAAAAAGTGAAATTGAAAACTAAAATTGAAATAGAAATACAGTGAAACCTGGGTAGTCTCTTACTTTTGAGTCCAGTGGGGGAAAAAAAAACCAAATAAAGAAAAGAAAGATGCAGGAAGAGATGAGGAAGAAAAACCTAAAACCCTCACAAAATTTTTTAAAAATGCATAAAGAAATATTTTTCCATTATAGACTGCAAAAAATCTTATTTTGAAATTTCCAGAGTTCTGTTCTTCATGCACTGTCTTGTCAATCTCAAGGCACACCTGAAAAAATTAAATGTGAAAGAAGTAAAAACATTCACAGGGGGAACATTTCCATGTAGAAAGAGTGAAAGAAGCCAGATGACAAACAAAGCTACTAAAGCTATAGAGATTTTCATTTGCGATGAAGCTCATCATCCTTCAGGAAGAAAACCTGACATTGGCTGGGAATAGCATACCCAACATACGATTCTAAGCAGTTTATGTCACCTTTTTTTTTCCTTTTAATCCTCAGGGAAGTACATTTTTTTTCTCTTCCAAGATATGTCAGTCTGGTCAATATGCAGTAGGTGCAAAATTTGTACATCACAGCATTATTGATACGCTGCACTATCTTTTATTTTAATTAGCTTCTCAAAAAAGAGAAAGAACTGGGTTTTTTGCCTTGTGTATCTTTAGAAATGAAACATTTCACAAAATGATTTGCAATCTCAAGGGCTAAAGATCATTCTGCACCATGTGCTCAGAGGCAGGAGATGTTCTGAAGTCTCACTTCTACATTTCAATTTGTCACTATTGTTTTGTCTCTCAAGCCCCCCTTGCTTTTCTCCAAAGCCACTGGAGAGCAGGCAGGAGCCACAAGACAATGCACTTGCTGAGAAGGACTGCACAGTCCCACGCTCGGGCTGACAAGCTGGCAGGAGATATCTTTCATTCAGTACATCTCTATAAATTGCACCAAAAAACTGCCTGGGGAGCCTTGGTAATGAATACATCAACTTTTACCCTGCACTGTAAAAACAGCTATAAGGAAATTATTTCTATGCTACAGAGAGGGTACACAGGCTAAAAAGAAAACACAACACTTGCCAGAAAAATAAATGCCTTGCTCCACTAGAGAGATGAGAGAAAAAGATAAAGTGCTCTGTTTGTGCTACATTGTGGTATTGGGTTTGCATGGCAAGGTTTTGGGAGTGGGGAAGCTACAGGGGTGACTTCTCTGAGAGGGGACCAGAAGTTTCCCCTGTGTCCAACAGGACCAATGCCAGCCAGCTCCAAGACAGACCCACTGCTGGCCAAGGCTGAGCCTCTCAGCAACAGTTGCAGCACCTCTGGGATAATGGATATTAAGGAAAAGGGAAAAAACCTGAGCAACTGCACTTGGAGAGAGGAGTGAGGCTATGGGAGGGTAATAGACCTTCAGACACGAGGTCAGTGCAGAACGAGAAGATGCTTCAGGCACCCGAGCAGATTCCCTGACAGCCCATGGTGCAGACCATGGTGAGGCAGCTGTGCCTTTGCAGCCCATGGAGGTCCATGGGCGCCAGAGATGCACTTGCAGCCCGTAGAGGAGCCCACACTGGGGCAGGGGAATGCCCTAATGAGGTTGTGAATCCATAGGATGACCACACTGGATCAGGTTTGCTGGCAGGACTTGTGACGCTGTGGGGGGACCCACACTGGAGCTGTCTCTTCTCTGGCAGCAGAGAAAATGGGAACTAAAGTTAAGCCATGAAAGAGGGAAGGTTGGGGGGAAGGTATTTTAAGATTTGGGAGTTTTTCCTATTATCCTACTCTGATTTAATTGGTAAATTCAATTTATTTTTCCCTGACCTTTTGTCCATGACAGTAACTGATGAGTGATCCCTCCATGTCCTTATCTCAACCCAGGAGCCTTTTGGTATATTGTCTCTTCCTTGTCCAGCTGAACAGTGGAGTGACAGAGCAGCTTGGTAGCACCTGGTGCCCCATCTGAGTTTAAGCAGATTATATTCCCTACCCCTTCTGACCAGGGAGCAAACATAGTTTCCAGTCTTCCATCTGATGCTTCTTGCCATTCAAGTGGAAACGGATTCAGAAAGTTCTTTCACTTAAGAAGAAAAGCTGAGAGAAACAAATGAGAAAAAAACAACAACAAACAAACAAACAAACAAACAAAAACCAAACAAAAAAAACTGTCATGTGATTCGTTGTTACCAGTCACAGTTATAATCTTAATTTGCAAAATGCAGCATACAAAAGTGAACAAACAATATTACAGGAAATCTCAGCTGGGAATGATCCTTTACTATATTTCCCCTCTTATGTAAAGTGAGCAGATGAGACTCAGTAACAAAAAAAGAGAGAAAGAGCAGGGCAAAATGTTCCCAAGGTCTCTCTGATATTTAGAGGTGTACTGATAAGGTAAATAAGCATATTGAGAAACAGGAGTTGTAGAAGATCCTTCACAACTTCAGTACGTGTTATGGACTGTTGAATTTGCTCTCTATTTCCCACTCTAGCAAACCAAAGTTTTGCCCTGCCCCTGCAAATGCCAGGAAGCCTGTGGAGCCAAATGATGTGAGACAGAGCTGCTGCTCCCAGAAATCCTCTGTTCTGGTTCATGCTTTCATTTAACAGAAAAAATTCAGTACCTTGCTTATTCTTTGTCAGGTGTCAATTAAATCTTCACAATTTTTGTGCTGCAATCTGCTGTTTCCAGAGTTTGGAGAAACTGGAAAGGGGTATTAATGGGATGATTCAGAACCAGCAGGAGTTTTGTGCATTTCACTCTGGGTTCCAGTGTTCCTTAGCTCAAGTCCAGTTTTCAACTGGCTACAGCTGAACTGAGAACAAAAATAACCACACAGCCTACAATCTGAGTCTTGATTGAAACAGCTCTCTGAATTATTTGCCTCAGTTAGAATCCCTGCACAGACCCATGCAACAGAAATAGCAGAAGCATCTGAGATGGGGAATTACGTGTCCCGTTGGCCAGTCAAGCTGGATGGGCTGCTCCATTGTACATATTTATGGATCTGAGTTGAACCCTCAGGGTAAAAGTGAACAAAGAATAGACTGTTTTTCTCCTAAAGCATCTGGGTGTAAGTCTTATTTTGCCAGCAACCGTGGTGTTTATGGGCATGTTTTACTGGAAACCTGCTGCTTCTCACAACGTTTCCTGAGTGACTGTCTTAGTGAAACTGCATCTGGAAATGACAAGCACACAGCTGTAAATCTGAAAAGCAGTGTGCAGCCCTAATAGCTAGCAGCCACAGCACAGCTGTCCTGCTGAACATTGGAAAGATTTACAAAGACAAAGCAGAGCAATGAATATGTTTCTGAGCACTCTGTGATCACATTACACCTCTTCCTCATCAAGGATTTTTTTTAGACATAGAAGGGACTATCACTGTTCTTTCACTTAATGCCTTAAGCAGGTAACCTATTATTGCTTTCCTGCCCAAGGTACCCAGAATTTCTGCCCTGCCCCTATCTTCCAAAACAATGGCTAATGTATTATATAATTTTTCATTTTCACCTGAGCTGGATCCATGACAAGAGCAAGGCCATGAAAATGAACCAACTTGGAAAAAAGTAAAATACTCTTTTTACTGTGGTATGCACCATTTTGTGCAATGCAAGGAATGCTCATACTGTGGAATCCTCATAAAACAGATAAGCAAGGGGAAGAGATGAGGAAGATTTGTGATTTTCATTATCATGTGCCCAAAGTTGTGAAATCCCATAACCCCTTTGGATCTCAACCTCATGATGCTCTGAAATGCAAGGAGGTGGATGGAGGAAACAACCAACACATGTCAGAAGTACTGACTTGGCTGACAGGAGGAATCATTGCTCCATGGACCACTCACTGTCAGGGAGCACTGGGGACTGGAGCCAATTCTTTACTTCAATTTTTTATTTCAAGTGCATTCCAGTTTTACTAAAACATACCCAAAAATGCTACCATAGTTAAACAAATCATCTCATTTGACCTAAGCATTTTTGCAGTTTCTGCAAAAAGTAACACTTAATCACAGTAATATGTAGATGCATGTTTGTGTAAAACTAGGTGGTTTTGAACTAGATTGTTTTCGTAAAACTAGGTGTTAATTTTATTCATATACATATATACATGTACATAGGTACTTAAAGCCTGGTCACTTCCATGCTTGGTTTTGGAATTGCAATGGCAGAAAACCAATTATTCCCTAACTCTTTATCTGAAGGGGATCCTAGTGGATGTGTACATACACCTGAGCAAAAGTCGAGTTTGCTAATTTTGCATCTGACTGCTAATTCATACCTACTGCTGGCTTCAAAGAAGGCTGAATACAGGCTTCAGAAATTCATCAAACACCTCTTTCTGTGAACTCAGGTCTCTAGATTTTTCATAGGTTTTACATAAACACCTGTCAATGGTTTTACTAAATCAAATAAACCTCCAGCCAGGACTGTCTTTTATTTAGGAGCAAGTACATTCTTTCTTCATAGGTTATACATTGCCCTCCTATGTCCCTGTTTACTCCTTTATCTATCCCCTGATTCTGATATTTTTCCTGTTTTACAGTACTATGTTCTGCCTCCCTAAACCACCTCAGGATGTTCCCATAGAAGGAGGAGTCAACAAGGAGCAAACTCACGCTTTGTGTCCTCTCTGGGTACCTGTGGCTCAGGAAGGTGTGAAGACCAGGCTGGGCAGCACCAGAAAAGGCAGCAATGCCTGCTCTGCAAGGAGTCAGGACAGACGGGCTGAGCTCAGGGTCTGTGGGGCTTCAGTGGAGCTGGGCCCTCCTCTGCCCCATGCTGACATGGGGAATGCAGGCTGTGCTGCTGTGGGGTCATAGTTCTCTGCCTCCCTCCTGCCCAGGCACTGGCACTGAGGTGGCTCTTCCACATGAAAACATTCCCCTGATGGGACTATAAATCACAGAAGGGACTGCAATGCACCCCCATCTCCATTTCCCCCAGAGCAGGGGGGTCACAGGGCAACAGAAGAGACTGCTGAGGTACCTCAAGGTGTGCTCCCCTTTTCAAATAATGCACATGGGGGTAAATGTGGCCCTTGACAGTCACAGCTCTGGGGAGAAGGTACTCAAATGTCTCTTTTCCTTGACACTTTAGTTTATTCCTAATGTGGAATGCACTCCCAGGCCATTAAAAAGCTGCCTTTTTTTTTTTTTTTTTTTTCTTTTTTCTCTCCCCGAGTTTCTAAAACCTTGAATTTATCTTTAGATATTTAGGATTTGGGAAGAGTCAGCAGTCATCCTGAAATACCCACAAGGATTAAATCCACATTTCCTACTAGTCAGGCACAAAGCAGCTGGATAGAGGCATAAGTCTATGTTTCTCTGCAGTGCCATTCCTTTGCTCTGGCTCTCAGTTAAATAGCATTGATAATGCTCCTCACTCAGCTTGTCTGAAGATTAAATTAGCTGCTATTAGTTCAGCTCTTTGATGATGCACCCAAAGTGGTAAGTGCTAAGTATTATTAAATGAGTTTTACCCATTAGACCCTAGAGAAATTTGGTTGTTTTGTATTAGTGCTTGAGCCATGGTGAAGCCTGGGCTGTGGTGCACCTGAGAATGCCAGCCCCTGGCTTCCCCTTCACTCTGTGCTGCTAAGTGCAAACTAAGGGTTTATTTCCTTAAACACAGTCACCTTAAAGGCATTTAAAGGACCAGGCTGTAAACTGACTTTAAAGAGTAGTGGTTGATCTTCACAATTAAGAGAATTTTTCAATTTCCAAACACAGTCTCAGAAAATTTCTCAGTCTCTTTTTTACCTGAAATTTAAAGAAGCAAATTATCTACACTATTCATTAAACTGAACTTTGATTTAATTAAAAAAAAATAAAATTCTGTCATCCTGTCTTTCCAATTTAAAGAAAAATGGGCAACTACACTTTCCATTAAATTACTCCAGATTGAAAAGGGTGTCAGATTTGGGTCCTTTTGAAAGCCCTCTAGTGGTAGTTCCTATTTGTTAACACAGGAAATCACACCATTACTAGACTGTGTTATTTGGAATCATTAACAGCAAAGTAGATGCAACTAATAGGGAAAGGAGAAAGAGACATTTTTAGTAGCAAGTTAAGTCTTTCAGTGCAGCTATAAATGTGATTTAAATATACAGAGTAGTATAAATTCCAAATGCCAAATCATGTAAGCAGAAAAGGCAGCAGGTGTCACCTTAATCAAATCACAAGGCCTGTCCTCCAGGAACAGACAAGTGGGATGGACTGGAAAAGCTTCTGGAAAATCAAAGCTGATCCAGTTCTACTACAGGCAGGGTCTACTACCTAAACCTCAGGATCTGAGTAAACTGGTGGTTTGCTGTGAAGTTGCCAATGAGTGAGCAGCACTGTCTACACATGCAAATGACATCTTTCATTCCTTAAGGTCATAAATCTGCCACCTTTCTCCTGCCACTATATTGCCATTATGGTATTTTTTTTTAAGAATTATTTCCTTCCTCTTTTAAGTTCTCTTAAAAACAAACAAAACCACAAATTATACACTCTGAGACAGCAGAGACAACACGGAAGTATTTCAGTGAAAATATTGCTCAAATTAGAAACAAAAAAGTGCTCAAAATTAGGAAAAAGTCATGGCAAGAAAATCAGTACAGATAGGACCACTGCTATTGTAACTTTCATTACATCATGGCTGTCAAAAATTAGTACTTAATTTAAGTTTAAACCAGTTTTTATAAATTCAAGACCACCTTACAGATGATTTCTGGAAGCAATTTCAGGATTTTAACAATAAAACTGATTTGCCTGGAACCTGTCAAGTAACCAGCCTTCCTGTTTCAGCCCCCAGGTTAATGCAGTCTGGATATTTTGCATAGGATGGTACCTGAAGCTATTTCAGTTGGTAAATGGCTAAGTAGTAGCTGATGTGCCTGGCAGAGCATTCAGTGTTTCTCAAGAGTGACTCTCTCAGTTTTTTTCTGAGAGATAAAAGCTTCACTCTGACAGTTCTGAGTGTTTCTTCAGCATCTCCTCTTAACCATCTAGAGGATTTTCTGGAGTGCTTACATGAATAGAGGTGCTTATTAGAAGTACTCATTTCAGGAAAGGGTTTTGAGAGTGAAACAAGAATTGTAATAGACAGTCAAGAGACCCTTTGGGAAAATGAGGCTGGTACTGGAACATCCTTGCTGAATAAAACATTTTTGTGAAAAATATCAAAATTAAACAAGACAAGAGATCACTTGCAGAAAGGAATGGTCTTTACCCTGGGTACTTCACCATTACTTTTCTGATGTTCCATGAGTTCTCCAGTGTCTGAATCATCTTTTGACTATCCCGGAAAAGTGTTTAAGACATTTATTTGTATTGTAAACATTTTCTAACGTAAGTTTTAAAAAAACAAGATAATAGACTGGCCCTGACTGTGTAGAGCAATGAAAATTAGAACAATAAAATGTATGTTGTTTTGTCTACAGCTATGATATTAAAAAAAAAAATAGACTTTGAGCACATAAAGAAATATCCATCACTTACTAGTACAAGGTTCTCTGAAAGCTCCCCTTTAGAAAAAGGATGATCACTTGGGCTGTGTATCGGCCATGTCCAATAAAAATGCACAATGAACACACTGTGTGGCAGAGTTTAATTTCCTGACTCTTGTGGAACTTAAATCTCAACTTTAATAAGACTGTGCTGTTGCACGAAGGGCACTGTGAAGCAGTGGCTGCAATGCAAGCTGAGTGCACAAAATTATGGTCTTTTCCTGCATCTACCTCTGGCGTCCATATTTGTACGTTACTCCTACAGCTCAATTTCCTCCTTGATAAAAATGGGACTAATAATGCTTTCTCACCTTGGACATTCATGGATGAAAAGTGTTAAGTATTATGAATTCATGAATTTATCAGCCTCAAGCAGAGTTGTGACCTTGAAAATGGACAAGTATCCAAAGAGTCTGCAGAGGCTTCTGGAGAACTCATTAGTGCTATTTATTTTAACATGCAAGCACATGGATGTTGCAGTGGTGTTTGCAGGGCTGGAGAAGGAGAGGCAGCAACACATATTAGAGAGTGTGGTGGTTTTCATGCCCAGGTAGACAGAATTGTGAAAGTCCAGCACTGAGGAAAGATTGGAATAACCCCATCATATCTAAATAGAAGGGCCTCTCCCCTCCTGGGGGATGCTGAACAAAGTTTTGAAAAACTCTCCATGCTTCAGTCCTATATCATATGGCTTAGTTATAGCAATCAGTCATAACTATTGATTAGTGTGGCAGTGCACAGGAACACACAATAAAATCTCCTTCTCAGTAAAAATCCCCTTTTTCTTTTTTAAAGTATTAAAATGATCAAGGAAACTGAGGTTGTGTTTTGCAAATCTTTAGTAAAGAATGGCAAACCCAAGACAATTCATCATTTTGAGTTCCAGGAATTCTCCCTAAGAACATTTTTCACATGGAAATCAGCCTTAGTCCATTGATATTTCATATTTTTTTTTATAAAAATAGGTCAATAGTTTCACTTACAAAAATATTCAGTGCTTTATTAACTTACCTTTTTGCCTTATTGCTAAGAGAATTGGAAAGCCCTGGGTAGGTTACAGCTAAGGGTTCTGCAGCTTTTCAATCTGCTCTACAATTTACTTCCTGCTCTTCTAGCCTGTGTTAATTGTGCACCATGGCTGTCATTGGAGCATGTGTCCCCTGCTGCACTGAATCACCAGAAAGCAGCTCTTCCAGTCCGTCTGTGACAGCTCCAAACATAGAGGAAACACTCTTTGTAGACATGCTGATTCAGTGTGGCAGGGGATAAGGGGGCTGGCAGAAGTGGCTTTGTGCATTTTAATAACTGACAAAGAACACGATGGGAATGACAATCAGGAAGTGAAACAGAGAATATAAATTTTCTCCAAAATCTCAACAAGCTTGTGCTTAAGTTGCATTTAAAGGGGCTAGAAATTTAGTTTGAACAATGAAAACTGCATCCATCTCTCATAAAATATTTATATTATACCTCAGTGTATCTTGTATTACAGATCTGAATACAGATGATACCCATTTTACCATATAAAAACATACCAGTGTGCTTCAAAAGCTTTGCTTATTGTTTTCTTGTTGGTGCTTTGTCTTGTTCTTAATGGGAATTACTGCTATATAGTAGTAGCTTGTCTAAAATTAGAGAACGCACAGAAAGGAAAAGATCAACCAAGCAAAATATTTTTCAGGATTACCCAACAAGTACTGCCAGTATCTGTATGGCTAAACAGATGTAAGCACGTAAGTTTTGATGCTGCAGGTATATTCTTAAATCTGATACACACAGCACATTTTATGTCCAACAAAGAACTAGATAATGCTATCTATCGTATCGTGTGTAAATATGAAATCTAGAGATTGATACATGACACAGTTCTTCTAACAGTCTTAGATCATGCTGCTAAAACTGGAAAGAAATTTTGAATATCAACAAGAGACAATAATATGGAAAATAATTTCTTTTCTCCTGTATAATTTCTGAGGCTTCCATATAGATCAGACTGAGACTTTAGCAACTCTCCTCACATGATTACAACAAATACATCACAATACTTAAATGGGGCAGATACTAGTGGAACTCTCAAATAAGAGCATTCTGCTTCATAGGGAAAATCATGACCCTATGGATTTTTCAGTTACAACAAAGTTATGACTTAGTGAAGCCTTAAAATACTCTTGTACCCTGTCTTAAGCTGCTGGTAAGTATTTAAGTTGCATGTTGAGTTACTGACCAGCTCCACATGAATGTGATCAAGCTTCTCTAGGAGCTAAGGGTTGCCCTAGCTATTTATTTTTCACTTAGTCTCCTTGACATGAAGGAGTTTAGGACACTTTGAGCGGAAAAAGAATTGCACATGTGAGATATTATTATTTTCTTTTGGTGAGCTAGTAAAAAAGAATGTTGGAGAGATACAATATTTTTCCACATTTTCCATTTAGTGACCTTTGGGGGGAAAAAAAATATAAAAAAACCTATCACCATCTCAGCAAACAAAAGAAAAAGGAAAAGCATTTTTTTTATAATGGAAGTTCACAAAGCCATGTCAAAACTCTTCCTGTCTTTCTCATATTTGATTGGCAACATTTGGCCAGCTCTAAAGATAATGTGTGTGCCATAATCTTTAGCCTTTCTATCTGAACTGACTGTAAAAGACTCACTTTAATTTAAAACATAAACAGATCTCTTATCTATCTTTCCTATTTTGGAAGATCAATGCAAACATAACTTAATAACTAATATAGCAATAAAACTGCTACAAGGAGAAATTTATAGGACATTAATCTCTAGATTCTGTATTTAGACTGGAAATGATTACATGATAATGGAGTAAATGCTTTGCTAAGTGAATACAAACTTAAATACTGTATATATCAAATGTGGACGTGCTGAAGAATAAATCTGCAGTACATTAATTTACAGAAAGAACTTTCTTAAATGAAACCTTCTGAAATAATAAGTCCAGGGAAGTGAGGAGGCCATCATTAAAGGCAGGAAGTAAATTCAATGTGAGTCTATTAAATGAGAGACAGCAAAGTTTTCCATCAAAACCAGTGGAAGAATAACTACAGCCTTCAAAGTTTCCCTCCACCAGGTAGAAGTCAGCTCCTTATGCAGCCTCGAGATGTTTCCAAATTCATTACTTAAAGTGATCCAAATTACGGGGTTACCTGGACACAGAGGACTGGAGATTCTGTGGAAATATTTGTTCCACAAGGAGAGGGAACATAAAAATCCATCTCCAAGTGGTACTGTTCAGTCACCAGGCCTTCAACTCAACAAGAGGGGACCTGAAAGCTTACAGTGGTTTGCACATACACATTCCACTCCTACACTCACCACTTAAAAGTCAGAATCTGTATAAGACTTAGGCTGCACTACACCATTCATCTCTTCTGTGAGAAAATATATGTAACTATACTAAGAAATGTGGTTCTGTGTGTAAAGTCCTGATAACCAGCTGTACACAAATGGAGATCATCAGAGGTCAAGAGGAAACAAAATCCTTTCCATCCTGTTTGCTCTAAGGCAGTACTAGTATGGCCATTTCTATAGCTCCAAGTTAGCTGTAACCCTAGGAATCTTATGAAGAAATTGGGTTTAAAAGCCACTAACAAGTTTCTTGTGTCATTTTCTGTCTTTCTTCTCAAAGCACTTCTATCCTAATTTAAAAGGATAAAAATAAAGATAATCCTCCCCTTCTCCCATTCCAGTGACCTTCAGTTAAAATTAAATCTGCTTAAACTGCTGCAAAAACCTTCTCTATAGAACTGAAACAGGGGAAAATGTGTTATTTTATAATTAGAATTGATGGTGGCTCATCAAAAGAAATTGTAAGACACAGGGTGTACTGGGTTTGTGTGGCAGGGTTTTGTAGGGGGGGAGAACGACAGGAGGGGATTCTCTGAGGAGGTGTCAGAAGCCTCCTTGGTGTCCAACAGAACCAATGGCAACTCACACTTCAACCTGTTGAAGTGCCTTATAAAGAGATAGGCACAAGCATTGCACTGGATTAAAATTGCTTCACTCAGTCTTGCCCAAGTTCTCATTCTGAAAATTGAACTGTGCCTTCTACGTCAGTTCATCTGTGCAATACCAGGTACAGCAACCTGTTTGTGTAAAAGTAGATCTGTGTGACTAATGGCCACCTAGCAAAACAAAAGGCTCGCTTCCACTGATAAATGTATAGCAGGAAGACAAATAGCAGTGTATTTGTTGGCAAATAACGTTTCCCAACTTGAGGAAACAGCTGGGAAAGACCATTGTCAGACAGGTTTGAGAAGCACAGAACAGACAGGAGTAGCAAGAAAGGTGAGGAAACATGACCTCAACTCCACCCAAACCACAGGCCACCCACACTAATTCTACAACACTTAGGGATGAAACGAGGATTATCTCTTCCCAGCTTCTTTCTGTTTTCCTACTGTGCCTGAAAGCAGTGACCAGTGGCTGCAGCTTCTACACAAACTCAGTATATACCCTGTCAAAGACTGCAGCTGTTGCACACCAACCTTGAGAGAACTCCGAGAGCGCACTAGTCAAAGTGTGCTGCAGAAAAGGGCCAGGTCCACCTAGGCACATACTGAATGTGAGATTAAGGAAAGAGAACAATCCCCAAAGCAACAGCCAGTGAAAGAGATGAAAAATTGACTCACACTTTCTCTCCATTTCACATGCACACACCAAAATGAAGGAATGAAAAGGTATTAGTGAAATAAAAATATGTAGATGGAAAAGGGTAAAGAGCAAGAATGGAGAAATTTAATAAAGACATATGATGGGTAAAAACCCACCCACCCCCAAACCTGTCACGAAGGGCTTTGGGAAGCTAGGTTTTGAAAGAAAATCTTAGTAAGAAGGCAAAACTTCAAATTATGAGCCCAAGAGGGATCTTACAGCATTCTGTTTTCCAGCAGAGATGTAAAAAACAGAACAATGTTGATTAACATCCTAATGTCATGCCAGTGCTGGTATATGTATGAATGACTGAAACCAGACCCATACTCCATCCTTGTCTCTCCAATTCTTTCCAGCTGCTTCTCTAAGTGTACTGTCACAATCCCCAGAGCAAGAGGGGTGCTGTTATCCCTTTGACAGTACTCACATATTTGTTTTCTGAAACTGTTTTTGTAATGCTATGTTGAGAAAGTTATCATTCTATCTAAGCACAAAAGAGAGCTGATCGTGATCCCTTCAGTGTCAAAACTTTTGAAACAATTGCTATTATTTCCCTATTAATAAATGTCTTGTTTTGGATTTTTGAAATAAAACACTTTTACAAACCTCATGTACTGCATTTATTACTGTCCTCTTTTACCACATGCCAGACTTCAGCAATTTTCAGTCAAAAAGAATAATTTGCACTAACTTGCCATGAATCTTTTATAGATTTCACCTGAACTGGAGTCATTATCAAGTCAGCACAGAGTTATTCTGTAGGTAAATTCAACGATGATGTCCTTTATTAAGCCTACAGCACACAGGACAAAATGCCTTATTTACAGTTTTTCTTCTTTTTATTTTCCTTCTCATTCTTTCTTGAGTCTATTGCCAGGAGCTAAGTCATTCTGAAAATAATTCTCAGTGTTGCAACTTTTGTGTACACACACTTATAGAAATGAGTCCTGATACCCTGTGCTGAGGTGGGAGGAAATGAGTGATAGGGACATTAAGAGCTCTTCAAGGTATCCAAGTAATTTTGAAAAATGTAAGCCAACCACAACAAGCTGACAAGGACTTAGCACCCACGTAGTTCATATTACAGGCTCTTTGAAATGATCCTCCATCCCTTTCAAGTCACAAGGTCCCCATTCATTTAAGCTGTTCAGGATCAATCCCGTTAGGCTAAAGCTTGTGCCAAAAGACTGTCAGAAACTAATAGCCAGGACATTCGACAGTAACACTTAATTCCCTGGATGAATATGGGGGTTTACCTGACATGAATAAGAGCTATGTCTTCAGACTGCATTTTTCTGATAAAGTCTCTGATATGCATCAGCTACAGTCACTGTGACTTTTAGTTCTAAGTAAGAGACTCTCAGGCGCATTTGCAGCTTCCCTCAGCTAACCCACGCTACGCCAACATCCTGTTCTACCCCATACTGCCAAATTGCTTTTCATAAATTAGGGTGGGACTAATTTGGCAAACTGTCCATCAGAAAGGCTGTGCAGTGTAAGGAGGAGGGAAGTTTTCTACAAAGTGATTTTTTAGACGGGCCTTCATCCAAAATGTCAAAGGAAAATATTTTGAAGAAAATTACTATGCTTGAAAAAAAAAAAAAAATTAATGGCTCGTGGTGGCCAACAGCAACAGCGGCTGAGGCTGGGACAGTGCTGCAGAGACTGCTTCTCTCTTAATGACTGTAAGCCTACGATGAACACAAATTTGAGTGAGGAATTTGAGACTATTATTAGCTTTCATCAGTCCCTCCGTGGCTTATTCATGGAATCTGGACAGATCCCAGAAGCACAGTTTCTCAGCCCTCGTTAGGCTTCGCAAAATGAGCCTCCCGCACTTGGAAATACCTGCTTGGCATGGATTCTCTCTCCTCTCTCTTCTTTCAGTGGGTGTTTTGTTGCAATATTCAGGGTTCACACTGGGCCAGATCCTTCTTCAGAAGAAGGGCTGAATCACACTTGCAGCTTGCATGTAACAGTGAAGAGCAGGCTGCTCATGTCATTATTTCTTACAGCTGCGTTCATACATCAGCCACAAATATCTGCATAAAAGGCAGTTCACATTCAAACACCATGAAAAACCTCCATCAGGACTACTTTTGTCACTGTGTGCCCTCACTCTCTGTGATGCACACTCTGCACCAGACTCCTCACTTGCAAACATACAGAATCAGTGACCTGTGAAAATGTTCCTCCTGATCTTTCAAACATGAGCTCTGTTCCCTCAGCCTCTAATCAAACAGAAAGATCATTTATGTAATGAACCACCCACAAAAGGCTTTTATTTGGAGCACACTAACATGTGTGTCACTTTCTACTCCTAACACCCAGCACACCAGCACAAAAGCAAATTCGTGTGGAAGAGCTGGCAAAGAAATAGTCTTTAAGGAGAGTAGGCCAATGCTAAATTCACTTGAATTAGCCAGATAGGACTTTGAGATGTTCAATCTCCCGACTGGAAAGCTTAGGTGGAGGTCTGGCAGAGATTACTTGTGTGAACAATGAAACATTCAAAAATAATTGTGTTGCCTGCTAGAGAAATTGAAGTCAGGAATACTTTCTGTTTTGAAGAATGAGCAGCAGTAGTACCAGCTGACAACCTTTTAGTTGGATTCTGACTTGTTGCCTTCAAGTGTTTCATTGGCCTTTAAAGTAATTTCAAACTTTTCTAACTCTTCACATTTAGTATACCTAATTTTTCAACTTCAGACAGATACTTGATTTTTATAGTCACTAAAATTGCAGATGATTTCCACCGCCACTGTTCTCTTCTATCTTACTTTTCAAGTTTCTCTGACATAATTTCTACCATCAATTCCATTGTTGCATTTTTTTTCCTAATTAAAGAAGTTTCTTTGGTCCCATGGTGTGCTCATAATAGTAGCATTTTTGTTTAAAGCAACAGCAAACAAAGAAAAAAATCAGATCAGTTAATTGACTTTACTGACAAGAACTCTAATCTTTAGAGATTCATATATGAGGTTTTCATGACTTTTTTTTCATGTGGCAATTTTTTTATTCCCTCAAGATTTTAAATGAGCTGGTTATAAAAAAAATTTAAGTGGATATTGCTGTATTTTAATGTATATGAAGGCCAGAAACACAAAAAAATCCTGAGTTGTGAAGGGGAGAGTCAGTTTACACTGACTACAACCACAGCCAAGTTTTAGAGTTCTGCCTCATGGATGCCTTACAAAACAATCAGAGTCTTTCAATTGTTTCATAGAAAATATTCAAAATAAAGCCGTAGTATGTCATAAGTGTGTAATTTTTGTTCTTTGCAAAACCAGTAATACCTCATTCAGTTAGCATCTTCAAGAAACATACAATTAGGGTCTCTTTTCAGCAGTATTCTGCTCATTATTGCAAAAATAAAACCTAATCATGCCAACTCGACTTGAAAGAATATAAATATTACTGCTAATTCTGGGATATCCCACTTTTCTGGCGGCAAGAATTAAGAGTTGGGAATTGGCTCTGTCTCAATGGAAAGTTTGCTATTAAACAGGTATCATTAGGCAATACCAAGAAAACCACTTGTTCTCGACATACTTTCCTTTCCATAAACCAGGGAGCCAGAACTTTTCCATAGAAAAAGGAAGAGGAAATAAATGAATTTCATATAAACCACCAAATGTTTTTGGTCAGACCTCAATTATTTTCAAAAGCTTCATGGGGTGGTAGTGGTTCTGTTTCCAATTAGAGAGATGTCCAAGTGGCACACATCAGATTGGCACAGATCAGAACACAGGGATGCTGCGATCCCAGGCTGAGTCCATTTATTGCAGAAATAGAAAGCACATGCACAGATTTAACACGAAGACAACCAAGGAATGCAGGTGTTTGTTTGGGAGTTCATCTGCACTATTTCCTAGACAATGTCTAATTTGTCTGTTTCAAAAACACTGACTGGGCAAAGCTGGCTTGTCCAGACACAGTTTCTTCTTTGCTATGAAGCCTAGATTTTACACAACGTGTCTAGAATCAGCTGCTTCCCAGTGTTTAAACTTGCAGCTACTACCAGAAAAATTATATTTCTCGTTATTCTGTGATGTTGAGTAGCCAGTTTACTGCTGAACTCATCCATCAGTCTATCCTGGATTTTAATATGAAGATCCTGCTGTGCTGCCACTGAAGTACATGTTACAACTCTCATTGATGGACACTGCTCATCACCAAAGAATACCATGTAATTAGAGCAGACATTTAAAGCATTTTGATATTTGTACTCATACATTTATATACTATATAGCATTCTTTTCTTAGCAGTGGTAGACAAGAGTCTAAATACTACCATAACTAAAGCCACAATAATCAATAATAATTATGACAATCACTAACATAAAACTTAATTCAGGAAATAATACTTACAGAATTTTCACAAGGAGACTGAAAAATTCAAATACACACTGATACATGGAAAACAATGTGTTTGTAACATAGGCCAAAAATTCTGAATTCAGGCTGTCTTTGGTTTTGACCAAATCCATAACATGATTTCTTACTGAATGACCATGCGAAAGCCTTTCCTGTAAATCTCCCATAGATAAACAGAATCATAGAATAATCATAGAATCATTTAGGTTGGAAAATAATTGCAAGAGCACGAAATCCAACTATTGACCCACCACTAAACTATACCTCTAACCACATCTACCTCCAGAGACGGTGACTCCACCACTTCCCTGGACAGCCTGTTCCAATGTTTGGTAACTCTTTCTGTGAAGAATTTTTTCCTAATACCCAATCTGAACCTCCCCTGGTTCAGTTTGAGGCCTTTTTCCTCCTATCCTATCACTTGTTACCTGGGAGTAGAGCCTGACCTCCACCTAGATACAACCTCCTTTTAGCAAGTAATAGAGAGCAGCTATTTGCCCCCTGAACTTCCTTTTCTCCAGGATAAACAACCCCATCTGCCTCACCTGCTCCTCATCAGCCTTGTGCTCCAGGCCCTTCACCATCTCCACTGCCCTTCTCTGGACTTGCTCCAGCACCAAAATGTCTTTCCTGTAGTGAGAGGCCTCGAACTGAACTAAGTATTCAAGGTGCAGCCTCACCAGTGCCTAATTATTGGAATTAATTCCTCTTTTCTCTAAACCTGGTAAAAACCTTTAGAACTTTCTTACTTGTTATTCCAGTCCTTTGCAGTGTGGATTCAGGGCTTTTTCTTGGAAAGACTTTAAATAAAGTCATCTACTGTAATCCAAAACTTTCTCTTACCTGACTGCATGACATATGACAGGAGAAATATGGAGGTGCCCCAAAACTGTCATTCTTCATTGTTCTCCCTCCTTTGTTTCCTCACCAGTCTTGTATTCCACAATAAAACCCCTATTGAGAACCTTTCTTAGGCAGTTCCCAAGTCCACCTCTAAAGTTTGTCTGCAGCCTTGGCTCAAACAGCTAATTAGAGATCTTATCTTTTATAGTCTCCTCTACCCTTTAGTTAGCTAACTCTAATCAGCTTTGTCCATTTGAATTGTGCCCCACATGCTCAGTTCTGACTAAGCTGACATTTTTTTTAGGCTGGTCAGCTTCTTACCTTCCTTTCAGTTAAGTTTGCTATTTTGATCACATAGTCAAGACACAATTACTCTGCAGGCAAGAACGGCAACCTTTCCATAGTTCTCTTTGTCCAAAAAAATACCAGACTTAGAAATGCAGTACTTGAAAAAAATTTTTAGAATGGGTGAGATTTTCATTTAATTTAAAAGTGAAAGGCAAGAAAATATTTTAAAAAAAAAAATTCTTGTTATGAACTCATTTTCAGTTCAGACAATGTGAGTGGCTTTCAATGTATTAATCTTATACTTTCACCAAAACTGGCTCAAACAGGAATACAGCTCTAAAATTTGACTATAGTGGAACTTCTTAATTTCTTATACTCACTTTGAGAGGAAGACAGTTTCAACTAGAATCATATGTAAGGAAATACAACTAAAGAGATTGGCACAATTTAGTAGCCAGGTTTAGTTTTTCTAATTGATTGTAAGTATGAAATAGATTATAATTGATTTTTCAAAACTGTTAAAGATTAGCAACTCTCCTGCTTCCCTGAAATAGCCTCTAGAATCTCGGAAAATATGGGCTAAAAATTTAGAGCTATTGCTCTGCAGCATTTCTGCAGGGGAATTTGACTGGTGAGACATTCACTATCCTTTATTTGAGAAACAAGGACAGACCTTTTAGACAATTGGCTTCATCTATGCAGATTACTGACAAAGGATGTTAAAAGGTCACTCTAAATGGTGTCCCCTTCGGGCCATTTGGCCTTGAGTGGTCCTGTCCACAACTTATTTGCCATAGTCCACTGCTTTTAGGTAGATATGAAAAGAGCTTTGTGCAGAGCACATATTAAGACATCTCTGCATGACCTTCCTTTGTTTTTTTCAAAGATTCTGGACAGACTTCATCTTTGTGGCAAAGGTCAAATGGGAAACATCTTGAAAGGAGCTACTGAAGCAATAAGGGAATGTGAATCTTTGTGCTCTTCTGCTCTCAGCCATGAAGCTACTGTACCTTACAAGTAGGTTCATGGTTCTTTGTTCCTTTGAGATTATTTATTAAAAAATAAGCCTTTGAAAGCCCTCTTTATTTTCTGTTTGAATCATATAATGAAGGGGAGGAGGTGGAAGCACACTTAAAATGTTTTAACTAGAGTCATCTTTTGTAGTTGAGGGGAATGATCTCTATTTACAAGAGACGAGGTACAGGTCTATGAAACATAATCACGGAGAATGCATTGGTATTTGACAATGACAGTTGTACTGAAATGCTTCATCTTGAGTTACATTTTATTATAGAAATCTACAGTTCAGGACATTTGATCATTTGTGAAGTTTCTAATACTGTATTTCTATTCTCTTTTAGCATCCAAGACAAGTAGAAAAAGAGATGAATCATTCCAAGCCTGTCCAGCTTCACAGCTTTTAGTAGACTATTGCATTATTTTTTATAGTTTGAGGTCTTACTGATTGCCCTCCTATCAGTTCTTTCTCTTACAAGAACAGTTACACTGTTGCTCTCAATTCCAGAAGGAACCCTCCAACCTCATATAACGTAAGCCAGTAGTAAGATGTCACACCCCAAGCAATGCCACATTTATAGGAAGCCTGTTGTTATTAAAGACACCCAAAAAGGGTAATCTATGAAAGCAAGGAAACAAACAGCATTCCCATCCCTAGCCTGCCTGAAACATTTAAGGTAAGAAACCTTGTTAAACACTTCTCCAAGCAGAGGGAAGCTGCTGCTGTGCTGACCATGTGCCCAAGGCTGAAGACACCTTGCAGCCCAAGGCAGAAGGCTGTGCTCATGGGCCAGGCAGGAGTGGCTGGACTTCAAGGTGACAGACTGTCCTGCCCTGGCCACGTGTGGTTATCGGTTATGACTTAATTTGAAGGTGAAAGTGGAACCAGCAGAACTTTCTTGTGCCAAATAGTGTGTGGATTCAGACTCATCTGTATTAAAGGAATAGATTTATTTTGAAATCACATTTCTGTACCTTTCAAACAAAATCTTGGTGTCATATGAAGAGCAAGCAGCCATTTGAAAAGTAGGCAATAAGCCTTTTTGGAATTTACATGATACACAGTGGTACTCATGATTTCCATTTTGTAGCACACAGAGAATATTTACTTGATGTAATGTCAGATTAGAGCTCTGTGAAATTTAGTAATTCTAGAAATATGTTGAGAAAATGCACTCATCTCAATAATCAAACTGAAAAATCATGAACTGACTTTTAAGAAACTGCCTATGCTAATAACTCAAATTCTTTTTCCAGTATAAAAAGCAGGATGTGCCTATTTAGCTTAATATGACCATAATGTTATCTAACAGAAGTCCACAGAACACATGAAACATTTGTCTTACAGTCCCTAGGTGAACACATTATAATTTTCTTCTTGTCACTCAACACTGAGCATGTTAGATAACAACCTATAATAGAATTTGATATAATGGTTTCTCCAGTCAATATTGGGATGAAGATTGAGATTTTTCTACTGGGATCTGAGTATCCAAATCCCCAGGGCAGTATATATGATCATATCAGCCTTAAAATTCAGCCAAGCAAAACATTGTGTCAACATAATTCTAATATTGGAAAGTGGTTGTTGCCTTCACTACCTTGAAATGAAAATTCTCACATAGAAATGTATATTTAATATAAGGATTTTGAGAGAAATTCTCTTTTCTCAAGGAGGTTTATTTTAAGAGAAATATCTTTTCCATTCACCTAATAACAGTTCAAGATTTTCCATCTGCCTTCCTTTCCCTATCTTGCTAATCAAAGAAGAGCAAAGAAACAAACAAAAAAAATCTAAAATTATTAATTTTTTTTGATTTTTAGCTTTTGTTTTTAGAGTCATTTAAATGTGAAGAGAAAAGGAGACTTTCATGGGGGGTTAGAGACGTGGTTTACTGGCTGACTCAGCACCTACATCACACCATTTCTGGGTGTGTGAAGCAGCATGGAATAGCTGGTATGGCTTTGAAAGCTCTTCCCGTCCAGAGGAAATCTGACAGCTACCCATGTTCCCCATCTACTCAACCCAAGACAAGTATTCTAAAAAACTAGTCCCACCAAAGGCCTTTTTATGGGAAATAAAAAGACAGCTCTTCTGTTACAATATCCAGCATCAGCTGCCCGAGGCTGCACCAACAATACTCAGGTAGCAACTCCACTGTGCAATTAGCTGCAAAAAGATTGCAGATCCAGGCATTGACTTCAGGCACCCATGAGGAACCAAACATCCTCTTCAGCTCTTTGATCTAGTCCTTAAAAATAAGCAGGTGATGATGGTACAGTCTCACCTATTGTTGCCTTTCCTCATACAACAATCAGTCACTTTAACAGAATTCAATCTGATAAGTCAAGTTTTATCCTCAATTTTTCTGGTTCAATTAACTTGTAATAACCAAAAGTCTCAAGGCAGCTGAAACCCAGTCAGGAATGATCTTTCATGTACACTAACAGCTGATTCTTGGGAAATGAACTGTAATTATTGAAAATAGCTCTCCAGTTGAATCCATATACTGACAGGAGGTAAAAATACATTAAGAAGTTATTTTAAAAGTACCAGGGACATGGAACTATAAGCATGAATTGATTTATGTGAATTTAAATGTCCCTCTGCACAGTATAGCTCTCTTTTACTGATATAGGTATAAAAACATCATACTTATCAGTATTCTAATAATGTACAGATGTAGTGGCAGTTGTGACACTTGAAAATTTTAAATTATTCATATTAGTTATTGTGAAAGTAAGCGTCACTCAAAAATCACCATGTATTTATATTTGTTTTTATGTGTAATATAGAAACAATTCTGTTTCTATTCTATTATAATAAATAAATACATGCTGTAGTTTATAAATCCCTGCTTAAATGTATTTTCATTGACATCCCACCTTGAGAATGAAAAAATGCCAACACCCAGTTGGAGAAATGGTGTCTTCCTGTAAGACCTTGCAGCATAAATACACAAGAAAGACAAGGAATCCTATAACAGAAAGCCTTGTTATGAACACTTCGTGATCTGAGGCACTGAAGGAGTGAAAAAAAAAGATTTCCTCCATAACACCGTAAGAAGCTTCTGTCAGAAGTAAGAAAGAAAGCAGAGCTCTTAAAGTGAAGTCTTGAGATCTAACCACATGGCCAAAAGAGTCCATAAAATATTAAAGGCTTAGTAGGAAACTATGTTGTGAATTAACAAGAGCAATTGCTAATGTAATAAATGAGTGTATTTGACATACCTGCCTTCTGAACTCCTGGGCACAGGAAAACCATTCAGGGAGTGGGTCACTAGGCCAATATAAAGAGTATGCAAGTGTCTTTCACTTCAAATCACATGGTTTATTTATTTTTTTATCCAGTGACCTTCCTGGAGGTAATTTAGTGCTGAAGCTTTATTGTTGAATGGCTTTCTGTGACAGAACAAAATAGATTCTGGACTGATGAAAAAATAATTTGCTTGAAGACTGAACACCACTGGAAACAATATTGTCTCTAAGAAATTTGAAAGAGCTTTGATTCTGGAGGAAAATAAAGAAATAAAAGAAGAGGATTCTGGAAGGTGGATGTCCTACCACACTATGGGCTAAGACACGAATAGATACATTTGTGGCTAACTTTCTGCAAATTAAATGCAGCTGCTAAAACACTGCCTGGCTAAT
The DNA here is from genome assembly GCA_013399695.1 of Formicarius rufipectus. Lineage (NCBI taxonomy): Eukaryota > Metazoa > Chordata > Aves > Passeriformes > Formicariidae > Formicarius > Formicarius rufipectus. The sequence goes on from VXAU01000760.1 coordinate 1,375,267, forward strand.
CTTTGGGAATGTTACATTTGAACCACATTGCTGAAATGCTATTCTAAACTAAGTCATGTTTTATGGACATCGCTGAGATTAGACCAAGCAAAAAAAACATCACTAAAAACGTTATGAGTTGCACTAAAATATGAAGACAAGTAAATGGAATTTACTTATTTCCCCTTCTTCGCTGTCACATACAGACACATGAAAATCAAAACAATGCAGAGAGAGAGAAAAACAAACCAACCAACCAACCAAACAAACAAACTTTTCTTCAGAAACTGTAACATAAAAAAATGAGAAAATTTTAGTGATGTATCACTGAAACAACAAATAAGGCTCTCTAAGGGGCTTTCCCAGAACAGTACCCCTTTTTAAAGAGCATCAACTTAAAATGAAACAGGTAGAAGGATCTTTGAGTCACTCGACTATGTCAAGGCTCTCATCATCTGCAACCTTATACTGCACTATGCTACAATTCACCCTGAAACAAAACCAAACCAGCTAAGTGCCAAGGTCAAAAAATAACTATCACAGAATATGCTGAATTGGAAGGGACCGAAAAAGACCATTGAGTTCAGCTCCTGGCTCTGCACAGGACCATCCCCAAGAGTCACACCAGGTGCCTGAAAGCATTGTCCTAATCCTCCTTGAACTCTGTCAACCTTTGTGCTTTGACCACTTCCTTGGGGAGCCTGTTCAGTGCTCAACCATCCTCTGGGTGAAGAATCTTTTTTCTAGTATCCAACCCAAACCTCCCCTGACACAACTTCAGGCCATTCCTTCAGGTCCTGTCACTGATCAAAAAGAGAAGAGATCAGTGCCTGCCCCTCCTCTTCCCCTCATGTGGAAGTTGTACCTGCTGTGAAGTCTCCTCTCAGACTCCTCCAGCTGAATACATCAAGTAACCTCAGCTGCTCCTCAGATGTCCTCACCTCCAGGTCCTTCACCATCTTCGTTAACCTCCTTTGGGCACTCTCTAACAGCTTAATATCGTTCTTATACTGCAGTGCCCAAAACTGCCCCAAAATTGCAGGCGAAGCCACCCCAGAGCAAAGCAGACCAGGACAATTCTCTCCCTCACCTCGCCAGTGATGCTTTGCCTGATGCCCCCCAGGACAGGGTGAGCCCTACTGACTCCAGGGCACTGCTGACTCATGTTCAACTTGCCACCAACCAGGACCCCCAGGGCCCTTTCTATGGCACTGCTTTCCAGCATCTCATTCCCTGGGTGCAGAGTCCAGCACTTGCCCAGCCCTCTAGTATGTCAAGGTCAATGATAATTCTATACTGCCTATTGCCATTAATGTTTTTGAAAAAAACCTTTTTATTGTCCTACACACGGGACAGAGAAGCAGAATCTGAACAGAGGTTTTGGGTCTTAGGGTATGTTTGGAAGAATCAACCAAAACCCTGCACCAACCAGGGCACAGTCAGACAGAAATCAATGTGTCAGGGAAGAGCACCCAGTGTGACTCTGTTGGGTAAAAGACTCTGCAGGAACCAAGAGAGACACAGCCAGGCACTGTGGAGCTGGGCAAGGAACTGAACAGCACACACAGTCCATTGCTGCAGATGAGCTCCACACGGCTGTTAAACCACATGTCCTCTATAGGCAGGATCTAGAGCCAAGTCACAACTGAGTCAAGTCCCTGTCCAGTTTTCTCCTGAAAAATCATCCAGGTTGCTCCTCAGGCTTCTCCAAACTTTGACTGTATGCGTCTTGAATGCTCATGTACGGACTTTAAAACCAGAGCAAAATTTGATTAGCATGAAATGAAAAGAAAAAAATTACAGGAAGCATTAAAAGGCTGGGTGTAACCAAACAAAATATTTTTTTGTTTGTTTGTTTAATTACTGTGCTGGTAGAAAGCATTAATGTGCATTGTTAGTACAGTGCTGAGAGCATGAAAAAACTCTCAAAACTACACAATAAAAGAGTAGAAGAAGAAGGAATAGAAACCAGATGCTGGAAGAAAGGTACGAGTATAATTTTTGGCACCATACAATTATCCTCCACAGTCTCAAGTCTCACTTGCCTCACCAGGTCAGTGTAATACAATTGTCGCCTATAAAAATCACAGTAATCTTGTTTTTATGCATATCTCATTCCTCCAGGTTATAGCTCTTCTCAGCCAAAATAACTTCTTTCACAGCATACCACAACAGAGATCGACTCCTCCTACATACATCACTACTATTCCCAGTTATTTTTTGTTCAGTTTGATTTACAGGCTTGTTAGAACAGAAGAACACTAAAAACCAGCAGTTTTTTAGTGTTTGTAGCATGTCTGGCTGACACTGTATGAATAAGGTAATCTTAAAGGACCATATTTTCACATGCCTTTTATGCAGGGTTTGAAGGGGTTTCAACCTCTCTTTATGCCCACTTTTTCACACCAGAATCACAGTCCTGCAAGTTACCCACAAATTGCTGCTTGTAGAGAGCATAAAGCATCATACTTAAACAGTAAATTGAGTGGAATTTTAAAGCCTGTATGTTGGCAAATATTTTAGCAATCATTTCTAAGCATTCAGCTCTTCAGCAAAGCCATACAAATGCACAATGTCATACAAATGAGCGAGGCTTGTAGTGGGGATAAACTTAATGTTGTCCCTTGATTTTAATGTTCAACTGAAAAATTCCTTTGTAAAACAATTTTGGGCAATTTAAGCAGAAACTCATCACAGAACTAGATATGGGTCCAGGAATAGCATCCACACTGCAGCCCTCAATCCTGCAAAATGGTCAGACAGGCCACCCAGACCTTACGATGAGCAGGAAAAGAAGCAAATCTGTTTAGCTAGTCAAGCTCAGCAACTAATTAAGCCATCAGAGGTAAGAAAAGTAGCATCTATCATTGAAAAAAGAATCCACCTTGGTCTCTCTTGTTCAAAAGTTGGCATAAAATGCCTAGAGATATTTGCCAATTAGCAGATATGTCCTACCCTCATATGTGCAATGCATTTTCAGGATGAACTCAAATTGCTAATACCAGCATGCAGCACTAGAGAATGCATATTTTAATCAAAACCTAATGCAGGCTGATAATGGTCCTTCATTTTTATTAACAGTCTTAAGACATTTAATAAAAACTCTTACTTTTCCTTCAACAGTAAGCATAGCTTAATGGCAAAAATTATTAAATTTGTCATAGAACCATTTGATGGATTTAACACATTAACTTCTTTTGCATATAAACTGACTTCAGTAGGAGAAACAATGGAATCTGATATTGTTATAACAACCTTCTCCAAGTCACCCAAAAATTTCTCCTTCTCTTTCCTAAAAGCAAAAGATTTTGTAATTTTTCTGCCTAACCACCTTTTCCAGATCAGCTCTAGTCTAGCACAAAACTTCATGATTTCCAGTTAAAAAGTTCACCTTTTGTTCTTACAATTCTTATTTTTTGTCTCACATGGTTATTCAATGAACTACTCTACTTGGACTCTCTGATTTCTTTTTTTTTTTCTCCAGTCTCTTGTGATTACAGCTCTCAAAAGCTGTAACCAAGTTACACACAAAAAAAATGTTAAAAGTTATACAGTCAGAATGCTTTTCTTATCCACTGCTGCATGGACTTCTTCCACATACACCAATAAACAGTGCAGCATGATTTTCTTTAGTTGAACCTGTGGTGATAAATCAAGATTAAGCAATTGATTTTGAAAAGTGTTTATACACACCCCAATTCATAAACAAACTATAAATATGGCATGCACTAAACTGGATTTAATTTGTGTATGTCATAAAAGCTCATTAAAATATAGAAATTTAAAACTTCTAAGTGGATGGAGTTCCCACTTACTACCACACATATGGGACATAGGGATCTGCATATGTATGTAGACCTGTATCACATTTTGTTCAGCCATGATCCCTCTTGCAAGATGAGAACTTATTACAGAAAAATATCTGCTCTGAGACTGACCATGAATTTTTAACCAATGTCATAAGCTACTGCTTCTCTTTTGGTAGAACAAAGGAAAGTTGCTTTTGGCAGTTTTTCTTAATTCTTGTTTTATGGAGGCCCAGCATGCTAAAATGCAAAGACTTTTCTTCTTCCTCCTTTGATTACAGAGTAAACTCTATTACATTCATATTTGCATCTTCTCCCCCAGCCTGTATCAAATGTTACAGCTTAAATACATCTCTGACAGAGATCTGGACTCTCAGGCTTCTAAAGTGAGCTATTCTAAAGTCAACTTTCTTTTGTGGAAGGAAGAGGCATTTTGCTATTTGACATCTGGCAGTCATTTAAAGCACTAGCAACTCCTCATTCAGTACAGTACACATATCTGCTTTGCTTTCAGTATTTCCTTGATCTAAAGGCCACCCTATTGCTATTCTTGGCCAAAAATTTTTTAAAAAAATTTAAAAAATCTGGTGGGTGGAGCTAGATTTCAACTTCTAGATTTTCACTATGCCTTGTTCTATACCAGATCCTCAGGAACTATCTAATGTGCAAAATCTGTTGTTTATACAGATCTGCAGCTGGCTCTGTCCCAGTTGCCCGAGAGTGATATCTAAACATAAAATAATCTCTCTATAAACTATGGGTTTGTAAAATATGTAAGCACTCCGTGTTTGTTCAGTCCAGGTCGCTTGCTGAAAAATGAAGGTTATTCCTGGGTGATAACAATCAGATGTCAGTTCAGCAGGGAATCTGAATTCTTCCAGAGTTTAATTATGCTCAAGTCACAAGGACATGAGATGGGGACAGGTTGAGTAGTTTTAAAGTCATCAACACATGCAAAAACTTACCCATAGTAACTGCACTTCCTTGAATTCTGTGGAAATAAAGTCAAGTAATGTAAACAACTTTTAAATACATACCTAATTAAGGGATTGCACCCTTTGAATCATTAGAGCTGCAATCAGGAACAATGCTTCCTTTCTGCTTCCCCAGAGCAGTGATCCTCCTATAATGATTAACTGCGGCTGAAGGGTAACACAAGGTAAGGTTAAAGCGTTTTTTAAGAAAAACTTAGGCAGAGATATACATGTGACTCTTGAATGACACAACTTGTCACATGAAGGGTCTTGTCCTCTGAAGAGTAGGCAAAACAATAGTCATTTCAGTTCTGGTACAAGGTAATTTCACCCATCAGCCATAAAATCCCACTCTTCCATTGCATTTGGTGTTTTGGAGCTTAGTCATAAGATAGAAAAAGAATATTAATTGTATCAAGGTTTAAAAAAGCATCTTTTTATGTTAGAAGGGTCTTTCATGTGAAAGTTAAACAAAATAGTACCTGAAAAAAATGACAGATATGTTCCGGTTTTAATGTCTGTTTTATAGAAAGAGATCAGTAGAAGATCAGTATACAATTTTTGGCAAAATTATTATTTTAGGCTCTTCTATGTTTTCAATCCAGTATAACTGTAACTGTAACACTCCCACTTCAGCAACACAATTACCACTCACTAGAGCACATTCCCTGCTGTTAGTACTGTTCAGTGATCAAAAATGGTACATACAGTTTAGTAAAACTGATCCTTTCCTTTTTGGTCCTTTCCCATAACCTTCTGCAAGCTCCAGAGGCCAGGATCTCCTCTTATTTAGATGCCACTGTCTAAAATACAGGGGTCCATTTCCTTAGGACATACCCAGAAATGAACATGTCAACACAGCACGCAGCAGTGGAATAACACCCTAAGATGCTGAGCTCCAGTAGGAAATTTGTCCTTTCTCCAGGTTACTCTGGGAGTAGTACTTTCTCCTCAAAGCCTTTCCCTCAGAAAACACCACCTGCCATGCAGCACATCCACCACAGCAAGGAAAATGTTGGGTAAATTGGGGCAGCTAACACTTACCAGCATGATCTTGCAGAAGTTTAACATATAATCTTAAATTCATTCCTATAATGAAAAAGTGAGAATCCCTGAAATTTCTCACACTTTCTGTATCTTCAAAATTTCTTTCTTTTGACCTAGTTGAAGATTAAGAAGATTAGAGCATAGCTGTGCTAATGGAGACCTTCAACTTAATTTGTGACAATCCTCCAAATCTCATCACTTCTAGCGTTTTGGTGTCCTTTCTGAACTTAAATTCTTTTTCGTTAAATTATTGCAAAATACCTTTCTGTGTTATAAAACCATTTGGAATACGTGTGGTTTAGCCAAAGCCACAGAACTCGTTGGGCTGGTGGTGTTAAGTTTGAGGTGTGAGGATGTGTCTTCTCTGTGTTACAGAGTTGGAAGAGGGATTGAGACGTGCTCAAGTGTGGCTTGGGCAATGTGCTGTTAAACCACTCCAGCTTCATTGTTCCTGCAGGCTTTCAGGCACCCCTTCTCCTATGATTGCATGAGGTCTCTATTCTGGTTCTGTGGCAAGGCAGTGCCCTTGCATGTCTTTCTATAGCAATAATAAACACTATTGGTTGCCTTTACTATTGAAACTGGTTTCCTAGACTGTGCTTTTTAACTCTCCATGAAATGACACCTACAGTGCACAATGGCCTCATTCCACCAGCTTACCTGCATCCATATTTGCAAACCTTTGAGTTAAGATATTCATCTCCCTTCCATATATGTTCTCCCTACCTGCTGAGTGATTTACTTCTGAGGAAGCAGGAAATGAAGTGACCCAATTTTTGCTTCCACTTCCCAGTTAGGTTCAGAGTCAAGGTTACTTGACTCTGTGAGTGACAAGAACTATATATTTGTATCATATCATAAACGTAACTATTTTTTGTTTGTTCCTAAAGGGTGCTCAGGTTTGCATGTGTAGGATTTGAAACACTACAACACTGCTCTAAGGATTCATGCAGGGGGTAGAAAGAGACAATAAATTGTCTCAAAAGAAAAAAATGAGGGGAAGAATATTTCTTCACTAACTTAGGAGGAGTTTTGGGATCAATTAGAATGTTTCTTTGTGTATATGAGAGTCAAGATTACAGTTGAGATCTCCCTTTGGGAATTTCTAATAATCTCAGGTGGCTGTGGTTGATTCTGAGGTTTTAGTTCACCTTCTCAGACAGCAGCTGGCACAATTTCAAACAACATAAATACACACCTCTCAAATAAAAATACAAGATTGACCATGATAATCAACACATTGCAAACACAATTAGGGTTCAGTACTTGGATTAGAGAGAGAGAAACATCCTGACATGGCAAATGTGCCTGTTGGGACAGCAGCTGCACCTGACAGCCTCTGCTTTGCCAGCTCGTGTCTGCCTCTTGTCCTTCACAACCCATGAGTCCAATCCCACTTGCTGCCCTCGATACCGTGGTCTGTGCTTGTTGAGAGGGGGCCAGGCCATCTGCACCAGTTCTGCAGGCTGCCTTTGCAGAAGTGCTCAGCCCTCACAATGGAGTCCTGATTTTCCAGAGAGTCTGGCACCATCTTAGTGCAGCGTACCAAATTTTCAGAAGTGCTTGGCCATGAGCAGTTCCTGTTGACATTAAGCCTGTCTGTATATTTATCTACAGCTGTTGCCTCCTTTGTGGGTCCTTTAAGCATCTCCTTCCCTAATGCCTGTGTCAGCACAATGACCTATCCCACTGTCAGGCACATCTTTAGGATCTGAGGTCACACGATAGGGGAGAAATCAGAGTCCTAGCCAGATGGTGGGGTCTGTACTGCCTTGCTGGGGTTCTGCCAGCAAATATGGCACAGACCCAGCTGCAGAGCAGCCTCACCGGCTCTTTCACAGAGTCCTGTCCTGTTGGGTGGAAAATTCCAGGACTGTCCTCCCACTGCTTAAAATGAGTGAGACAGATCTCTGGATAGGAGAGAGGAAAGAATGCAAGGTTGAATCCTTATATGTGAATCAGAGGCTTAGCATTTCACGTGTGCATGTGGGTCTGTAAACAGCAGAGACAGGAGCAGTTAAACACTGACTACCTCTAACCAGTTACACCTTTGCCCTTTATGGGAAGACTTGATGACATTTTGAATATGAGTGCAATCCTTGAGGTGAGGTTCACAACAAATTGGCCACATTTTTTCCCTCTTTGGAAAGCTCTATAGAGATTTTCCTCAAACTTGTACCATGCATGCTGCACAAAGAGATCTCCCCAAATTTCTGAATGTTGCTCAGATAAAATCACCTTCTCCAGAAATGCAGCTGGATAGAAACTGTGTATGCAGATATAGAACAAAATATTCCTGCTTTGTAAACACTTTCCCTGTATTTGTTAGGAGTGAGATTACCACCTACCTAAACAGAAGCACAAGGAAGTAAAGCCAAATTTCCTATTTCTCATAGGTACAATGGGCATAGCCCACTCACCTAATTATTTAGAGAAACTATTTTCCTTACAAATATGCCTCTCATAAACTTCAGAACAACGAACCTCATTCTCTTTAAACTGCAATTAGCATTGGTTTGATACTGCAGGCATAATGATTTATTTTCATGCCTCTTCAGAATGCACTGTAGTTTGGACAATGCCAGTCTAACTCATAAGAAACAGAGAGAAAGCATAGATTCACTCTGAAGAGTGGACTAGGAAGGGGTGGATATGCAGGGAAATCTGCTGTAACTTGCCACTACAACTGAGCCAGGCTGGAGGACACCAAGTCTGCTGAGGGGGAGAAATACTGAACTACAAGACAGAAACAACAGATCACTGGGTCATATGAAAAAATCTAAAGCAGTGTTGTCTTCTAAAAAGCCATTTACTCGCCTTTATCTTTGCATTGTCAAAGGTTATCCTTTTATACAATGAGTAAAAGGATCCTTTAAAAAATGATTAATCTGACAGCGTCATTTTTAACTTTCACAACATCCCATGCTGTTATGACAAACAGTGCACAGTTCAAAAAAAAAGGAATGGTTCTATCAAACTATTCCACACACAAAGAATACAGAACCCAGCATGGAATAACTAATGGCCCAAACTACAGCAGTAATATTTTTTTAGTTATTCAACCTGAGAAGCATTCAGGTTTATCAAGCTGTGATCTAAATGTTTTCTATGCATACAGTGTCTCTCTATCTTAATACTTGATTCCTTTCTAAGCACATAACATGGCAACACAGAGGTGGGTTTTTGTTTTGTTTTGTTTTTTTTTAAGGGCTTCCCATTCAGCACCATCAAAATATGGTTTCAGAATTGCCTTCACTTGTTGCATGTATTTGCTGATGATTTTTGAAATGGGCAAGTAATAAATGGTGCAGATTGAAAAGCAATTATAGAGGATGGTCCTTTCAGGGTGGTGTACTTGAATACAGTCACAAGTTTGAGGGGAATTTTGAGGGTCAGGTATCTTTCAGTGTGGATTATAAAGGATAGCTAGCAGGAGCCTGAGTAACATAATCCACACTTTCCATCTGTGCAGTTTTGAAGGTTTATCCAAACCCCACTGAAATCAGGGCAAAGCTGCAGCTTCAAAAAACTGTAAGAGAACCCTTCCTTCTCTCCTTGCCACATTCATGTGAGGCCACTAGAGAATTGCTCACATGATAACTACTTACAGCATCTGGGGCATTGTTGTTACTAAAGGTCCCTGGCACGGTATTTCTGTGGTGAAAACAAAGGGTGCCAGTGGCCAAGCAGCTGCTTGGGGTGGCTGAGCAGGTTTACTCAACTTGTGAACTTCTACAGACATTCAAATGCATTAATTACATGACTCAGAACACAGTCCTGACTGTCTCTGGTGAGATAACAATCATTCAGTACATTATATGAGGAATCCAGCAAAATAAGGTGCTCTATCAATCTTCACTATTTTCATCATAACCTTTGCCCAATTTTACTAAACGTCTACAGTATTTTCATGACATCAGAAAGATTTTACTACGATATATGTCAATTCTATTTCATCTGAGGGCTTGTTTCTACCCTGACTAGCAGTGATTCAGTAGAAAAAATTATAAAGTCACAACACTACCAGACATGTCAAATGAAACATGTTTTTAGCTGTCCAATCATATAATCTTTTTCTCTTCAGCATTAAAAGGAGCAGAAGGAGTAATAAAGTTTTGAAAACACTAATATAGGAGAAAGGGGACTTAAAGAAAATGGGTTTAGTTATAGTTTAAGAAAGCATAAAACACTAATATTTTGCTTCCTTATTTGTTTTTATAACAAGTTCCACAAAAACAGAATCAGGAAATGAAGTTATGGATTCCAAGAGAGAAAGTGGCAAATAGACTCAGACTGCAGGTAATTTCTTCTCTGATTAATTTTTCCTCACTTCCCATCTCCCAGACAACCATTCTTTTTACACTGGAAATCATTCCAATATAGGTCAAAGAGATCACAGGCTAGTGCACTATGACTTACAAAAAGAAGGAAATGTTCATTGTTTTCTTAACATACTATTTCCAGATATACAGTTTCTGTTTCTAATACAGCATTAAAGCAACAATCATGAAAATTGGTTTCTTATTGTCCTGATGTCCAGGTACAGAGTGGTTTAACTAGCAACTAAAAATTCCATTTAAACAAAGATGCACTGATCCATGTGACATAGAGTGGTGCCCTACCACCATCTCAACCCAGCCCTGCAGCAATAGCTCACTACTAGAAGGATTTCAGAAGTTTTTAAAAGTGTTTTAGTCACAAGAAGTCTAATTGTGGAAAAAAATAACCCCTTGCCTGTGGTTTTAAAGACAGTGACATTTCAGGCAAAGTGAGTAAATATAAGGTTGACTGAAGACTTCTAGGAACTTAGGCAATCTGGGGAAAACAGGTGAGCTTAGGTGACCTTAGGATGCAAAGATGTACTAAAAAGGTGCACAGGACAGTCAGAAATTTTTATGTTACTGGAGACCACAAAAGGCTACTTGCTCCTACTACATGTTACAGGCAAGCCATATAGCAATTTTCAGCTAGAAATTCCTCCCCACACTGGCCTACCAGCATCTATAGTTGCCCTTCTCTGCATTCTCTGTACACTCTATTATTTTCAGTACAGGAATAGAATTAAATTTTCCCCTGTACCAGCAGAAGAAAGGATGTTTATTTTCCTTCACAAGTAGTGAAGCCTTGGAAAGGAAGGCTGGATATTCAGCACACTGGAAGCAGTCCAGAAGGAGGACATCTCCTGAGGCTGAAACAATTATGATCCCATTTTGGGTGGCTGTGGGAGCATGAGGTATTACCTAATTCCCAGGATTCCTAGGCAAAGGTCACAGTGCTAAGTCTGCAGATCACTGGGTACCTCAGACTCTGTTTTTGCCAAGTGAATTTGTGTATGAGTAGTTAGAAAAGAGGGATAGTCTTGTCCCTGACCAACCTGCAACCAGGGTGAAGGTTGACAGTGCCAACACAGGCTCTGACACAGAGAGCAGCTGCCTGAGGACGTAGCTCTGCATTTCTGCAGAGCAGCTTGCTATATCGAAGCTGAGGTAGTTTATTTCATGGATTATACATGTATTTAATTAAAATTCTAGATAAATATTTGTAGCAATATGTTTTTGAAGTACTGCAAAGTTACATTGTATTAAACATTTATTGCAAGCACATGAAATATTTCTTAGGTTAAATATTTACTGCTGTTTTCAAGATATTGGTATTGAGCTTATTATAAACATGGCACAAATGCAAAGCCATCTTTCTCAGAGCAATATACTTCTCTGAGTTGCTTTTAGGCTTATTTCCTGATGGATATTTGCCATTAATGTACTATGACTTTTTCCTTTATGAAAAAAGGCTCCTGCTCAAGCTAAGAGAAAGTTGTAATTTAAAGGATAGTTTCCACTGTGCTCAGCATTCTCACAGTAATAACAGTTTGTCCTTTTTCTTACTTCAGCTACTGTATTAAATATTTATATTGATGTTTATTTTGTAAACAAAGAAACTGAATTAGACTAACACACAATGCCAATGATGTGTTTTAATATCGGTATTTGTTTTATGTTGTGGTCTTTTATGCAAGTGATTCAAAGGATCATGTTAAATAATAAGTAACATTTTTTTAAATTACATGAAATTATTTTAGTTTATTTACTGGAGAAGAACAACTATTTTAAAAAATAAAAATCAGAAATACTTACTGTGGAGAATATCTAGTCCCTCACTGTTCTATAAGTAGTAAAGGTACTGAAATTACCAGGAGGTGTTTGGCTTTCCTGAAGACAGCATGATTGTCACAATGTCCCCTGGAATTTGACCTAAGACCCTCAACCCATTAGGACTAAAAAAAGCAAAAGGCTTTTGATCTGACATTTTTTGTGAGATTTTCTTTCTGATCAATAATTGAACAGCCTAGACAACTTGAAGGTGCTATATGTAGGACAACCACTCACATTTATTTACTTCATTATATTTCTCATGTTATCCTGGGATTTCTAAGAGTTTGTTTCCTATATAATAGCACTCCTGCTGCTTGCAACCGAACAAAATAGTGTATTCTGGCTGAGAAGCACCAAGGCTGTGTGCGAGAGGTGGGGTATTAAGGAAGAATATTCACCTGTCCAGATTTATGACCCTGGAATTTGTATATATCAGTTTCTTTGGCATTTTTTGCATAGTGGAGTATCACCTTGATAGGGGTAACTCCTCTGCATCCCTTTGACTTTGGTGCTAACAGGGTCACCACTTCACAAGGGCTGATAAAACGTCTGGCCTTTTTTAATCCATATGTTAAACCAAGAGCACTTAGAAAGTGTCTTGCTGCCAGTTTTCTCAGTCAAATGTTTAGTGCAGGTTGAAAGGTTGGATTTTTTTTCTTGATTATCTGAGGAATCTGACAGTAAAAAGGCAAGGAAATAAAAATCAACTAAAAAAAGTAATAAGGACAAACTGAGGAATTGAAGCATTTATTATTCTTCAGATAAGGTCAGTAAAGACTATCAATGCACCAGCTGTTATCAGAGAAAAGGTGCTTGCGTTTTCCTGTCTAGTTAAAGTTGTCAGTGGTCATGACATAATGTACATTCCTCGAGCTCAGTTATCAACACAACTCAGAGAGTCTTGTATATTTTTATGTTCCTGCTTTAGTGTGGTAGTGGTCTTTTGCTGTACATTCTTTAGATTTTACATACATCTGTTGTAAGTGTCAAACATTAGTGTTCTTAGACCTGTGTTCCTTCTCTTTTCAATCTGATGCCTAGCAAAGTGTTGGAGCAACTGCAGCTACATGTTTCTCCAAAGCTGACTTGAAAGAGGAAAATTAAACTTTAAAGATCTATCAAACTTGGGATAAAATAAATTACTCCAGAACTAGCATACACTATTTTTCTAGGTCTAAGATAAAGACAGTCCTTGTGTACAGTGTAAGTAACCTGTACACCTAAAAAACTATTAGATAAATGCATTTAGAAACAATAGCAACTTTGTTATTCAGTAAACAGTAAGAAATAATTCTTTAAGGAGTGTCAGTACAGTGGTTGCCTGAAAATCCTGCAAATTTATCTAGAGAGACAGTCTTAAAGTTCTTACATGTCTATTGGTAGAATATTCAAGTAATCGAAAGGGGAATTTCAGTGCATGTTCATAGAACCATTGTGTGCCATATATGCACATTCAACTATCTGTTGATTAAGTCATAATTAATTATCTCTCATTGTAAAGTATTGTTTTAATTGCCCAAGCACTTATTGATGGCAGTTGGTTCATCTTGCTTAGTTTTCTCTTTGATACCATTTTGCTGATTCCATTCAGCTAAATGAAGGTTCATTTCCACTGTTAATACAGAAGTCAGGCAAGAGGGCTTCATGCGCCATCCAGTGAGAGAGCATTGTAATCTTCTAAAGTAAGAATAATGGATTGCTTTCTATAGTGCTTTGTGTGCTTTTGATCCTCAGCTAATCATTGGGAAGATCCAAAATCCTACTTCTTTCTTCAAGAACTCTTGTCATTGTGCCCCAGTTGGCCAAAGAAAGAAATGGTTTTTTTCTTTTAAAAACAACCTTAGGCTAAATCAGAAATCTGTCCAGCAAGGAGTTAGTGGACACCGCTTGCTCTGTAAAACACATGAGCATAGAGGATTTCCCTCAGCTAAATTTAAGCTACAGAAAGATCACTTAAAAAAAAATCACAGGCACTGTGTAGGTAAAGCACATTGAAAAGCTCCTGAATTTTCATTTGTGCAACGTGTTACAGACCAGACTAAAATGAGAAGCATTCATTTCCATTGATTATCCAGCAAGACTAATTTTTATTTTTTTTTAGCAAGCTGTAATCTTTAGTCATTCAAAAACAGTTGCTGCTTCTGAAGCAAAGCCATATTTTATTATGGAAAAAAAATAAAATGCCACCTTAGTTCTTGGATATACCTCTCAGATTTCATTAATATCATTTTGTTAAAAAAGATATCCCTTCTGGTCCCAAAGGCTTCATTCACCCAGGAGTCAAACGAACATCATGAGCAGGGCTATTATGTTGAATTATTTAGTGGGTCTCAAGGTCTGATCAGGAAAAAAAACCTCTTCCTGAAAATAAACTATTCTGAACTGGGCTATAAGCAAGAAGTTCCGATCTTGCTCTAAGCTCAAGATCCTCCAGGAGCAACGAAAAAAAAAAAAAAAAAGTCCACCAATCAAGTACTCTGGGGGTGATTCCTGGTTATTTCAAAGTTGCAACAACAGCCTGGCTGACTAACCTGGAATGTTATGAGCAATACCAGTGATTTGCTTTAGTCACACTTTATTCTCATCATCTTCACATGAAACAAATAACCCAGGACCACCCACAAACACTGCAATGTATATAGTGCATGAATGGTAAAGTACTTCATGGTATAAATTGAAATATTAACTTGTGATTCCAGGCTTTATGTATGAATTCCATTGACTGACAAGCTTAGAGTTTGGGGGTTTTTTGGTCTTTTGTTATCCATGTAAAACCACTGAATCCCCATGTGTCCTCATTATTTGCCTACCAGAAAAAAATACATGTTTCTAAAATATAGATTTCACACTACATATTTCAATCAAAATATAATTCATGAGCTAAAAAATATGCAATGTATTGGTGATGTTCTTACCTTGGAGAACACACACTTTACTTCAGATCTTTGCCAGTCCCAGGGATGCACACTCAGCCTACCAGAGAACCAAAGGAGCCTGAATCTGTTTCATAGCTCTGACACAAACCTGAGGAAGCAGTCAAGGCACTGATGTACAGATAACTGACTTTATTTGAAGTGACAGTATCCTGGGGGACTCGGCCCTTAGAAAAAGAAATGCAAGCACCAAACATCAAGCTAACTTTTCTATATGACAAATCTAAATCCTAACACTTTTGACTTCAAAATGCTGAAGCCATGGCTTTATAGCCAGCAAATATTTAGCCCTAAAGTTTTCTTATTTTGTCTTGATGCCTAAAAAGGGTACACGGGCTTTTCAGCAGTTCTGCTTTCTTGGATGCATTGGCACAATTATCACTTATGAATCTTCTATTGATTAGGCCTTGGGGAAGGATCTTATTACCCTGTAGAGCTGAAGTTTCTCTAGAGAGAAGACATAGCCACTCCTCAGGCAGTCCATTATCCAGATGGAGGAAATAAATTAACAGGGGCCAGATAAAATGGAACTGTTGTAAAGAGTCTTCAAACTGATGAATGTAATATATTTAAAGATAAAAGGGGTCATACTTGGTCCTGCTGTAGTCAGAGCATATCAGTGATGAACGGGATGGCAGTATTTATGCAGATAAATATTTTTTATATATTTGGGGTAAATTTTACATGCTTAATTCTCCTTCTGGCTCTAGATTGCACAGTGAATTGCAGAAGGAAAAGTCAACTGCAGTGATAAATTGCATAAGTTACAATGAAGAGTATTCACTACAAAAATGCTAATACAAAAACCACCATGTCTCAAACACTTCTATAACTAAGCCTCAAGGAAATAGCTCTTACTGAACAATGTTGTTATTCAACATCAAACCCGGCATCAGAAACACTGGCAGTCAGACAGTTCCAGCAGTGCTGATAAAGTCATTCTTACCTTTGGCTAGGTCATGGCCCCAAAATGACATCATTGGCACTCAAAAGAAAACTCATGACTGTGAAGGTAAAAGATAATGTTGTATCTACTATATTACAATTTTCATCACTAGTGACTTTAGGTACTGAAAATTCAGCTTCCCCACAAAGAACCCAAAAGGCAGAGTACTTCCCTGGATTCACTTATTGCTTCCCAGTAGGTCCCAAAAAAGAACACCACACTCCTATTTTCTTTCTCCTGACCTTGGTCATGAATTCTGCCTCTTCCCTGCAAAAGCACAAGGAAATAATATACTGCCAGGTAGCTTTGACTGATCCTAACAATGTTGTAAAAATAAATTTGTTCATCCATTCTAGACAACACATACTACTGACAGTCTTAAAATGGGTTGGGATTTGAAAAATACAGTCAGGTGAAACAGCAAACAGTGAAATTATATTAGCTTGAAGAATGTTTTTTTTTAATGCTCAACTATCTGAACTAACACATTAGGTTCATTTTAGACTCTGCTTTTCAGAAAATGCCAGATGTAACCTTTTCCCAAAAAATAACTACTGGTATCTGTTTTACAAGAGTCATCAAAATTCAACTTGCATGAGTCAGTTTAGAACTGAGATAACAGCACTAGTGTGAAAACTATGGTGCTTCTGTTCTGAAAACAGGTAGAATAATGCATATAATAGAAAGCTTAGTGGTCTAAGAGAGATCAGTAATGTAGGAAATTAATGGACGTCAGTTGTCCTGGTATCTTCCTATAAAGCTACAGATCTGATGGTGATGACATGCTAAGAGAATTGCCTTTATTTTTCAGGTCAGAGTGACAAAGGTGACTAAGAAACATAATGCTGCCTAGCCAGAAGCTGACTAGAGGACACACTTTCAAAACAGTTGGAAGAAAATCAACTACAAGTTTTATTTCTCAACTGAATAATGTATCTGCGAGAAATATATGTCAGATGCATAAAAATAAAATCAGAAACACAAAATGAAGGTGAAGAATAGGGTAAAGAATTTCCTACAACTTTCTGTCAAGCTGCTTTACTCTGCTTTTCCTGAACTTCTCACTCAATGGCTCTGCATCTCTAAATAAGTCACTTTTCAGAACACTGACTTAAATGATAATTGCAATTAAAATACTTTCTCTCAGTAAAATGAAATTTCTTACATTTTGCATCCATCATGTCCTGAAATAACCAGTAAACTAAAGGGAAACTTCTCTTCCCTCTCTACCCAAAAAAAGTTCCTTTTTCTTTTATTTGCACAGCTCAAGACAGATAACTGTGCACTTCACTGAGCATTTAATATCAGGAAAGTTTTTAAAGTTTTCTGTCTCAGAGAAGGGATTGCTCAGAAAGCTTCTGCATTGAAAAGGTGCATAACTACATGAATTGCTTGCCAGCAATAAGAAAGGGGGAAATGTTTTGTGAAATGGAATGAGATAGAGCAATAGAGGGAAAGAGGAAAGTGCTGGAAGATAAACGAGTCCTCTTGCTGCACACAGGGCTGCAAAGCCGAGCCTGGCAATAACAGTAGCAGCATAACAAAATCATGCATGTGCACAAGTGTGGAGAGAGACTGCACTGTGACTGTCAGCTGGGGCCCAGGCTTAGCCAGAGCTATCAGCCCTGATTCTAAACTTTTTGACACTCAAATCAAAGAGAAAGTATCATCTTGGACATATAAAACAAACAGAACTTTATTCTTAGCTGAATTTAGGGAGCTCTGAATAGAAATTATGGGTCAAGAAGCCAGAGAGTATTTTCTTGCTGGCACAGGCTGAGATTTCAGGGCTCCTGCAGAAGGTTTCTGAGCTGTTGCTGTGAGCAGAGCACCCATATTACTCCTCCCCGTGGCCCTTAATGCTGGCCCAGAAGCTCTGTGATCACCTCAGTCCTCAGGTTTCCCAGGCAGGCAGAAAACACACTCAAGCAGGTGCTGGGAGATGAGTTGATGCTCCATATCTCATGAGTGCTCTTAATAAGAGCAGTCAAGGAGGGGGAAGTAGGGGGGCAGGTTGGGAAGGGAAAATCACAAAGCTAATTGAGGAAAAGATATCCTTTTAATGCTAAACAGCCTTGAAGAAACATGAAGCCAGTTAAGTAACTGATGATAACAACAAATGCTGGCCAAGGGGAGGGAAAAGAGTTGTAAACACAAAGTGAGAGCAATAAAGCTCAGGGCAACTTGGATAGATTAGGAGCACACACTTTTAAGTAACTGCAGTTCTGAGATGACAGAGGCAACCTAATGAGACAATGAAAAAATTGACATTGTTCTCTGCTAGGAAACACTGAGTGTGAGAAGGCCCTTAGCCTGATCATGAAGAAGTTTTCTTCATGTCTTCCACAAGCTGCTTGGTGGCAGAAAACCTTACATAGCATAAACTGAATAAAAAATACATGCAAAAAAATAACTCAGGAGAGTAAGTCCAATATTATAAAATTGAGTGAAGATTCATTTGAATTGCAAGAAGAAATAACAGAGAGAATATAATGTATCACATTATGAACAGTAGAACTATAAATGCTGTTAAGGGGCAAGGTTTATATTTGGGGAAAGTAAATACCAGAGTACCTAAATGATAATGCATAAGGAAGATGGGAAAAGCCACACTGATATCCTATGTCATGTAAAGGTTTCTGTATAAGCATAAAACAGTCCTTCAGACCTCAAGCAATATTTTGGTTAATATCTAGATTGGAAAGACCATTTAGAATTTGATGGATAAAACCAAAATATAAGAATATAAATCTAATATTTTGTCCAGTTCACTGAAATTTATCAGTGCATAAGTTGAAATACTGTACCTGACAAGTTAATGTGACACTAAAATATTATACAAATTAACATTTTGCTATGATGGGTAAGCAAATCTACACTTTCACTGAAATAGATTGTTTTCCATTAGCTTTACTTTTTCTTAGCTAATGAATAAAGGTAGTAGAAAACTGCAAGCTCAGACACTTAAAGACTTTCTTAACCACACAATTACTTATGATATTTGTGATGAAACAACAAGAGACATCCATAGAAAATGCAGAATAACCTTAAATTATTCCAACACTTACCTATATAGGCCATCTCTCACCAACACCTCATTTAGTTAGATTTATACCTGCAGCACAGTAATACCAAAAGCTTTTAATTTCATTGTGTTGCATAAAATTAGTTACAGGGCTTTTCATCATCTCATATTATGAATGATGGAAGGGGACACACACAGTATTTAAAATGCTGACTGAATAAACTTCATGAGTTATTACAGCCACGTACTGCAAGAGGAAAAGAAAAGTAGGGCTAAGGCTGAGAGACCTTACTCAGACTTTATTTTGGAGAGTGTAATGCAGCATATCTTATTTGCAGCTGTATAAAAAGGCATGACATATATATTCCAAACTTGGCATTTGACATACTTGTCAAATCCTTACAGATGAGCAAAGGAATTTTTTGGAATGAGATTATCAACATGTTTAATGTCCTGAATCTGTATACATCTTATGAATAAACTTTAGCATTTAAAGGCTTATTTAAACCATCTGGTCTTTCCTTTGGTTTGCAGAGTCCACATTTGCCTTACATTTGGTGATCACAAACATCCAAAACGGACATGAGAGCTCAAAACCTCAGTGCCCAAGGCAGTGCTGCT
This sequence comes from Formicarius rufipectus, assembly GCA_013399695.1. Lineage (NCBI taxonomy): Eukaryota > Metazoa > Chordata > Aves > Passeriformes > Formicariidae > Formicarius > Formicarius rufipectus. The sequence goes on from VXAU01000760.1 coordinate 1,394,750, forward strand.
TAAGCTGGCCTGGCTGGGGGAATAAAGCCCAGGCCACAGAGAAAGCATATCTTTTCTAACCAAACATTACTAGACACATGAAAGGCTGTGGGGGCTGGGGTGGAGGAGGAAAGTGCTACAAAATTCTTAATTCAGTAAAATACATGAAGTTCCCACAGATTCAGATTTAACACATTTAACTTCCTTTTTCATATGGAATTTTAATTATTATACTTTTAGGGGCTCCTGTGACTCATAAGTAGGATTACTGCATATAGACTATATCATACTACTAAAGCTGTTAGGATGTTCCACATTAAATCATGACACACACAAAAAAAAAAANCTTTCTTGCTGCTTGATACAACTTGTCTCTTCAAGTGTCCTCTATATGTGTGGGAATAAACTATTATCAGATTTCAGAATTACATAATAAAGAATTTCTAGACCACAGCCTACGGCATATTTATGTGTATTCTTGTTCCCATCCGAAGTGAGGGGAAAAAGAAAACCAACCAGTTTTTGAATCAGAAATTTTTGGTTTTAGCTTTAGTACTCATGCAGTTCCCTTATAGATTAATAGGTTCCCATATAGTTATTCAACACTGGGAAAGGGCTGGGGAATTCAAGCATCATTAGACTTAGACATAAGATCCTAGATAACAGTCCTTCAAAGATTACTGCAACAGCAAAAACAGAAATAAAACCAGCAACCCCGCTTTCTTTCTCCTAATCTACCAAAAAAGCCACCAGTCTGTCTCAAGAGTGTGAATGTATAATCCGTCAAGACACGAAAGATCATGTCCAAAATCAAATCCATTATTGGTTTTGATTAATTTCCTTCTGCAGCTTGTATACATTGACCAAGTCCTCCAGGTCATTGAGATTTACAATTCTTTTTTCTTAAGTAATGTCTCACGTATCATCACACACAAGAGATAAATGGCACTTGTCAAACACCCAATTGGCAATTCACTTTTTGACTTTAAGGGTCATACTGCAAGCACCTAGAGTAAAACTCTTCAGAAAACTCTGCCAGCCCTCTATTCCATTCTCAGTTACGTTGGTGTAATTCAGACAAGGGGAAATGTAAATCTGTTCTGAGCAGTATGAAAATGATACTACTGTGAAACACCCAACTACACCAAGCTCTACTCAAAAATCAGTGTGCTATTTCAGGGATTCATGGTGTGAAGGAAAGTAAAGTGGAGGATGTAATCAGTTCTAAAAGTAATTTAAAAGTTATATATATGCCATGGAGAAGACTTGGCAACAGTATGATGCAGATACCTATGTCAAACCTTTGAGAAAAGAAAATGCCAGCTCTGTCATAAGCTATGTGTTGTTGGAAGGCTGTCACTAACCTCATTATAAATGGTGATACCTGCAAAGCTTGAACTTGCATTTGTAAAGTCAGGTACAAAACTTAAATTTTGACCTTTTTGGCCATCCTTCTTATAAAGTTCACCATTTTTTAACACTGCAAAATCGATTAGTGCATCTGGTCCCATATGAGGCATTACAAGTGATGTCACGTGGAGCAAGACAAAACCAGTGACAGAATATCTTTGTCAGATACTGTTTAGGTCCCACTTTTTTATAGAGAATGGGCATTGATGAAGTGTAAAAGAATCAGCTCCTTCAACTCTGACTGATTTTTTCTTAACTTATTTTTTTGGTCGATTGGCAATTGCCCAGTTCAGCAACAGTTGTATTGTCTTGCAAAGTCCAAATCCAAGGGCTGAGCTTCAGCCCAGTCTGCCAGAGAAGTTTTGAATAAGGAGGTTGGAGAACACTTACAGAGGGCCTTTGTCCTACATGAAAATTAAATCAAACTAAAATTTTAATATCCCCTAAAAGTAAATTTTCTCTTCATGTCTTTCTCTATGAAACCTTTAATATTTGCAAAGCACAACTTGGAACACAAGCCTTGCACAAGACAATTAGTTTTCTAAATTGAAAAACAGTTTTTTATCTTTGTTTCTTCATTTTCTAATATTATTTCTATAAACAGTTCAACATGACAGATTGGATATGTTACCTGAATGGGAATTACAGTGATTCGCATTCCTGAAAAGATGTAAAACAAGTATTTCATGTAAAGAGTAACACTCATGGGAGCATAAACATCAGTTCTGTGAAGATGCACAGTCAACATATTCAGAGAACTACCTGTGTTACTAAGAAACCTCCTCATTAAAGGGACACATTTGTTTGGATTATACTGCCAGTTGAACACAAAGTTCTATTTTTGAAAAATCCCCTTCATTCCCTGACATTTTTAAAGTACTATAAAATGCTAATTGGTCTCATCAGCAAATGATTAACATTCTGTTTAGCTTCAGTCTCAACGTAAAAATTATAATAGGTAATAAAATGTCATACAGCAAAAATATAGCTGAAGACTACAGCAAGAGGCAGTCATATCTTCTTTAAGGTGTTAAGGGTGCCTGCATATGACCAGTTGTCCTTATGCCCTGCAAGGTATTCACAGCCTTAGTAGTCAAAATCAATAAACACTCCAGCTTTTGACAAGTTGACTCTGGCCAGGAAAATTTGCTACTGAAGAAAGAAATTAATATTGTAATACAAATCTGCCTTTGAATAGCTTTTCTTTAACCTCTGAGGCCCTACCATTTTTTGCTTACGCACAGAGAGGCCTCAGCTGACCACCAGTTTGCTCCTTTGCCCCTAACTCTGGATTTCTTCCTCTTGTATTAATGTCAGGTATATCTTTTCCTGTCTCCACCACCAAACCTTGGAAAGAGGAGTCTGTCTGCCCTACTGTGCTATAATACAAGATGCTTTTCATAGCTCCACTAAGCTAAATACTGCAGAGTTCAAGCACAACATGGTATTTGAATTAAACTAACATGTAAAAACATTTCTAGATAAAAAATACTTTATTGCCACCAATTTAAAACCATAAACATGCTTTGAATCCAATTCAATATATTTCTTATTTGTTCCTGATTCTCTCTTGTTATTATTATTAGAAGGCATAAATTTCCAGCAAGGCTGGTACTTGACAAGGCTCCATTATTTGCACATGACAAGGTTTATCAAAAACAGTTGGATTTTTATGAGGAGTCTTTTATGTTTCCTTCATAAAATATAAATAAATGAAAAGGATTAGATGGAGGAAGCAGAGTATAATTCATCACCAATGTGAAGCAGAAGGAGCAGGCTGCAGATGGATGAACTGAAGAACAACATGGTGACTGGAAATGTACACTCTTTCAAATGCTGGGGAGCAAAGAGCACAATAAAGGAACATTGACTTTGCTTGCCATTACTAGATGTCCTTAAATGCACAAAGAATCACCCTAAGACACAAAGCCACACACAAAATAGTAGCACAGCTGTCTATGTGTTTGGCTGATATTTGTTTTGTGGTTACAGAATAAATTTAAAGGGCAGAAACTTAAAATTAAGTTTGCTCCCTGTTAAAGAACGATTAGGAGAAAAACCCCTTTTAAGGTGGCAGAGTCTCATTCTGTTCACCATTCCCCTCATGTCAGTCCCATAAAAATCCATTTAATAACCCTGTATTCTCATAAAAATTGGTGGTGGAGACAGTGGCCTACATTTCTTTCCCCTGACTACAGCTAAAAAATCATCCTGCAATCCAAAAGCAAGCCCATGATATTATTGCTGCCCTCTGTGTCTGCCATGCCGTGCAAAGGAACTCCAGGAATAAGGTTGTTCTCTTACACAGTTAAGCAACTGCATCACCTTCCATGTCTGTGGTAATGGCAGGTACAAATTAGGCATATGGTAATTATGTTTATTTGGACAGAATTTACAAAGCAAGCCACAAAAGTCTGTTGATTTCATAAGCAAAGTGGCTAAGAGTTTCAAGTATTGAATGGCTCCAAAATCTACCTTTCCAAGCCCCGACTCCTCTTTCCATCACAACTGAACCTCTATTTCTCTTGAAATTCTAAAATTTGGGCATTCATTTTTGGCCCAGAATGAAAACATTTTTGCTTATGGTAAAAACTCTAATGTTTAGTTTCAGTAAGGTAAATACAAAAAAGCCAACACAAACAAATAAATTATTTTAATATAGCAGAGAGTCAAAATACAGTATTATAAAACAAACAAACAAACAAAAGTAAAAATATATTTATAACCATTTATTTAGGCACTTTTCCCTGCCAAAATTTCATCTTTTTTTTTTCTCATAGAACATTTCTCTGTTGGTAAAACTGCACTGAAAAACTTCTCCAAAAGTTACAGTTTGAAGGGGGCATTACCAAGAGCCCTTTGATGGTCCTCATAGTGACGAGTGTGAAAAGCAAACAATTCCTAGATGCAAGTGCTGTGCAAATACTTTGGCAAATTAATTATGAAAATACTATCTTACATTAAGCCATTGCAGGATTCTCTGTATTTTTTTCAAAGCAAGTAGAAAGAGCCTCCCCTAAGCTGATCTCTTACTACCGCATAACCTTACTTATAAAAACTTCTGGTTTTTATCTATATGAGGTGTGTCTGTCTTCCCACACCTACATGGGACTCTGCCTGTCAGTACTAAATCTGTTTCCAGCAACAAAGGAATCGGGGGAGAATGTCCATAGAGACCAAGTGAATTATCCAGAATAAGTATGAAAGCTTAAGTTAAAATAATGGCTTATAGAATGATGGGTACAAGATGGAGAGAGACTGTTAAAGGAGATAAATTTTGCTCAGTTTTTCCATGGTGAAAGGGCATCCATTATATTTAACCAACTCTCTCATTCAGTTGTGTGAACTGCAGTAGAAACCAAATAGAGAAACATTTTCTGGCACTTTTACATCACATCCTCAAAGCATGAGTTAAATCACAAGTGTTAATGTGCAAGCTAAAGAAGAACTTAAATATTTTATTGCTATATTTTAGACCTAGTTCAGAAAGATTAATTATATCTTCTATTTTTTCTTCATTTTAATACTGTCATTTTTTATCTGGATCCCACAAACTTTTATACATGTGACCTCCTATATAAGCAAAGCTGAATTCTCACATTATGGTTTACAGGATCTGTGTCTTACCTTGCAAGTTCTCCCTGCACTGTTCTACCAGTGCTAAAGAGAGAATTAATTAATGGGGACATGGGAGAGATTCAGGTGCCACTTAAGGTACACTCAATCCCAGGAATTTCTTTTGATGCAGAATACACAGCATTGCATTAACAAACTAAATCTCTGCATTAATCAAGTCTATCTTTAATTCATGAGTCTGTTTTCGTTTGTTGGAAATGAATTGTGACCTCCTTGTACCTCTCCCTCTACAAGGCCATGTGTTTAAATGTGTTGTATATGCCCTGATTTAATCAAGTCGCACGAATCTGACTCAGATGATGATAGAATCTGACCAGATAGCCTTATTATTTGTTTTGGACTGTTGACTAAGTCTTTGGCACACCCTACACTGGATTATATCATGGATCAAAACAGGGGAGGGGGGAAAGGAGCCATGAAATGGTATTTCAGTATATGGGAAAACACATAAATGTGATATGTAGACATGTTAGTGATAAACACATGGCAAAATCCTACTCCAGGCAGCACAGGAAAGCTTTCTCATGTATCATACATAAAGGTACCAGTGTTGCATTAGCTCTTGCTTCTCCTCCTAATCATTCAAAACAACATGAAGCTGCTACGGTTTTGCCCCTCTTACTTTTTCTGGATGTAGAGAAATAATTTTCATGAAAATTATTGAACTCACAGAGTGGCGATATTTAAAGTAATACTTAATGAAGATGTCTTAGAGGTATTAACGGTTGCAACTTGGAATTCATTCCTGTTCAAATGAAGGAACTGATTAATTGAGAGAAATCAACAAACAGAGTCCAGCAAACAATAATTGTTATTCTACAGGTCACAAGAGCTGTCCTTGCAAGTCTTTGCTAAAAGAAGGACCTCAGTCACCATCTCCAGTTTTAGTCTCTGCTGACATTTTGTGTGTCAACAAAGTGCCAGATGTGATGTCTCTGGAACAGCTGAGATCCCTGGAGCAGGGGGTGAAATGCAGAAGTGGCAGGGGAGAGCTGATTTATACAGTCTTACTTTCTCCCCTGTGTTAGACATTAACAGATCATGCCCACTCCTCACCTTGTACGAGAGGCAAAGACCAACCACTGATTACCAAAAGAACGAACAGAGGAGTAAAGTGAAAACAGACCAAGCTCAACGTTCCTCTGTGCTCTGCATTGAGTTTTGCCACAGCAATAATGTGTTAGGTAAAAAGGCTGGTCTTACAGCACAGGCAGAGCATTTTTGAAAAACAGTGGAACAGAAAAAAAGGGTCTGGCAGAATTAAGTGGACATAAAGGAGCACAAAAAGACAAGTGGACACCTCTGTCACAAAAAGGGGCTAGAAGGGAAATGTTCTGAGGAGCTACAATTAAAGAAGCTGTTGTTTTTCTATTTGGACTCTATTGAAGAGGTTTTTCCAGACCCAGGTCAGTGCATTGCACAATGTAAGCGTACATTACAACTCTAGGACATGGATTGATTCAGGATGTGCAAGTTCTCCTTAGACACAAGGATTCATTGCTTAACAGGACCAACCAGATGCACAGGAAGCTGGAGGTACAACACACACCATCATCACCTATTGAAGTAAACATCTGGTATCTCTGAATGCTGCAATACATGTGAAACTCCCAGGCCATGTTCCCTCCTGTACCCATCCTGCCCCACTGCTGCCATAATGGGAAGAAGTTCACCCAACAACAAGTCAGACTTGGAGCAGGAAGTCCCAAAGCATCGTAAGAATGACATCCTGTGGGCTGAGTTCCTTCTGCCTCAGTCTGACACAAGAGCACATGAAGGAGCTGGAACAACTTGTGCACTGCTGCTGAATCCTCATCACATCAATGGCTTTATTACACACCAGGAGGAGTTCCCTCTGAGACTGCCCCTGTCCATGGCTGTGATTTGTCACTGCTTTCATTCTCAGTAACATGTTCACAGAAGGAATCAAGGAATACAGAAAAACATCCCAGACCATCTGTTTAGAACCTGTATTTCATACGCTGGGGTTGATTCAAGAGCCACAAAAAAGGTGACAACTGTGGTCTAGCTCTTAAGATCTTCCTATATTGCTTTGATATAAGCAAAACACAGCCTTTAGCTTTAAAATTTTTGCCACAATCTAAAACACAGAGACAATAATCATATTTTAGGGCTCAAATTCTTCCCCACTAATCACACCAGAGAGCACTTCATTTCTTACATGATCTGTTATTTACAGGGGATTTCTTATCACCTGGTGCATTGTCATGGGTAAGATGGGAATCCCACACACTCAAAATTCAGTCCATTAGTATGAACTAAACAGGAACTGCATCTGATAACATTATTGTTATCATCATCATCATCTTGCTCCCTGAGAAACAGAAACAATGACACATTCCACTACTTAGAAATGCCAAACCATCAAACCCAAAGAAATAAGAGCAAGTAGCTCATTAAAAAAAGCACCTGAGGTAATTGAGCAGAACATCACTAATTTTTGACCAAAAATATGTTTATTTTCCTCGGTAAGGATTGAGAATTAATTTGCAAATTTTGTATATACAGCCTTTTCTGTGGACGTATTTCCATAACTGGAAAGTGTGTTTTTAAATAATGAACTGTGGTTATTTTCATTAGCAGTCTGGTAAACTGGGCTCATTTGCCAAAATGACAAGAAAATATTGATTCAGGACAGTGATTGTTCACCTTGGAAACACAACTGTGCACTAAAGACATACAGTCATGGCAAAGTCATCTCTCCCAACAAGACAGCTTGATTTGCACATTGCTACTACTTTAAATCTGCCAAAGGCAGTTCTGAACAAGCAAACCAATGTCTAAGGAGCTCTACTGAGAGCTATGCCGAGTTTCAGATGAGGACAGATTTGATTAACTGGTGCTCTGTCTGCCAGATAAAAGTTGCACAAGTGATAATGAGGATACAAAGCTTTGTAAAATGTTTATTTCTTAAAAAGAAGTTTCCAGAAGGAAAAAAAAATGCCTATAATAAGGATAATTGTTTAGTAAAAATTCATTCAGGTAACACTTTTCCAACTACTCAACAGCTGTTCCACAGTGACTCAGAAAACTGCCATTGGTATTTACCCACTCTTAAAAACCCTCTCCTACATAGGAAATTTAAGGAAAAGTGGAATTGGTTCAGAGGATGCTATAGCTTCCTTTGGAGTTTGACTATTAGAGATCATCACTATAAGCTTGCTGAACAGACTTCCATTACGTCTTCATTTTCTGAAACCTGAATCAGAACAACCCCAAAATAAAGCAACCCAAATTTTACCACAGCAGTATCAGCCTGCTGTACATTTATACAAGTTTGTATAGGTTTACTTAGAAGTGTATGTTCATATCAAGCCTGGAGACTTGGCTGAAGAAGACAGATAAATAAATGGTGTGTCCCCCCCTCAAACTTTTGACTGAAGGGAAACCAAGGAGTGCTTTGAAGTTTCTTATAAAATGGAGAAAGCAGTACCTGTCTGAAAGTGGAAATATGCAGATTAGAATTCCTCAGGTATTAAGCTCTTTTGGCTCAGAAGTCGTTTGTGTTTGAATGCAGTCTAAAGGAGAGAAAAATAAAAAGAACTATATCATAACACTTTTTTTATGACACAATTGTGGAAAGCATTCCAAATTCCTGGGTCTTTTTGCCCTAAAGGAGTCCTTTTGGCATGTGTTGGAAGTTGTTGCTTGATAGCAGTAGAGTTTATGCTAATTTTCTGCAGACAACAAATTATATAGTCATAATTTTTACAAGAATTTTAATTACCTGTCAAATTATTTTGTGTTTCACCTAAGGGAGGTGTGAGGGTATTTTTTTATCTTAATTTTGGTGCTGTTGTCAAATTCCAGTTGCCATCATTTAAGAAATGTTAATGATGCTAATGAAGACTAAAGGTCAGTCACTTAGCTTGTGTAAATTAGCACAGCTCAGTTGATTTCTGCAGCTCTATTGATTTACAGTTACTGAGGACCTTAAGATCCTGCCAATGCAATTTATTAGTCTTGGCTATAGATTTTATTCCATATATTCAGCTGTTTAGAACTACTTGCAGGGTCAAGTGAAAATGCAGGTTAATGCAGCAAATGTCAATCAGTGTGAACAAAAACAACTTTTCACATTCATTTCCATTTGCATTCATGGCTACATAGTTTTGACCTCAGCTTTTCTTTTTTTTTTTTTTTTTAATATGAACACACACAAAAAAGTGAACCTCAGTTTAAACTCTACAAGTTTGCAACAGAAGAAAGAACAGGGTGTTACACATGGTTTCAACTAGAAAGCTCCAACCTCACTGTTTTAGGTTTGCACACCCCTACACTTTGAATCTCAGACCAAGCTGTAATTTTAGTATAAAATCATCATAGAGCAATCTCCCACTGAGGCAATATATTAAGAAAACAGAGTAGATGATAACCACCACAAACCCTTTGGAAGAACATAAATGCCCCTGTATTATAGCAAAACTCCTCAGCAGTTAGTTCCAGCATGGTTCCTGGTCTCATCCTGTGTGAGCCACACAAAGATGTGGGGTTACCTTTCTCTGAGCCTGCCCCACCTGTGTTGCATCACAGCTCTGATCCCCAGGCCAGGCTGCTGCACTGACCAGTGTGGGCACCACACCTGCCCTCTGCCTGGACCTACTGATCTCACAGCAAATGGGAGCTCTCCAGGGCAGGGCCTGCCAGCCCTTCTAAAGGAGTCTGAGCTTTAATGGCATGTCCCAGCCACCTCTATGCCACAATTACCTGCAAGAGAATTCCTCTTCATTTGCTCTCCAGCAGGAAGTACAGGAGCAACACAGAACTCTGCTAAGTAAAACAGTGAGTCATCTGAAAAAAAAAACAGAGGACACGTAAAGGCTGTTGGCTAATGAGTCTTCATGAGATCCAGACTTTTTTGAAATGGTCATCCAAAAGCAACATAAGATAAATGAGTATCACCTGAACAAGACTAGCTGGTCTGAGGATTAAAAGAAAAAAAAAAAATCAGAGATTTTACCCTTGAGGGAAAATATTAAAACAATTCCCCTGAAATAGTCATAAGAGTGGGACAAAATATCAAGACGCAATGACAATTTCACTTTTACATTAGGACAAACTGAAAATTAGAGTAAATAGTCTCCCTTACTCTCATCAAATAAATTACATCAGAAAGGAGAATAAACCATTGAGCTGTGAGGTGCTGTAAGTCACTAATTTGACTCTGGCAGAAGAAGAATTTGAGTATAGGTACTTGAAAACTAAGGCAAATGTTTTACTCTAGGGCTTAAGGAGGAATAGCAACTGAGTGTGTGAGCGTATTCACTAATTTATTTCTGGAGAAATGAAAGCAGAGTTTTGAAGAAAATATTTGAACAATAGTTTTTGTCAAGAACTATACATTTTCTAATCAAAAAAGACACCCATCCAACCTCCAAACTCCATATACTTCTGCTGCCTAAATATGTTTGAGAACTGTTCTCCTTTATAGCACTTTCTGGTAATTTGAAAGCTCAGGTGTCAGTATTTCTGAGTGAAGACAACTACTGTTGAAGGGCTAAGAGCAGAGAAAGAAATCAGGTCTTTGGGTCTGCTAGTTTGATGCTTTCTGGTTGTGTGTCTTTCACAAGATCCTTCCTACCATATAAAAGGTTGAGGAGATTATCAAAGACTATGGGATGATTCAGGTAGGGAGGAACTAATTGCTCTACTGCTAAACTCAGTTCTGCAAAATAAGCCTGCAAGACTCTGCCATCCTCATTGACATGAAATTAGTGCCTTGGTCTTAGCAGACTGTCATTGCATTATTGGCTTGTGTCAGGAAAGGCAATTAAGGTAGAATTTACTTTTATCACCACAACTGGCTTTTCTAGAGAATATTCGAAGTTATAGTTCATGTTTTAAATCCCCAGACAAAAGCTGGAGGAATCAATTATTTGTCTTGACATTTTTGTTGCTTTCATTTTCAAGTCTTTATCCCTGGCTTATGAATATTAGCCTGCAGCAGGCTGTGGTAATATAAAGTATACTGGTTCTCCCAGTTCAAGAATATTTTTTTTAAAGAAAATTAAGAATACCAAGAAGAACATTCTAAGCAAACAAACAATGACTCTGAGTGAATGTTTTTTTAAATATGGCCTGACAAAACCTGGTGCTAAAGATACATGTGTTATGCTGTGAATGGGGTTTCATAGGACAGCAAAATCCCAAAGCTTTCTGGTATGATCCATGAAAGCAAGAGAGACATAACTACCCCTCTTTCTGAAGACATCAGAATTCCTAAAGAAGAAAACATTTTTAACATAAGTAAATGAGACATTAAGAGGATCAGATAATGCTCAGATAGATTCCCAAAGTACTTTTTTCAAGAGAAGTATCAGTATCAGTTAGTTCAGAATGACACCAAAATAGAATTAAAAGCTGAATGATAATAAACCTCAGTTTTTAGAGAGTTAATTTTAAGGGAGCATTGTTTAGATAAATATAAAGGGCTTGAAAAACTTCTTTCATCACTTTTAGTGTTTGAGAACACAATTTTGTGAGGGATGCCCCACATTGCCTTGTGATAAAAGCCCTGACCTACCTGCCAGCCATGTACTCTGATACATATTCTTGCATCTCCTAAACAAATTGCTGCACTTAACAAGTATTTGGACTTTTGCTGCTATCCCTAAGTAGTACATATATGATATTGGAACAAGCATTTTAAACCAACTTCTTTGTCTTCTCCCACAGGGAAGGCACAAAGCTGCATTTTTCACTCTCTGCTCTGGGAAGCTGTTAAACCTTGAGTTCTCAACAATGTGAGTGCTCTATATATTACTTTTATCAGATCCATGAGCAATTTTTTTCACTCTTACTTCGAGTTTTCTCACCATAAGCAGTCCTTTTTCTTGAATCTTCCAAAGCCACACAGCACAAGAATTATGGTGGCAGTTTATTTGACCTTAGCTACCTTCAGTCCTTAATCTACATAAATGCTATCAGATAATGGAAATGTATATTGTCCTCTGGAACCCATGACAGTCTGTTGGAACTCTTCTTCCATCTCTAGCAGTTTTAGATGAATAAACCATGTTAGTCAGATGTCTCCCACTGTCAGTCACACTTTGCGTCCAAGAGCTCCTGCTGTGAGGCAACGTGGCACAAGAAATTTAGGTATATTCACATATCATGTTACAATAGTACAGGAGTCCAAAGTTAAAGTAAAAACCTGATATTTCAGGTTTAATTTAAACAAAAATAACTGTCAGCATAAGAAAGGTTGAGCTGTGTCAGACTGTATCAGTAGTGGATACTCAAGGAAAGATAACAAGGAGAGAGCAGGTACCAATTACTCCTTCCCCATTACACCCCCAACATGTTGCAGTTGTTGAATATATTTCACCAGTAATAATCTCTTTAAATGCAATGCTGTTTTACACTGTGAAAGACACCAGGCAAATACAGCAATAACAGTTTGACCCTAATTATTTCAAGGAAACCCCAAGACTAAACCTTTGCCATGTGATGTAATGTAAAATATGCACAGGAGGAAACCAGAGAAGGAAGGTGGGGAGAGGTCTACTCATTTGGGCACAGCTAACACAATTAGGTAACTTTTGAGCCAATCCCATCTGTCATCTCCAAACAAGGGTGCAGTGAAGCTACATGTGTCTACCCCCAACACTGTACATCTGTCTTGAAAATCGCATTCAATCCTTCCATTTCCTTTGCAGGCAAACTACTTCTTTTTCTCACAGTGAGGAAGAACCACCTGTCATTCAGTCAGTCAGTGTATTTCTCCCTGTATTCCTTCCCATCCTGGCTCAGAGCAGGAAGGAGTCTCAGCTAACCTTACAACATGGTCATTCATGAAGCAACCTCCACTCAGAGGTGAAACACTTGGATGGCAATAACAGGATGTTTTACTCTTCCTTCTAGTTAAGACATTGTAGCCATAATTATTATACATTACCCTTTCCGATACAAATCATTATTTACCCATGTTGCCTGGGGGAAAAGTTCTGGATAGAGAATCTCCTACATACTTGTCTGTACTCATTGCCATACAAAGTTCACAGTGAGAGGAGGAGGCCAGAGCACCTCTGAGGGTTCTCAGGGGTACTTACACAAATGCTAATGAAATCCCATTAATCACAGCTCTAGCCATTGCAGACTTGTCAGCACAGGAGGTTACAGACTACCCACAGCAGATAGAGAGGTTAGAAAAACATGTCACAAGAAGGTACATGTATGACCTTTCCCGAGTCTGCAGTGTTGGTCAAAATATTTTCATGCTGTGGCTAAACCGGAGATGGGAGGAAAATGCCATAGGGAGAACATCTGCTAAACTTAAAAAGACACAGTCCAGAGAATTTCCACAGTTCCACTCTCCACCTTTCAAAGACATGACTAGGAAGTATTTCTCCTTCCACTCTGCCAGGCAGGTAATTATTTGTACTCCTCAGCACCCATATTAACTGCACCTGCAAAGGAGTGTTGTTTTCTAAGTATTTCCCATGCAAAATGTGGCAGAGAAGAAAGCAGAACTATTTCTTACCACCGGCAGTAAAGCCCAGGATAAAGCCCTATATGCAGGAACTACAATACTGTGACGAGAAATAGCTTTACTTGTTTGTCATACAGCCTTCCCTCACACTGCCTGTCACAGCTGTGCTAGACATGCAGCAATCCTACACCTCTCCTCTATGGCCCTGGAGATCTGGCACCTGATAAGGTTTCACTGTTCCCTCCTGCGCCAAGCTCGCTCAGGTACACTGGTGTGCGTTTGCAGTTGCCCACAGTCAGCAGATATTCCAGCACAGTCTAAACCAAAAGCACACTTTTGGCCCCTTGTTACTATTCTGGACACCTCATTATCATGGAGGAATTTAGTATCTCTGGAGCAGATCTGGTACAAGAAGCGAAGCCTTTACTGTTCTCCTGTGCCAGATAAAGTGTCTTGGAACCTGCTCACAGACGCAGACTCGATCATATAGGAGCTGCACACCCGTCCCAGGTTTTCCCTGACAAACACAAGCAGATGTAGATGACTGATTGAGAGCGTAATTTAAAACGAGGTCTCCTTCCTAGTGTTCCCATAACAATATTTGAGGGCCAATTTAGAAACTGTGGAGCATACAGTTGGGAAGTCACACAAAGGCTATTCTGGGAGCCTGAAAGAGGCTTGATTTGTCTGTATCACAAGTCAAAAGTAGCCATTTTTTAAACAAAAATGTGAATGGGTTGCTGGGGTTGTATCTCAATTTTTGACAAGCTTGGCTTCTTTTCTTTTTCTGTCAGAACAGCCTGTACTTTCCTCTGTCCCCAGGCAGCCATATTCTGAAAACCTATAGAAAGAGCTATACATGTTTCCTCCCATGTATATTTACCAGGAAAAAGAGTATAGTGAAATGTAAGATAGTAAGGGAAATATATGTTCCTGTAAACCATATTTCTAAGTCATATGGGTGGTTTTCTTAACAAGAGATAGTGCTCGGTAATATCATTTATTTGTTTAAATTTATTGTGATGCAACTTCTTTTGGATAAAACAACCAAATACACTGATTTTTTTTTTGTACATTCTTTCAAGTGATCATGCAATGATTTTTTTTTAAAGAAACAAAGACTTTAGTCAAAGAATGTTCACAAATGAATTCAGTATTTCATATGGGATACAAGGAGAAAGACAATTTGTAAACTGTGAGATTAAAAAAAAAGATATCAAGGGAAGAGGGATTGTTTTATATAACAATCTTAGATTGTAAATAAAATGTCTGGGCAGGATGTTTAACTGTAATAAATTGACTGTTTGGGTCTTTGCTGGCATATCTCCTTAGCTTTATTGACATTAGCTATATTTGCATGGAACTTTATTGTATGGGAAAGAGTTTCTTGTTTGGAATTTGAAAAATAACCTTACAGTACAAGCATCTTGAAAGCATGGAAGACACTGCTGGAAAGAGACTGAGAAGGTAAAAAGAAAAGAGCTGAGTTTCTTGCATCTCAGAAAATCACAGGCAAGACAGGAGATGGAATGTGGATATATTTAATTTCATTTTAAGCAGGATCAGCATTTAGTTAGATTTCTTTTACTAGCCATTTGTAATGGAGTAAGAAAAAGGAGGAGGAGGAATGAATGCTCTCCGTATTGAATTATTGCAATCTGAGTCACCAGTGAAACCAAAAGATTAGACTTTGACTTTGGTTAGGAATGACATTCCTTCTATCCAGCCCTAGTTTTTACCACTAAATGAACAACAGCTCTGCCCTCAAATTCCAGGAATATGAAAGCAGTTCATCAACCAGGATCTGGAATGAGTCTAAATGTTACATTAACGAATCAAATATCTTTCCAGTCTTTTCCATTCAGATCTTCAAACAGATTTAGTATTTTGATATGATTTTCATCTTGACCATTCCCAGCTGATATTTCCCAACCCCACACTGAATTCTTTTATGTTTACCTGGCAAAGTTCAAGACCCTACCCAACACTGAGACCTTTGGGAGTTGTGACCCTTGCAGTGTTTCAGTGAACTGTGCCAAGGTCCTGCAGAGATGGGTGTGCCCACAGGTGAGGACAGATGGAAGCAGGCACAGCATTGCCCTTTCCTCCCCAGATCAGCAGACAGGGTTCACTATACTGGCCAAGGAACTTCCCCATCTCATGTCAACTTTCCTCTGGTTGATCCATGCTTTCCCACAGCATGGGTAATGGCAAACATCCCCTTTTCCCTCTGAATTATATGAAAAGATGTCATGGGAGAATGGAAGTATCTCTCCATTTAGGGAAGAGGTTTATATTTGGAATATTTCTCTAGCCAGGCTGACACAAATCCCCTCTCTCCAGGAAGTGTATTCTCACTTGGACAATGGCAGAATTCCTCCCTGTCCAGGAATTTAGATATTTTATCTACTCAGAGGTGATAATTTTCATGGTAAGACTAAGGAAAGAATAGGAAAATCTCTATTACAACATGCCAAAGCACAGAAGAGAATACACATCAACCACACATCTGGAAAGATATCAGCACTGCTTCAGTGGGTCCTGTGTCTCAGGAGTTTGAGTTCCTAAAATTAGATACTAGGGGTCTGTACAGATTAGAAAAGACTTATGGGGGGAAGGAGGATCAGATGACTAGAATTTCTACCTTTTTTCTTTCAAAACCCACACTTTTTCCTTTCAAACAGAATGGCTAGAAATTCATCCCTGAATGTAGTAAGCACGTGAAATGCATATGCCTTTAATGTGCAAATTCTATACTGCACAAGGGGATAACTAATGAGCCACTATTTTAATGAATCAAGTTAAAATGGCAAGGTGACATATCTCATTTAAGGGAGTGAATTCTCAATGTCACTGTAAAACGAACACCTCCTTCTCCTGGGAAGGGAAGACAATATTGGTTTGGGTTAAACTCCTGCCTCTTTTTGTGTCTGATGCAGATTTTCCACAGTCCTCGGGAGATCTCTGTGGATCACACCCTTCTGAAAAACAAGGGCAGGTTTTGATCAGGGAAGTTAATGAATATAAAGAAGATGAACACAAGCAGTACACAGCAAAGATGAAAAGATGACTTCATGTCATCTCCAAGAGCCCATGTATAACCTACAGCAGAAGTCCTGCCATGGGTGCCCAGCACCCCAAGGGAGCAGTGACGTGACCATGGGCAGCCTGCCTGGCATGACCCAGGAACACCTTTACAGTCAGCAAAGCAGCAGCATCAGGGTGCTGCCCTCCAGAGAAAAAACCTCCTTCATGGTCTCTCTGCACTTCCTCTCTCTGTTCCCTCCCCCTACTACCAAACTCTTTCACTGCATCCCCTTGCCATGACCTGCTCCTCACTAACTATTCCTAACCCACAGGTGTTCCCAGAAGCATGCCCTTGCTCCCCAGACTTCATGCCTGATCTTCCTAAAGGTTTGAGGAAAGTCTTTAAATCCATAGTAAAACCAATCATCACCCCAATCCTTACTATGCCTTTCCACATTTTAAAGTTGCACTGGGTATGGGTGGCAGGGAGTAGGTAGCAGGGCTGTGGAGTTGCCCTCTGGGAGGGATCAGGGCTGCCCCGAGCCAGGCATAGCCTGGCCCTCAGAGGAGCCCGTGCTGCCCCTGGGAAAAGACATTGAGGTCACAGTGGAATGCTGCCCAGCAGCCAGGGAAAACATGAGAGAAACTTACTTCTGTCCCACTCTGAGCGCTGCTCAAGACAATGATCTGCCCTGTTAATTAACTTAGAAATCTGAAAGGATCTGCACTAAATTCCTGCACACTGCTGCTCAGGCTCACATAAGTTCTTGATTCATATTGACAAGTCTGATCCAAATCCCAGTAAAGTCAATTGAAATCCTCCTATCAACTTCTGTGCACCTTCTGAGTAATTTCAAAACTCCTCTGACTACACAACTTTTCTCTAAGCAGTATTTCAATTTTTAAAAAGTGCATTTGTAACATTATGTTTTCAATCTCCCACCTCTAATAACTACATAAAAGAACCAAAAAAGCATCTATAACATTCAGTTTACTGAACTGATATCAGACAATCATTTGCTTGCAGACAATATTGAAAGAAACAAGAACTGATTCAGTAAAGTTTAATATTTCTCTGAAGTCCTGGTTTGTTAGGGAGGTTCTGTGAGCCACCAGTAATTTACAGGATACCCAGTCCTCAGCAATCACATGTGACCATCACTGACCGAAAGAAAGCAATCCCTCAGAACTTTGTGAACAGTGCTTAGACATGGCAAGGTGCTACAGACAAGTATTTAACTAATCTCTCCTGCTGGGAAGTGAAGGAGGCTGGAATCATCTGCCTGTGAAAAGGAACCAGGGAAGAGCAAGGCTTTGATTTACTGAGTGGGAAGGACTCTGCAGCACATTGCTGATAACCTCTTTATGTAAAGCCCACAAGATACAGAGATGGAACGTGACTGCAGGGGGGATGAAGAGCCATCCTGGAAATGGGCAAATAATTTATTCTGAACCAATTGTCCATTACTGTTCACAAAGAAATTGTTAGAGTCTTAAATGTATTCATTATTTCAAATTGTTCCATTTATTTCTTCAGCAAATAATATATGTGTTCTGAAGATAGTGAAGTTGTGAAATGTACAATTGACTATTCCATTCACAATCTGCATTGTCTTGGATAGCTGAATTATTTGCATAATTTAATTACATAACACAGTGCAGGAAAATTGAGCCTTTAATCACCATGATTAATGCTTACTCAAGGAAGAAGTCCAAAGCATAAAGTATTTTCAACATTAGAAAATGAGTCAGAATCTGGCCTTATTCATAGTTTGGGCTCTGAGGTAGTTTTACTTCTTGTGTTTCAAATATGTGCCTATCCTACACAGTATTGTTAGGAAGCACCAATAAAGACCTTTTGACTTGCTTAGTCAGCTAGCATAATGCCAATTCAAAACCGAAATGCTATGAAGAAGGATCTGAAGTTCAGCAGCTTAGGTAGAGAAAAGAGGAGGGAAAAACCTGTTTCTCCAGAGCCTCTATGGTCATGAAACACAAACATTCACATCTAAAAATAAATAAATAAAACAAGCAATATTTAAGGTTGTTTTCAAATTTAGATAAAAATTAGCAGGACAAAAGAAAATCTAAAACATCATACACCAAACAAAAAGAGGGACAGAACTGTACCAGATTAGCTTTTAGAGCCACCAAAGAAAGTTATGAGCTGTTCTGTCATCATTTCTGGAGGTCTTTAGGAGGGATCTAATTTGCTATTGTAGGAAGAGCACTAATAGAAGAAACTTCAAACATATGCTAACTTGTGGTGGTTTGGATGCCAATTAGCAACACACCAACACCCCCAACAAATTAGCCAAACTCAACAAGCAATATTCTTTATTAAGACAAGTGTTGAAAAGAAGATGGCCACGCAATTAGCTGAGAAAACCCCTCTGCACCCTAAAAAAAGTGACAGTATGAATCTGAAGCACAACCATGCCTGTTAATATTGATCAGCAGAGACAGCACAAAGCATAAACTACCCAGTTCCAGGGCAGCAGTATCAGAATCAGTGTCAGTGAGCATCTGTAACCTACAGGTGCACCTGTAAAGCAAAAGGTATGGGAGGACTGAAAGAGAAATAATGTTCAAAATGAAATTTTCCTATGAGTTTTTTTCTTTTTACTTAAAAGACCACTTTTTCCTAAAACTGAGATTTCAGCACGAAGAAATTTGAACTGAATCAGCATTAGTTTTATCAAACATTTCAGTTAAGTATCTCCAACTTTCCTTGTGAAAAGGCTCAAACCTACTTTGTCCTATTTAGAGATTGAGCCAAAGCAGCACCTAAAAGCAGGTCTAGCCAGTAATTTGAATGTCAAGCTATTTGCCTCCCATCATTATTATTTCAGTTTGTACCTGCTTAGTAGAGTTTAGCCCACATCTGATGTGCTTGGTTCATTACAAGAGCCTGCTAATAAATAAACTGTTTTAATAATAGAGTTTTGCGTCTTGCACTACAACAAAGTTATCATTTATATCTTGGGCCTTTTATCCTCCTATTATGTGGAGCATGGGAGTTCCTTTTGTAGAGAAATCACAGTTTTGTTTTGTTTTCCTTGGGAGAAATCACTCTGAATTGCAAACTTCTGCAGATATTGAAAGAATTGCTCCGGATCAAGATGATTCAGTGGTAGTGAACTCAGTGGGGAATGTTGTATAATAGGACACAATAGGGGAGAAGAGGCAAAAATATTGTCAACTGTTTGTTTCCAAACACTACTCACTCCAAAGCATTGAGGGAATGAGGGTTTTCAGGTGGAAGCAGCGGATTGGATTTTGGTTCTTTTCTAACATCTCTTAGATTGAGCATTCTGGCTTCAGGTCTCTGTATCCCTCAATTAGGCTTGTGCAAAAGTATTCAGCCTTTTTATGCTCTCCCCCTTCCCTTCTCCTCTTTCATTCTTTCTTCCTACTTCCCCATCCTCTCAAACTTGGCAGTAGCTGCTGGGCTCCAGCCAGATGCTACTTCAGACCCAGGTCGTGCTTTCAAGGCAGAGTCCTAGAACAGGGTGGGGTTGAATTGCAAAGTGCAAACCCAAGCCAAAATGTGCGAGGCCCTGTGGAGCACAACACGCAGGTGCTGCTGCCTGTGGGGAGCCTCCCCATATTCACCACCCCTACAGGTTAGTGGAGACAGGGAGCAACCTCTGAGCAAGCCAGATCAGATCCCAACACAACTGTGTTAACACTGTGTTGTGCCAAAGTTAACACATCCCATTTTTGTAAAACACAATGGACAAGGCTATGGTTTTTCCTCTGAAATTGAGCTAGTGCTACTTTTGCTTTAATTGTGAATTTCAGCCAATTGTTGTATAGTTCAATTCCTCAGTACTCTACCCCATTTAACATGTTAACTAAGGGTCTAAGGGAATAAACTCAGCTACAGGGAACAGAGGAGGCCATTCCATTTCCCTGGCTCTTCATGTGGCAGCTTTAATCCTCAAGGCTCAAGAGTCACAAATACTTTGCTCATTTTCTTTATATGAAAAAGGAATGCTCAGATTTGATGGGGACAAATAGCAGATCTGCATTAAGTTCAGCCAAGCAACACAGATCTATTTTTCAGCAATTCAATTACGTGTTCTCAGCCTACTCCCTTTTTGACCATCAGAATGCCTGGTGCAGTGAGGTGTCCTCACAGAAATGATACCACCTAAACCTGATGGAAATCTCCAAGAGCAATTGGTTTCTGCCACACCTCCTGCCATCTGGCATGCTAAAGAATCACCCAACTTTCTAAGATTTCAGCTAAGCAAATAGAGTACTGGCTGTACAATGGAATACATGAGATTAACTTCACCATTCCAAGGGTGCAGAATGAAAGAGTTAAAAGAAGTTCCCTGCACACATTCTACACAAACTTACATGCCCAAAGGCACTGCATTTGGCTTCCTGTACCTTATGTTTTTTCTTTTCACTTATCCCTAGTGGTTCATTATTGCAGGCCTTTTGACTTGTGAGAACAAGACTCACCATTCCCTCTGGGAGTTTCGCCGCTGCCCTCTCGCTCTCTGTTACTCCCTTCTCTGTTTATCGTCCTCCAACTACCTCTCTTATTCAGGCTGGGAAAGGAGACAAAAGGAAAATTTCTATCATGATTTCTTCCTCCTCCTCAATCTCTTTTCAAAATAATTCTGCTCTTAACAAGAGAAACACCACCGTAAGGTGAAGATATCCTGATGTCTCAAGCCAGGCAGGTTTTCAGAAAGCAGGAAGAAGCCACAGCCCAAGCTGACTGCACAGAGATCCACAGCACCTTCAGACTCTGAACTGCCAGCTATAACCCACCCAAATCTCCCCCTCTCTGGGAATAAGTCTACAGTTTAGGCAAATCAGGCTTCAAATACTCCTCATCTCTAAGTCTCCTGCACTTGCTTGCAAGATTCAAATCCTTAAAAGAGGCAGAGGCTGCTTTTGTACAGTAACAGCCATCTCAGTAGCAAGTATTTGCAAACATGTTGTTGCACTAAAATGAAACCCTCTCTTCTATTACTATCAGTCAGATATTAGACATCCTGTAAACTTGGTTAGATTTGCTGAGTCATTTACTTAGCAGAGCTTTTCACCCTGCTAATATTTCTGCCTATGTTACTGGTTAAAGGAACCAGTTTGTGAATATACCAATCCCCTCTATATCTATGTGAGAAAATGCTTTAATATTTCAGACCTTATTTGTCTGTCTGTAGGGTAACAGGTAACTCCTTCCCCTGCTAGCAGGAAACTGTGACACCACGTTAAATTGCATCCTTCTCTCTGTCCAGCCACCTTTAACTTCCACAGGGGACAGAATAGCTGACTGAGGAAGTATGGGAAACTGAGCTCAGGAGAGATGAAAGAGGCTGAACGAAAAATTATATAAAAACAAAATTTACTGCAGGATTTTTCTAAATAGTTTTCTTGCAGATGCAATAGTGTGTGCTGCACACGTTTTCTTTTTTAAGAATAAATAATTTGCAGGTGTGTGAAGTTCTACTGCAACAAATATTTCAAACTGAAGCTACATTTTCCTCATATGATTCATATGCTACATTACAGCTTGCTTATAAATTAAAGGAACAGAATATGATGTACTGCAAAGGAGTTGTATATTTCCTCTGCTAAGCTACAGTGGCTGTAAATCATTTCCATCACACTTCATTTTTAATTTGAATTCATAAAAGGTTGTACATTGTGGTTTGAAATTAAAAAAAAAAGAAAAAAAAGATTAAAGGCTATAGACTTAAATGTTTATTAAAGGAAAAAAAAAAGCTGATCTGGAACTTCAGGAATTAAAATATATGTAAAATATAAGAAAGGAGAACAAGTAAGAATTCTAGTTAAGCCATGGGAATTTAATATGAAATTTGAGGTCTTCCACTATAGATGCATCTGCATTTGGCCAGGTGAGGGTGATAGGAGAAGGCAAAGGTGAGTAAATGGAAGGCCTAGAACAAGAGTGACCCTGTCCACACCCAGGTCAGGAATTTTGTGAAGTCAGTTTAGCCAGTTGGTAGCCAATCACTGAAGAAGTGGAACTTATGGAATTAAAAAGAAAGTAAAATTAAAAACTATTTGCATGAGGTGCCAGACCTTGTCCCTGCCCATCTGTAAACAGAGGCTACTAAACTGTCTGACCAAGCTGGACCTTCAGACATTATCATAACCTAATGAGGCCAGGTCCCAAGTGAAGCCTCAGATCTCATTTTGTGTAGCCTCAAGGTTATGTCTACACAGTAAAGGCTCTGGGATAGGCTTCAGTAATGAACTTTAGGTGAAGCATTAGTGTTACTCTGCAGATCATGTTTCTATATAATAGGGACTCTATATTCACATTCTGCTTATTACACCTCTCATCTAATTTCACTATCACTAATATGATGACCAGCAGGGGGAAGTAATTGTAATCACATTAACAGCAAAAAAATTAACATGGCATCAGACTAAAATTTTGTAAGTATGATAAACTAGATTACAACTGCTTTTAATGTCTCTTTCAATAAGGTATTTTGTCCCTCAGTAACAACTTCACGGGCCTACTATTAATGGAAACAATAGCCCTGATTCTTCACATACAGGTTCATAATTCCATAAAAATTAGCAGCACCCACCTCATCTCTCCATCCATCTGTTTCAGTGGGAACATGTTTGAAACAAAGCATGTAACATCGTTAAGAATGCAAGTGAATAGTTCAAGATTCTTTTTGTCTCCCACATAGAACTGCTTTAATGTTAACAATAGTAGCTCAAACTTCTCAGAACAAACTGGAAGCCTACACTTGAAATGGCGTGCCACATCTTCTCAAGAGGAATCAACCCCCAGTTCACATTCTAGTAGCTGGGAGTCTCCTTTTCCAAAACTTCCAAAAGTCTCCACAGAGGAGAATGATGTAGTACTGGAGATCTATACTCTGCTCAGAGTTTTAACAATTTTCACTTCTACTGCTTCCATAGGGAAAGATGAGTCACAAAAACCCCTGAGCTCTCTGTTTTACAATTCTGACATTTTCTTAGAGAGTACTACATAGAGATCCCAGGTTTGCCCTCAGAGAATGACCCTGCAATAGGGTGTGTGTGTGGGCAGTATGACTATAAAATCAGAAATTTAAAATTCAGAAAACAAAAACCAGAAGGCAAACCTCATCATCATGCTTTTGTCTGCTTTACTTAAGCAGAAGACAGCAGAAAAACAAGAAGCTGGTAAATAACAGAAGTTTTAAAAGTTGACCATTATAACACACTTTTCTTAGTCTGATGTGGTGGCCAGGGACAATCGCCCCCTCAAATTCCATAGCTGACTGTGAGTTCAGCTGATGAAGGAAACCTCGGCCCTTTGCACACAAAATGATGGTCAGACCACATCAGGTACTTTCAGGTGAGCAGGTCCTGGGCCACATCAACACTGCAAACATGGAGCAGTCAAGGTCCAGACCAGCTTCAGAGAGCCCAAGTGCAGCAGGCAAGACTCAGGACTGTCTTGCTCTTCAGTGCATGCTAAAGGTGAGATATCCATGTAAAATAAGCATAACGTTTGAGATGTGTATCCTGGAGAAGATGAGAATTTTTACACATCACCCAGGACCACTAACCCTGCACTTTGTGTCCGCAGCAAGTGCAGGGAAATCCCAGCCAGCAGGACCCAACAGGCAGCCTGAAGAATCATATTTATATCAGGCACCCAAAGAATGTTGTTTTGCTGGGCATTTCCTGCTTGACTGGTTCTCTTCCTAACAACCAAACTTTGTTTGTCTTAATTTAAGATGTTTATTTTTGCTGTGGTTGCAGTAAAGGCCCATGTCCTCATAAGCCACAACTTTCAGAAAACAATGCAGGGTAGGAAATCAGCTCCTAACAATGTCCAACAAACTGAGCCTGTAATATTTCTGCTGGGGACAGTGGCAAACTAATGAGCAATCTCCTAATTACTCAGAAGGTATTTAAGTAAGCATATTACCCCAAATGATGCTAAATTGACACCTCTTACAGGCAAACTGCTTAGTCACAGTTTAGCAGGAGCTGCAAACATCTATAGACTGTTCAGTCAATAAGCCTTTGTCAGTGATGGAAAATCAGGGCAGGGTTTTTTTATATAGATGAAGTTTGTTTTGTCTTGCTTACAGTTCCACCCTGCTGAAAGCTCTTATTTATTACAGTCTGCCTTCCTAAAAAATTAAAGCCTTCCTTTGAAATCAGTGGGCACTGCAAGTACAAAATCAGTTTTTAAACAGAGGTCCAGAAGCAATGATGAAGGTTTCACAATAGCTTTCACTTGCTGCAGTGTTTATGCACATATATATGAAGACTCAACATAAAAAAGCTTTACCTGCCCACCAAAAAAAAAAAAAAAAAATTGAAGTGAGCTTGAATTATTTAAGGAAGATGCATAACTAAATACGTGCATTTTTAATACTAACTACAAAATCGAATAATATAGTTGAGTAAATACCAGTTATAGTTTGGATGTTACATTGAAAATTAAGCATGAAGTGAATATATTGACTTTCTCCATGTTTTACACTTACAATATATGCTGAAAGATCCAGTGCAGTTAATTCAAGCTCCCTTATTTATTTCCATGAGCTCAGGACCAAATCTCCAGGTTTCACTATCAAGCAGCTGTGAGAAAACACTGGATTTTTTACACATCAGCTTCTGGTGGAGATGGGAGACACTCTGGCCAGGATGGCCAGACTTTAAAAACACAAGGCAACAGAACAATGCCTTCCATGAGACCATACACCATTTCAGAGGAATATAGTTCAGCCACAAAACAATCCAAAGCACGAGTTTTTAATCTTACCTGATAAACCAAAGCATTCAAACATTTCTCACAAGTATCGTGTCCAAGTCTTCTCTTCATAGACAGTATTCTGAGAAGCAAGAAAGTTTTCCACTCAAACTTCTCAAGAAAAAGCAGCCTGATATCTGCTGATATCATCGCACCTCTCTGAGGATAAATAAATAAATAAATAAAAATAAGCTGTATCTATTGCTTCATTTTCAGAAATTTTGCAGTTTCATAAAACATGTTAAATTACCACAGAGCTTAAAGCTATATGTGCTATGCTAGCAGAAATACATTCAGAAACATGGGTATTATCAATTTTACTAGTCTCAAGCAATGGCAAGAGTAGGGTTGCCCCAGGAGGAGCCTGTGGCTGAGGAAGACCATGGCACCAGACAAGCAGTGTCCTCCCAAGCAGGGCACACTCCAGCCGTGCCCCAGCTTGGCAAGCTGAGCCAGGTGGTTACAACAACAGGTCTCATCAATGGTCCAGCCATAATCAGGGAAAGGCAAAGTAACAAGTCATGTCCAAGGACAAACAGGCAAGCCCAAACAACAATGCCTGAATAGCAAGGAAGTAGAACTGAAGGCCGGAGCTTAAATGGGGCTCCTGCAGCAATGAGTCTCTGTGGGGGCATGTCCTAGGTAAGGCTGGTCATGGCTGCCAAGGCCTATTGCATTTGGGGCTCTGACAAATAATTTGATTTAATATTAAAGAACCATGGAGGAAAACAGGAGACTGTTTTCTATTAAAACATATTTGTCGTTCTTATCAAGTCTGGTTCCTCACCACATCTTCTCTCTTTTTTATACTCTAGAAATTGAAATTACATCTATAAGTGATAACTGCTCTTCACAGAAACTGTGAAGTTCCAGCTGAATTGTGCTCAGCTACAGCCAGCTTGATAGGGCTAGAGTACCTAAGGAAAAAGACAGGACATTGCCAGGGATGAAAATAATTTGGGATATTATCAAACATACTGCATAATCTGAAAGTATCTCTTCCAAAGTCCAGCCAGAGTGCAACATAAGATTATGCAAATCTGCTCACATAGAAAGACCATAGTAATGAAAGTTGATATATCCATTATTAATTTTGTATTTACTTCCATTGCTTTGCAATTAGGCATCATTCACTAACAACTCTACATCATATACTCTAGCCCCAAAATGAGGATTAAAGTACCTTTAATTTCACACTGTTATTGATAGTTCTTTTTACCACTATCCTAAAGGCCAGTGTTCAAAAAATTGACTCCCTGAGATGGAGTGGCTCACATTATGGCTCAGTGTTTTATTTCATAAAAGGACTGCATTCCATTTGTTCCCTGCTTTAAGTTTTGTAATAGAACTGTGATAGAGCTAAGATATGCACATTGTATAGTCATCACTTTACAAGTTGATTTACAACCACACAAACCACTTAGAGTTCTCCAAAGAAGTTTTGAAGGCTTTAATATCAGAATCTTTCTCCAAGGTCTGCTTTGGTACCAATATTTGATTAAATTAAAACCTAATTATAGTCTAAAATGAATTATGTGCATTTTCTCTACATTAGACAGACCTATTTGCATTCCATGAAAGATTATTGGCATGGCAGAGTGCCATTTGATTCAGTTTAAATCAAAGAGGTCTCAATGGAATTTGTCTTTCTACCTACCAGCTCTCTGCCCAACATCAGTTATATTTGTCTTTTCTATCAGGTGCCCAGGGGCTAAAGGTTTAGCCAGACTTCATTACATGAAGTAGATAGTGCATAAAACCATTTAATTAGTAGTAGCCAGTCCACTGAGCCATTGCTTGGCTTTGTTCCCATCTCCCCTGGTGCTGTTTACTAGACATTTTGCTCAGCTTTTGTTCCCAAGTGTGAGAGGCATTCTTCAGTAGCTGAAACCCATCATTAACTGTCTTCCCCTTCAGGTGTTCTCTTACTTGTTCCCAGGTATTTTGTTGAGCAGAAACTCACTAAAGCATAGCAGTGTTCATAACAATTAGTAAATGTTAATTATCTTCATCCAAGGAAAACTGTTCTTAAGTTACAAGCAGAACAATTGCGGTGTTTTAGCTGAAAACAATGGGATGGTATTTGGTTATTTGTTGGAGGTTATTCCAAGAGGTTCCTTGTTTTAAGGCATGAATCCCTATTGAGTCTGTATTGCTACAATGTATAAAAAGCAACACTGTTGTCTGCCACAAAATTTTGACAGAAATAATTTTAATTTATTAGAGAATGGAAGTGGCTTGGTCATTTATAAACAAGAGAAAGCAAGCAAGCAAACCAGGATAGAAATGAAAAGCCCTGATCAATCTATAAGCTTCCCATATCCAGTTTTTGAATTTGTGGAAGCAATATGAATGCAGTAATCATAAATTAATAACATATTTAAAAGTCCACAGAAATTGACACTTCAGGAATTTCCTGCTTCCTTCCTTGCTCCTGCAGCAGGACAGTTCTGTCTTTCCTAATCTTTAGGATTCTTACCACTACAGGAGAGACAACCAAGCATCACTCTTCTCCAGCTTTGGATTCAAAAACTCTACGCCCAGAGACAGTTCTTGAGATGTTTCTAGCAGAAAATTGTTTCCGGCTATCCAAGAGCTTTCTCTGTGTGCGTCTTCCTACGTGTTTTTATTATTCCTTTGATGCCACACCCTATATTTTCCCGAACCTATTTTTCTGTCCTTTATCTTCTTTAACCCATGAATCTTCATGAAGAGAAAAAAAATAGGAGGCTCTTCCCAGTCTCATTATAAGGGGCCATGTCAAACTGTAAATTTGGACCAAGCACCATGCTTTCCCTATAAATCATAAAATTAATATCTAAGAACATTTTTCTATTTGTCCCTGCAGATTACATCTCCCGCAGAGCTTATTCAAAGGGGACATTGGAAAGGCTAGTGACCCACTTATTACATTACATTTAAGCACAGTGATTTGTTGATGCATTTTGGTAATAAGCATTTAGTCTGGAAGATTCCTCATTGCCACTCTGAATTAATGTCGTAAACAAACTTTACAGCACCTTATATATTTCAAAATTAATATGATAAGAAGCTATTTGTCTAGTCTCCTCCATGGAGGCCATATAAACCAAATGAAATCTGTACTGAAAGACCAATCAGATTCTCAGTTAGAGATTTTTGTTTTCTGCATACAAGTCACTAGAATTTTTCTGAATTGCACCTGCTGAGCCTGGAATGGAAAAGAGTCAATTGAGAGAATTAAGTGTTTTTCTGTTAACCCATATCTGTTAAATCTCTATTTGTTCTGCTCTTTTGTAAAAGGAAATCTGTTGGTAATTCTTCTGTGATTACTTCTAAAAATATAAGGTAAATCTGCTTATTACCTGTTACACTTCTACTTGTTGTGAAACAAGAGTGCTACACACTCTTTTCTTTCAACAATTCCCTGATGTAGGAAATAGTTACTATCCCCATTTTAGATATGGAAAACCAAGGCATAGAGAAGCCTGGTTGGATATTAGTGAAATACCAACTCAAGTTCATGCATTAGCCATCAGGTGTCACTTTGTTTAGTAACCAACAGCGTGGGAATTCCTTTAAAGCACTGCCCACCACTTAACAGCTGATTTCCATTAACAGCTTTATGCCCATCGTCTAATCAGCTGTCAAGATTTTCTTTGCTGTGTGACAGCTTTCTCACATTAAAGAACAAGATTATTTACAGGTTTCCAAGTTCGTTTTGCTGGGGTTTTTTTAATATAAATCTAGATTATGACTGACTAGAAGCATCACGGGTCTTAGCTGGGATAGGGTGTGGAGGTGTCAGAAAGATAAAGAAACTGAGTGAGAAGCAAGACATAATCAGCTACTGGCAACAGAAAGTAAGAAGTACTGCTATTTGTGGAGGGGTAAAGTTCATTTGGCAGGGGAGAAAGTTTAGGAGTTTCTGAGGGCTGAGCTGCTGAGTTGCATGGGAAGAGAGACAGACAGACGTCAGCCGCTCACCTTGCACTGCCGCTTTTTCGCCCATTGACACAGCCAACGGTTTCCCTAGCCTTGATCCATCAGATGAGGCAGTGTGAGAATGAGTTTCCTGGGCACTGCTGAGACATCTAATGATGTCTGTAGCATATCCATAGCTCAGCTGAATATGTGACACCTCAGCAGAGAGGCAGGGGTGCGTGACTACAGTGTGAGATACATGACATCCAATACCTAACATCCCCATCTTTTATTTCTGCTATAATGCTTGACCTTTTTGGAGCTAAAGAACTCTATTTTCTCTATTCAGTTCTTTTCCTGTCCTTTTCCAAGGTTATCCATGAAGATGATTCTGTCTTCTTGCTTGCATAATATTTGCCATAGTGTCCATCCTTTCCTGAGCACTGCCATGGCCAGATCCTTGTTTGAGAAGTCCTAACCACACAAAGAACACCTTGAGCCTGTTATGTCAGTCAGGTTCTTTGCCTGGCTGCTGTTATGATTAACATAAATATGCCCTTGAGAAAATAGAAAATAGCCATGCCTGATAAGATTCAAAGAATACGTAATTTTCTCTCATTCACTGGCCAGGGTTATGGACAAATGGCTGTATGTAGAAAAGGAATTACATTAAGCTCATTAAAAATAATTTCATGGGAAAGAGAGGATTCACTTCTACAAAATGGTCTATGAGTGAAATAATAAAACATACATGCTTTTCTTTAGCAAGTCAGTGTAATTTCTGTTTTATTGCTGGCACATTTATGATACAGGACACGTATCTTGATAAAAACCTCTATCTTACAAGCATGCTCAGCATTTGCTCATGATGAAGGAAGTAAGGGAAACATTTTCCTTCAGGCTATACCTAGGCATGTTCCCTACAAGAGTCACCAAATATGAGTCTTTAGTTATTGTAGACTGCAGTTGATATAAAAAATATGGACTGGTACTTAACCTGATTAGGTAGATAGTGTTTAAACATTATCTGAGCAGAATGACCAGTTAGTATTTACTTTAAAATTCTCATAATAAGGCTAAAGTATTAGATAATAGGTTATTTTTCTGATCCATTAGTATCTCTCTTCCAGCTTGCCAGTTAATTTGATATTCAGTATATCAGAGATAATTATCTTGTTATGAAACTATCTTGCTAAATGAAATATGCATTTGGAAAAGTTCATTAATACCATGATCATTAATTGGTCCTTACCTGAATCTCACTGCTACAGGGACTCTTCAAATTGAATGACAGATTGCAGGTAGCTTTTTTAAGCGGAATTTTAACAGCCTCCATACATTGCAAACGAAGTCTAATGGGCCAAATCCTCTTCTCTGACTGATATTTAAAGAAAAAAAAAGTTACAGTGTTTAGTCTAAACTTACTTTACACCAAGCTGTCAAGGTTCAGAACCGATCCCAGTTTGCTTTTTTTGTATTAGGTGCAAGACCATATCTTCATCTTTGGAGGAAAAACATACACTGAAATAAGTCTCACTTTGCCTTTTGCTGAACACTGTTGCTGAGGTGCACACTGAGACATGCAGGAAAACCCTGACCTTAGGTTAATCAGCAGCAGTCTCACATACATGAGGTCCTCTCTTGCTCTGAAACATCCCCTACCCACTCTGATGTCCTCATAACTCTTCTGAGCTCAGATGAAACCTGCCAGTGTAGTCCTGACCTTACTTGGCAACTGAGATCCCAGCCGACTGCAGCGACGGATCTAGTCTTGGGAATATCCAGGCACAGGTGCGGCTGGGATGGCTCTGAATCAGATACTGCATGTTCAATGGCCTTTACACCTTAAGTTGCACCTGCAGTGCACTGCTAAGCTGCCAGTCTGTAACATAAAACAACACAGTAATTGGAATAGCAGCTGGCTTGTGACCCATTAAGAGTCTTGCTCATACAGCTCACCCTCCCCAGATTGTTTCTGAGCATCTAAGTGAAACACTTTCTAAAAGTACAAGTAAAGGAAACCACAGGAGTCATGCTAAACCCCTGGAATACTGAATTTATTCACTTCTACCAACACTGAATGAGTCCTCAAATCACAATGGATTTTGGACTCCCAGCCTCCACACCAGAATGCAGAAAGATTAAGCAGTATTTTCTCATACACAGAGCTATATCCCATGTGATTAAAAGCAAATTAGATTCCTGATCCAACTTGTAGGATTAAGTATCTCCTAGAGAGATGACATGAGGCCTACAACATACTTATTATTAATAATTTTCTCATAAGAGAGTCCACACTGGGATTGACTATAAGTGCAAAGAACTATTTTGTCTTGGTCAGCATATTAATTGACTTTTTGACTTCTCTCATACAATGTAAAACAGCTTGCCTGCTGCAGCAAAGGAAGGGCATTTAACCAGCCAGCTGGTGAAGTCCTACATGACAGACACCTGTATCTGGAACAGTCATTTCAGAGTGCAGCAGTCATTTGCAAAACTTCAGCAAAGGAGAGTTCTTGAAAAACTGGCGAGTGCTGGCAGAGGGACACACAAGTATGTGTGGCTAAATTTGTGAATGTAAAAGGAGAAAGGAGGCTCTTATAACTCTTTTAATCCTGCAGGAATTCTCTACAGGACTTCAGCATAGATCACTTTTATTTCCTTACCTTGGTAGCTTTCATTCTGCCAAAATGACACCTGATGCAGCATTTGAACAAAAAAACAAACAAACAAACAAAAAACACAACAACAATAAAACAAAACCCCAAACCAACCAGAAAACAAACAAACAGACAAAAATACCACCCCATACAATGCTCCTCTTTCCCTTTCAAAACCCAGTCCTAGATCTAGAAAAGTCAAACAATTTACTGTGTATGACACGGTAAATGACACAGGTTAGTCAATTTTTCCAGATAAGAAATACTTCACAGAGATGGCAACAAGATGCAATTGGCAGCCCAAAACATGTTAGGTACTGCACAATATGCTCTTTTAGGCTCTGTGAACAAACCTAGTCCTAGGGTACAACATATATATGTGACTCACACAGAAGCACTATTCTTTCTAATTAAAATCAATAATAATAAAAAACAGTTCCTCTAATAAAATTACTAGTAAAAATATCATTAATGGCAGGCTTTGTAGCAAATTCTGTTGCTCTCCTGCTGTCCTCTGCACCTGCTGGCTGTCTGGAATAGCTTGCCTCCTGCCTTGTCCAGCTGTTTTAAATGATACTTCATTCAACAATGCTTTTAAATGACAGGAGTTCTGGGAGGCTGACTCTCCACGAAGTATGCTCAGTATGAAACTGCCTCTCTTTGTCCTGACTCACCTGTTTGCTCCAACTTCTAGTTTATTCATAGCTCCCTGCAGCACCCAAATCAGTAGTAAACACAATGCAGTTCATCACAAAAGAATTCTGCCAAAACAACTTTGGATCAAATTATTTTAGTGATTCCTACCTTGTCCTCACTACCACAGTGAACATAATTGAAGAAAAACATAAGTTGGTTTCTCAGGCTTTGTTGCTCCCCGGGTACCACAAAAATTAATTGGCCAGGCAGTGTTCACAGCACAGGTTTCACCAAGTGAACAGGAAACCTCCTCACAGTGGATTTAACACAGAGCATGTACTAACCAGGAGGGTGAAGGGAATACTGAGATTCACCTTGTTGAACACAGCGAGCCTATTTAAAAGTAGCATAAGGGCAGGCTCAGTACTCGGTAGCTGAGCCTGAAAAATGGTTTGGGTAAATGTTGGAGTTACCCACTGAATGCAGTCCCTGGAGCTCTGTGCCATTTCCATCTGGCTGCAGACAGCAGATAGCATGCCCTGCGTGCAGCAGGGAGACGATCTGCCTTCTGTGCTGCACTGCTTTTAGTTGAGCCACAGCCAGCAAGTCACTGGGCTCCCAGCCACCTGACAATGAAAAACACAAATTACAGCAGCAAATGGCCTTTTTAGCATAAACAATGTTTCCAACCTTCTCAGATTCGGCTCTTCCCTAATTCATGTTTACCGGCTTGGGGGACTAATTCCTCCCATTTTCCTGCCACTCTTTGCATAATTGCATCTGCCTTTACTGATATGCATTGAATTGAGTGAAAATAAAGAATGACTATATGAAAAGGATATGAAAACTACAACAGAACAAGACCCACATTACAGGTGTCTTCCTCATTCCTGAGTACCAGACACAGATTGCCTTTGTTTCCCACATTTAGCTGATATGGCACAATCCCAAACTCATTTTAAGTTGTAGGAATCCTTCTATTGGATTCAGCACATTTCAGAGCCGAGGTAGGGCAGGAGAAGCTGTCAGCTAGAAAACAACATTTTTACTATTTAACTAGGAACCACTCAAAGCCCACTTTTAGCCAGCTTTTTGCAAAATTCAAGAAGGAACAAGCTGTGCTGGGCAGCCTTTTTCTCCTGAGGTAAATACTTTATTTTCTAAGCCCCTAAGCTTCATTATATTTGTTGCATATTGCTTGAGATTTGATACTAGATGTTGTTTAGGCTAGGAAGAGCTAGGAAATATAACAGCATAATCCTGTATTCAAAGGTTAGTTTGGTCCCCTTGCTCCACGAAGTTTAAAAGCTTTCCTCCTGAAGTTTTTACTAAATTTCCCTCTTCAAAAGACTGCTGCTGACAATCAAGGAAAACAAGCAACTATGCACTCTTATAATACTTGAAATATGTAAAGCTAATCAAACATCTTCATACTATTTTCATGAAAGATTGGCTGACTTTTAGTATGCATGTGCAATTTGAGTGCTCTTCGAAGTTGCACCACATTTCTTAGGGTTTTGGTAAAAATTCAGTTGCAGAACAGCCCAAATTTCTCTGTGTTCCAACAGAGTTATCAGGTGTTTTGGAAGCTTAAAGTCCTCATGTGGTTTTTGATCAGATGTCAGCCAATTTTACAGTGATGGTCAGCTAATACCATAGATAGCTGACTAAAGATCCATGGACCAGAAGTCACCTGGAAGTCCATTTCCCAAGACATTCTTGGGACATTCTTTTCCCTGGGGCACCTTATCCACATATCAGTAAGGAATCTTTGCACTACAGTGACTAAAGTCTCTTCCTTTTTGCTTTCTTTATCAACAATCCAAACAGCCTTCTTCTTCATGTGGTAAAGTATGCATGTACAGATGTCTGAGACAAAGATGAAGCTCAATTAATAACATCATTGCACTCACCTTAGACATGTGTCAGATGTACATTCATGCACATCCGTGCATGTACAGTAGTTCCTAAGATAAACACACTAACATACAAATGGGCTATTTCGTAATATGATGGAGGAGGATCACACTTAAACAGCTCTTGATGGCCTCTGACTTTTTTCATTTTCTATAACTTGTACCTTTTTTCCCCAGTGTTTTTTGCTGTGGGCAAAGGGGTTTCTTTATTTGCAATTCAGAACCAAGACACAGATTTATAGCCAGAGTCCAATTTTAATTGTTCCAGTGCTAAAGAAAGTCTAGATTTGGAGCTTTGGTTTGACTCATCACAAAGTCAGAGTTACTTGACAATGGCTTATTGAGCCTTATGTTTCTAACAGTCCCCCAGTTTTCAGAACTTCAGGATGTGCAGGTTTAATTTGTATCTGATTTTAAAGAGGTGTCACCAATGTGACAGTATATAATCCTGTTCTGTATTATTGCCTTTAAAAGCTGGGGACTTCTTTAATCACAAATAATGAATTAAAAGGAAAAAAACCTTACATAACAATTCATACATCAAAGATGTTGAATTTCCGAGAGCTAGTTCAGCTCTTAACAGTTGCAGTACTCTCTTTTTGTTAAACTGTGTATCAGTTACTTTTAGCAGTGTAATTTCAACATAATTTAAACATGCACAGCAAAATATTACTTGTGGGAAGAATAATCCATTTTTTATAGGGTTTTATTCCTGCCAGAACCATTGCTATAAAAAAATTAACATTGTCTTGATTATATCCCTTTTATAAACACAGCAGGATTGGGAAAGCATTCCAGGATATATATCTGTCACTGTAGCTGGTATCACCCTATAACTCTGCTTAGCTAAAATCACTCTCTAATCAGAAAGGGTAATGGATTTCTTCTGCTGGCACTGAAAGGTGATCGTGCAAGTGACAGATGTCAAAAACATCATTCTTTCTGAACTCTCTTTTCACAGTTGAGATTAAATAGAATAGCTTAATTGCACTTTGGACTCATTTAGACTCTGGAAGAAGGTGAGATTTTCACATCTATTCTACATTCTTATAGTCTTAAGCTCAAGATTTAGTACCCAGAGAGAAACAAAATGCAATTTTATCTTCTATCTTTTAGGGAAATTTGAAAAACCCAATAAGTTATGTAGGAGAATCTACACATGGGGTAAAAAAAAAAAAAAAAAAAAAGGCTTGAATAAAGATCAGGCAGAAACACAACTTAATCTTATGGTCTTCCAAGATTTGAAGCTGCCTGAAGCATTCCTTTAAGCTGTATATGAGGGCTTACAGTGAACAGGGGTAAGAACAACGGTTTGGCTCTGCCCATCACTCTGCACCATGAAGAAGAGCCCAGTGAGCTGCCTTTCTCCTGTTTGTGCACAGCAGGCTTAGGGCTGTAAGGGAAAGAAAATTAAGGTCTATAAAGTTAGTTCCAAGGGAGTCACAGCAGACAAAAGATCAGTTTAGTGCCTTTGTTCTCAGCTGCACTTCTGTGTGGTGTCTGAGAAATTTCTATTCACATCCCAGTCACACAAAAAGACACTTCAGGTACATATGGCACAAGTGCAGTGTTCCTCCATTATGGGTAACATTTACCTGTAGGGTTTGGCTATCATATAAACTAGCATTTAAGAGGCTCTCATCAACAAAGGAAAAAATCCCTACTTGTATCTTGGTTTTGGCTTCTACATTTTATATTAGAGAAAACAAAAGGTAAATAGATATTTCACCATCATATCACTGTTAGCTAGCAATGAGTTCTAAAATTCAACAGCACGACCACACTTAAAGGAAAAGACAAGAAGAACCCATGTTCTCTGAACCACCAAGTCTTGAATTGCTATAGAGAGTGGGAGAAAAGGATTTGAATTATCTTTCACCCAGAATCTACAGTATTCAGGCTTTGAGGTAACAAGAAAAAAAAAAAAAAACAAAAAAAATTTCTACAAATGAGTTGGGGTAAGGAAAGGAGAAAACGTGAGAAGTCTGCAGAAGAAAACAAATACTTTGTACTCAGTCATCAGGCTTATATTAGGTTTGTAGCCAAACAGCTTTGTTTTATTTTTCAATTACCAGAGAAGTTCATTTATGAAATAGCATGAGCCTTGCTTTCCTACAGTTTTTCTCATAATAGAAAACTAACTAGAAAAAAGTGGCAGATCCAGTTTTTATCAATAAAGATCTGCTTAGAGGAGTTGAAAATCTTTCCCTTCCATGCTTTCAAGTTCTCATTGTATACAATTGTTTTCCTCAGGGGATTATACCTAATCCCATGAAGCTTTGCCTGCCAAGACAGTCCAGCCTCATTGTGGAATAAGAGCAGACATTGATAGGCAGGGACCACAAGGGAGACGGCAGTAGCTCTGGGCCCCTCTCTCCCAGCAGGGTTTTGCTGCTCAGCCTGTAAGGGTCACCTGAGCATGGCTTAAAGGATCTGGAAAGGAGAGGATGTCTGAAGGCCAAATATTTTAAAAATGCAAGCCCTTTGCCATTTCTTTATGAACCTCTCCCATCAAATAAAGTAGATTCAACATCGTTTGTTTCTAAATGTGCTGGAAATGAAAATAACTGCAGTTATTGAAGCTGTGGGAGGTACAATGGATATTTCAGCTGTAACAGGATGAGAATGCCCGTTCAAAAGTTCCCTTCAAGCTCTTTATAGCAGACAAACCCTCAAAAGAAAACATACTTTGTTAACTTTCATTTGAATACATCCTGCTCCAGCCAGACAGCCCACTTAAAATGACACAGAAGTAGTAAATTGTTCTTCTGGTTGGTTAGCTGGAGTTTAACAGCTTGAGCTTATCACAAAAGTGATAGGAACAAAAGTGTGGGACATATCATCATTGAGACAAGACCTCCTTCTACTCTTCCTGAACCTCTGCGGTGAAGGCCTTTAATTCCTCTTTGCAGTAAAAGATGTGTCATGAAAACACTGGGAGATGGGCAAAGGCCACCCAGAAGGGATCTTACCCAACAAGCCTTGCATACAGCATCCTACAAGAAGGCCTCTTAATGTGAATTATTTCAATAGCTGTGGTGGGGTATAGGTCCATGTTTTTCCAAGGTAGTGTTTTCCTCAAAAAGTCCCTTATGAGGAATAAACAACAGGAGATCTTGTCCTCAAGATACTCCCAATATCTAGCAACTGAAAGATGATGAGAAGCACAGACTTCCTGTTATTTTGTTCTGAGAAATGGCACCCCAAGGCATTAAAATGCCCATGGAAATATGGAGGGCCAGATTTTCACAGGCACTCACAGCACACACTGTTGAATGGAGAAATACTTAGTTCCTGTTTTCCAGCCAAATCATTTAGACTGACGACTTCTGGCTCTGAATCCCCTCCAGAGCATAATGGCTTGTGCCCAATAACATGCACATGCCACCTAAACCCAGCATTGTCAGACAGTTAGAAGCTGATCAGAAGTATTTGTAGGTTTGGTTATTTGTTTGATGTTACGGTCAAACTTTGAATAATTGCCTCTGAAGAAACAGGAGTAAATAACACACATCCAGTCTGGCCAAAAGCATTTTATCAATGCCAAAATCTCCACAATGTACAAGACTGTACAACAGGCAAGGACAATCCCTCAAAGGCAACTGTGAATGTTGCATGAAAGAGTAACAAAGCTCAATTAACCAATTAAATTGTCTGCCAAGAGACTAAGGAATTCACTGTTCAAACATATACAAAGTTGGCCTAAATAGAAAGTGTAGAAGTCTGGTAAGTAAAATGGCCTCACAAGAAAACAAACACTATAGGTATCGATTGGTCAAGGCAGCCCCAAAACTGAAGGGTCAAAAGAGATTGTAGGTAATGAAAGGGCTGGGGAAAGAGATCTTTAGTACAAGTCAGTGATTTCATTTCATTCTGAGTGTTCATTTAACACTCTGGAATAAAACACAGTTTAGAAATCCACCAGTCAGGTCTGAGCTCTCGGTTGTGTTGTGTGTAAAATCAGAGAAAACACATTTCTTAGATCCTCTTAGGATGTTACTACAGTAGATGCTATGCATGACTGCTAATTTGAACTTCAGGTAGAGAGAGAATGCAATATATCAAAATCTAACATTAGGTGTAAAGCTTCCTGATTTAACCTCACCTCCTGTTTCTCTGGTTTGTTTTCCAAAAGGTAGCTATAGGTCCTAGTGAGACCAGATAAACTTATGAAAGGGAAATCATTCCTGGCCAACCTGATGGCATTCTGATATCACATGGCTAGAGCAGAGGATGGAAGGAGAACAAGGGTTATTGTTTACCCTGACCTATGAAAAGCTTTTGACCATAGTGTCCTCACAAACAGCTGAAGAAATATGGACTAGATAAAGGGAATAGAAATGAACTACTCTACCTGGCTCAGAGCTGTGACCAGTAGCACAGAGTCCAGCTGGATTCCAGTCAGTAGTGGTGTTTACTCTGTCTGAGGGCAGTGCTGGAATCCCCACTGTTTAACACCTTCATAAATTACCTGCACGGTGGGACAGAGTGCACCTTCTCAAATTTGCAGATGATACAAAGCTAGAATGACTGATCCACCAGCTGTCTGTGCTACCATAGAGAGGTGTAAAGACAGTCTGCAGAAAAGGGCCAAGAGGAATATCATGAAGTTTAACAGGGGGAAGTGCAAAGCCCTGCCCCTGGGGAGCAATAAGCTCCTGCACCAGAATGAGCCACAGAATGACTGGCTGAAAAGTAGTTTTTTAGAAAAAGTCCTTATAGCAAGGTGACCATGAGTCAGTAGTGCATCTCTTCAGCAAAGGCAGCAGCAGCCTCTTTGGCTGTATTAAGATAAGCATGTATCTGGAGCTCTGTGCCCTGTGCTGAGCTCCCCAGCACAGGGGAGACAGGGAGACACAGGAATAGGTCATGCAGGAAGAGCTTGCAGCATGTTATAGATAAGGAGAGGCTGAGAAGGTTGGGGTTGTTCAACCTGGAGAAGACAAGACTCTTGAGGGTTGTGTGGGGGCAGGGTGAGTGAAAATAAATGCCTGATGGGAGGGATTAAGAAGATGGAGCCAGGTTCTTCGCAGCAATATCTAGTACCAGGTGACAGGACAGGGGGCAACAGGTACAAATTGACTAGAAGGAAATTCCATTCAAACATATGAGGACACTTTTTCTGTGAGAAGGGCCAAAGAGTAGAACAGGCTGCCCAGAGAGGTTGTGGAGGCTCCAGTCATGGAGATAACCAAAATCCTGATTGCGTATAGGCAACCTGCTGTAGCTGATCCTACCCTGAGCAGAGGAGTTGAACTAAACAATCTCTGGACATCCCTTCCAATCATGCTTTCTGTGAAATCATGCCCATTAGTTAGGATCTAAGAAAAATAAAGACATCCTTAAAGTGTCAAGTTTCTGTATACATTTACTAAGAATGTATTTATTGCAGGTCTCACATTTACCTTGAGGCTCTCTGCTACTTTTCAGCAACGTAAATTTAACTAAGGCACCAAAAGACAAGCAAATCTTATGACTGATAACTGTAACCTTGAACTAATTTTGATATCCATGATGTAGGAGATGGTGGTGGAAAACTGAAACGTTTTCAATACAGCTTTTCACTCCAATGCATTTCAACTGTCTTAAGCCTCACCATGTGTATGCAATGCATGTTTGTATACATTCATATACAGATCTCTGTATATGAGAGACTGTCCTCTGTAGTTTACATAATTTGCTTGCTCTTTTTGGCAAAATCTAGGAAGTGTTAGATCTCATTTCTACCAATAGTCTCGCAGCTCACCCCTCCTTGTATAATACATCTTATTTGTTTCTGATTTTTCTCTTTCACCTTTTACCCTCTCCAGTGTGTCATTCCATCAGTTGACATCTCATGAAAGCCATAACACATCTGAAAACAATCCAAAAGTTCAGTGCCAAAGACAGCCACTTTGTGTACAATTTGGCAGAAGCTAATCTAACTCTTCCCATCTGTTTTCTTCCCTTTCTTTTTTCTTCCCCACCACCCCTCCTTAGCACCCCCCCCCCCTTTTTCTTTTTTTTTTTAGGGATAGGAGATTTGGAATAGGTAAGTATGAATCAAAACTTCAGAGAAAAAGAAGCCAGAGTCTCTCAAACTAATTTACTGAGGTCCAGAAATGCATAATTAACTGTTGCTGCTGTTCTAATTCTTGACTTCGTAAGCAGTGTGGCAAATCAAACCATGGTAGCTCAAGCACACAGAGATACAGGTGGACTCAAGTCATTCAGCCACCCAAACGAGCTGCAGGTCTGTCTGTAGGACTGTAAACACTGCTTATCTTAGAGGGGAAACTCATCCCTAAACTCCAAAGTAACATTTAGAAATAAATTGATAGGAAGTATATGAGTTTAAAGGAAAATCTACTGGAGTCTATTCCAGTACATGCAATGCTTAAATCCACGAGTAGTTTCTACTCTTTGTTGCAGATGTCCATAAGCCATTTGCTTATTTTCCCAAGGTATTCAAGATATTCAAACTTTTTTTTTTTCCCCCGGAAATGCTGATATGAATTGTATGGACAAAGTAAACAGAGCACTCTGTTAGAGTTTCCCTTTTAACAAATGAGCCATAAAATTGTCTATTAATCAGCATTGCTTCCCCAGGGGTTGAGCTGCATTGTTGAGGTTTCCTTTTCCATTTCTGATCCCTGTTTAGTTGAGATTATTAAAAAAAAAAAAAAAAAGAAAATCACAATACAACAAACCACAAAGAATAGGTCTTTGAAAACTGCCTTACTTTCCACAGCCCTTGGGCAGAGTTGGAGTTTGATCAGTGCTGGAGAGTTCTAAATTTAAACACTTCCTATTTTTCAGCCCTTCTAGTAAAATAACAACCCTATCATCGCTCCTTCACCTCCCATCCAGAGAACACAGTGTTCCTATCTATTTAAATTACTCCAACAAGTCCTTAGAACAATAAAAAGGCCATTTAAGGTCTCCTGGGCTAAGTATCTACAACCGAAGAAATAATGAAAGGCTGAGAATATTTACTGGAATTCTGACATTTCAGAGCTTTGCCTCCTGTTAATTCCTGAGAAAGGTGTCAGTTCTGACAGCGCTTGAATTTATCTGGAGGGCATATCCTTTTAAAACAGGGCAGGAAGAAATAGCCATCTATTGTACCTGTCACTCCCCAACGTGTGTTGTCTGCAGGCACAGGGTCACCCAGCAACTCTGCTGCACGTCAGATCTTTGAAGATCCAACTCGTTGCCCAGGACAGTCAGATCTGCACATGGGTTTGAAAGTGCACAATGGGAGTGGGGTTGAGGAGTGCAAAATAGCACAGAATGAGCACAGTCCAGCAAAGTGTGCATGATACCTGTAGGTCTGGCCTCCAGCTGTCATAGATTTGCTAACTGTAATCTGAAAGGCTAATGTCTTTGTCCTCTAGGTGTTAAATAATTTAATACAAACTTTCCAATTCATCCTAACAAAAATTAAAACTTGGGTTCTTATATTGCCTCTTCTGCCTTCCCTGTCTTCCACTATCTGTCACACATTTGGAGGGAGATGACATAAGCTCCTTGCAAGGATGTATTTTCAGCAGAGCAGCTTCTTTAACATGCAAACCAAATACATAATCAAAGTGGGGTTTTTTTTATAGGGAAAGTCATCTGAAGGTTGACTTTAAAGCCAAACAGCTTTATCTCACCAAAGTCTCAGTTAAGAGCTGCAGTGTGTAGCCTTATGTGTAAGATGAGTGCTCTTTCCAGTGAGACTGTGTTGATCTATGATCTAATCTAGGCTCTTTAAATAAGCTTTTAAGTGTGTAACTACGAACCCCTTTATCTGTTATTAATGTCTCATTCTGTTATCACTGCAAACAATTTAAATATACTGGTCACATTTGATGAATTCTTCTACAGATTTCCTTTCCTCCCAAAAATATATGAAGCTGGGCAAGGAATTTCTTTTCCTTCTTCATTCCTCATGAGATCAGTAGCACTCCAACAACATTAGCTGCATGCATATAAAACCCCGAAATGTTTGGACATGCATGCAATGTGACTCACTCACACCTAGTGAACAAGTTCTCTCATTCAAAGACTACGAAGTGTGAGTTTCTTGAATCACTGACTTTATTAGTACAAACATGTTGAACTCTACTAGCATACCTTTTGACTTTATTGGCGTACCTTATTTCATACGTCTTAAAGACCTTGGTAGGTTTTCCATGGTTAATTTAATCAAGATAACATTCAGGAGAGAAAATAGAATACCACACTAAATCATAAAAGGAACTTCTCCTAATCTCTCTCATGTTAGTTAGTAGTGGCTGACCTAAGAAGGTACCTGACACATAACCAGGCTTTTTCTCATAGGGGTTTATTTTTTCTAGTCTAAAGCCAAATCTTACCACAGTGATGACTCCTGTTCACTGTGACCTGTGGGAAATGTCTTGAGTTTTCACATACTGTTGGGGAAGCCCTGTGTCCTGCATGAAACCTAAAGCAATACTCATTATGCATATTTGCCTTGGCTTCTCTGTCACCCAGGAAAAATGTTCTTTAAAAAGCGCAAATAAAAGAAATGCTGCTAGAAACAACTAACTGCCTTGGGAACAGTACCTGCCAAGACAGTTCTTAACT
Organism: Formicarius rufipectus; assembly: GCA_013399695.1. Lineage (NCBI taxonomy): Eukaryota > Metazoa > Chordata > Aves > Passeriformes > Formicariidae > Formicarius > Formicarius rufipectus. The sequence goes on from VXAU01000760.1 coordinate 1,437,710, forward strand.
TGTGCATCCAGTTGCTGCAGAATCTGATCCACTCCATATCTCATTGCATCTGACTTATCCTGGTGCATCCCAGAAGTGCTGGGCCTTTTTCTGAGGACAAAAAGAAAGATATCACAAAGGTCATATCTACTCCTTCTGAACCTTCCAGCCCCAGGAAAGAAAGGTGTTTCTTTTCTTAAATGTATAGTCTGCTGCAATGACAGATATTTAGCTAAGTGGTGAGATAAATGAATATGCAAAAGTTAAAATCAGGATCACAGTTCTGTTCTTGCTTAAATAAAAATAACTGATGAAGTATTTTACTCTGACCTTCAGCTGTCTTATCTATAATCAACTTAGACTTATAATCCTTCAGCAGGTATTATGATGATGAGAATTTTCTGTGCTAGCTAGAAAGGCTTAAGCAAGATTTTACTTTTGTTAACAAGGAAGTGCCTCTAGACAATCACAGCCACAGCCCCCATTCCTCCCTCCAGCAAACTATTGCAAAACTGGTTGAGCAGTATGATTCTAATGCCTTATTTATGTCAAGTCAGTGACCAAAAGCATCTCTAAAGGCAGTTAAACTGAAAGAACAGGTGTAGAGTATAGAGAATGAACCTCAAAATCTCATCCTACTATGTTTTTATATGGAGATACAAATCCAGTAAGGAGTTGTCTACATGCTGTAATTCCACAATATCTGGTTTTCCATTGCTTAGAGATTCAAGAACAGTCATTTAATCTTGTCCAACTGACATACATATGCATACACACATCCTTATATGTGCATGCACACACAGAATAGAGAAAACAAGAAAACATGAATTCAAAAAACACCTAAGTATAAACCACAAGGTGCAGAGCTTTGATACGTTAAATCCCATGCTAGACAGCAAGTTTGTACCCATCCCTTTGTCAAAACTGATCCATGAATAGTGTACCACATTTTTAATGACCATTCTTGTCTCTTAATTCATAACCCTGAGTTTTAAAATTGCATCATAAAAGCTGCTATCACAGCTTAATATACCACCCAATTGTGATATGTCAAACTCCAGATAAGAAAGCACTGAAACCATAAATGTCTTCAATCAACATTACTAAGTCTGATGCTTCAGAAAGATAATTCAGATGACTGCATCCTAATACATAAACTCTAGCCTGTAAAAATATAATGTGTGCTACAGTGTGAACTGAAGCAAGCCTTAGCAAAAGACCCAAGGATGCAGCTAATCCCTTACAACAGTCACCAGGAAAGGGTGGATTCTATACCAACATGTCTTGCCTCCTCTTTCTAAATCCATTTTATAACTGAAAAAGGTCTCCTTCATTGCCTCTTGCTTCTAGCACTGACTTGATTTTTTTCCTCAATTCCTTGCTCTATTAACAACCTTTGCAATGCAGAGTCTTGCTGGAGGGAAAAAAAAAAAAAAGAGACAACCAAAATGCCTGGAGCCTTCATATCATTTGCATATAATTTTAAATACATTTACATCACATTTTAATCAAGGAAAATGCAAATGCACAGTTATAACTTTTTATTTATAGAGTTCTTATAAGGCACTCAGCAAAACACACAGACAAAATATGACCTCAGGGCTGAAAAGGAAAAAGTATCAGTGAGAAGATTGTTAGCATGTCTTGAAAATCCATCTAATAATTGTCCTGCTTTACATTTAGCTATTATTGTTTGAGGCTATTTAGCAACTTGTAATGTTTTGATTTAATCAGTTTTATGATAGAAAAAGACTGTCTACAAGCACCCACAAAGTAGCTCATGTGTAGAGCACACATGACTCTCTTAGTTCTGGATGTCATCTGGCAGATATCTGCTGGGACAGAGATGCTCTAACTCAAGGCTGCTTGCAATGAACAGATTGTTGATAAATCTCACACAACCTTCATCCTCAGATTTCGAACTTCTGCTGAGAATAACACCCCAGATAACCTGACATCTATTGTATCTCTTCAGATTACTGTGATCTGGTCAGTCTAGCTACTTACTTCTTACACTTCCTTGAAATACATTCCTGGTAACGAAGAAGGGTCACAATAATGAAGGTGGCCAGGAGAAATCTCTTCTGCTCTGCCTCACAACAGCTTGTCACCCACTCACAAATCTTCCCACCCAACCTTCCTCAGCAGCAGACAGAAGCTCCAGTCCTTCCCCTACCCACCTCCCATCCCAAAAATAAAAGTATTCCAGTGGCTGACTTCCCTTTGCCTTCCAGTGTAAAGACTGGTGTGATCTGCTGAGAGCAAAGTTTCAAGGAGCTCTGCAGGGGACAGCAAGCACTGGAAAGCTGGAAATGGAGTACAGATTCCAGAAACCAAGGAATTCATAGAATATAATCAAGCTCTCTCCATAATTACAGATACAGCAATGATACTGGAGCAATTTTTAAGTTCATGCTTTAAAAAAGTCAATGCCAGAATTAAGGCCAACAGAAGAATCTTTACCCCTTTAGCTGGTACATCCTGATGATTCTCCATGAGAACTCATAACAGATACAAGACCTGACTGGATGTTAGATTTTAACCACATGATAAATGTTTATATGCCTCACGTAAAAAGCTAAAGCTGAAAATTCTGCAGAATTAAAATCCTGAGATAAATTTCTCCAAGATATTTTCTAAAATGTGACACTGCCCAAATGAAATACCTTTATCTGATTTCTTCTTGGCCTCTGGAAGCCAGAGAAGCAGTTGATTGAAATAGAGAAGATTCTTCTCTATTTAAAAATGACTCATAAGTAAAATAAATTAAATTGAAGAAAGTGACATCACCAGAGCTTTTAGCTAATAGTGAAAGTTAAAACTGAACTCCAGGGGCTTTGGGCTTGGTATTTGTTGTTTTTTTTTTTTTTTTATTGTTGTTTTGGTTTCTGGATAGGGATATTTGGTCTGTTGGGGTTTTTTTAAGTATGGAAGGAAAAAAAAAATCAACAAAACAACTGCTTGTCACAAATTGAAAAGGAGAGTTCTTGGAAATGAAATTTTATGAATGAATGATGGCTCATAACTCATCCCCTGCATCATTACCACATTATCCACCTTTTCTGACATTTTTGTCCCCTCAAGGACCAATTCAGCAACAAACATGTTCAGAGTCTGCCTATACTTTATGATCACTGGAATGTCACTTTGTTCAACCATCTTATTTGCAGCTGTTAGGATGTTATTCTTTTCATAGCTGCATTATTCATTCCCAGCTAAGGTAGGTGAGAGACCTCCACATGGATATGTGGAGAGTTCTTTTGGGAAGCCTTCATCCAGGTATAATGTGACAGCAGCTGGTGGCAAGGATGATGAAAAGAGCTATGAAAAAGAAAATACATCAAAATTTTCTTGAATTACTCCCTACCTTCTACAGGTTAAAAATTGCTTTTAGGTTATAAAAACTTGAGAGACAGCAAGTGCTTCGGTTTTCTTTTTTAAAAATTCATTGTTATCTGGGAATTTTTTACAGAAAATTTTACCTCTGTCTCAGTGAAAGAGTTTGGAAAAAAAGGACATATCTGGCATTCCATGGTTTTTGAGTGGAATAAAAATTCATAAGAGAGGTGACGTAGTTCATCCACAATTCAGTGTTTTAAACACAGCTGAGGTTCATAATTATGACTGTACTCCAAAAACCCACAGGAAACAACGAGGTGGACACCCTCCTGTTCAAAGTGATCACTCATATCAAGCATCTAAACACTACTCCCATATAATACTTCCATATTATTAACTACTAGAATATCAAAAAGATACACGGACTGATCAGACACTGCAACATTGTCAGCACACAGAATTTCAACAATATGTTCACTGTTTCGAGTGTTTTTCTTCCAAATCCCAGTGGTGGCTGTATTTGAAGGCCAGATTTCAAAACAATTTCTTACCTCTGCTTTCAAGTGAAGCTCCGGAGCTAAACCCTATCAAAATCACAGAAACCACCAAATGAGATGCTATAAAAACATTGTTTTAAAACCTCTCTTGAAGGCAAAGACGATCTCATGACTATTATTAATAACATTTTATCATCATAGAGTAAACATAAAAAAGTGTAAAAAAATGTAAAAAAAAAAAAAAAAAAAAAAACAAATGTAAAAACTTAAAACTGTATTTTAAGTTGTGAAAGGTCACACTGATCTTGGTACCTGAACTTGCCAGGTTTATTTATATTTAATGCCACCCTAAAGGTAACTTATAGAGTATCTATAGTTTTCCCATATAAAATGTGAAAGCAATTTCAAGATTTATATAGAACAGAAAGAAAATAGAAATAATGTATAATACTTTGTGATTCATATGAGTGGGTATATATATTTTTAAGGAATTCTACAAAATGTAGTAAAAAAATTGTTGCATTTTATTCTGCATTTCACTGAACTTTATATCAATTTTTTTCTGTGATTGGTCAAAAACGTAAATAACAGAGCTTTCTATAATATTATTGTTAAATAAATAACGTGTGGATTGGCTTTTTTAATGGAAAATCTAGTGTCTGATCAAAAAGGTTAGCTTAAGCCTTATAATAAAAATGTGAAATAGCATGAACCGGGCAGGGGAAGGATTTGCAACACCGACAGATTAACCTCCATTCAGTAAAGGCAGAGGTAAAGAAATAAAAAAAACATTTCTGTCATCAATAGCACTGTGATGACATGAGGAAGGTCACTTTCGCCAGAGTTTTCATTTCTTCCCCCAGGGAATGCAAAACCCATGACTGCGTACTTGGAAGAACAGCAATACTGCTTGTGATCCATCATCCTGTCTGTCTCTTGAGTGGAGAGCTAAATTTTCAAGAGTCAACAAAATCAAAAAGAAATTAATTTAAGTACAGCTCAAGAATTGAGACCACTGTCACTATAAGTAAAGTGTGAAGGACTATCCAAAAGTCATTGAACAATTGCCTCTGCCAAAACATGGCAGTAATTCAGAATGTCTCATCAAACAAAATTTTCAGTAACAATCAGGCCGAAGACAAACACTGGACCTTTTTCATGTCTTTTACCTGTTCAGTTGTGAGCTGTTTTTCTGTATTTCTGAAATGAGTCATTCAGTGATTTTTCCTGACATTTCTCTTGTTCCAAGGGCTGTGGTTTTTTGACAAGTATTTTCTTAAGGATGGTACCCCTCATCCTTTAAGGTAGCTCTGATGTAAGAATTTGTCCAGAGAACTGTTACTAAAATTACTTACTTTTATTCCAGTAATGTGGTCCAGTGCTTTTCAAGATCTCCAGACCTCAATCACAGGCTATGTCACAGTATAGAATGTAGCTCAAATCAAGCGTTGTGAAGTAGGAAGACCAAAAAGTGAAATATGTCAACTAAAAACCTGAAATGTACATCTTGCTATAGATATTTGGTTTACACATGCAATATTTTTAATATTTAAGTATGATCATATTGGTATGATTTCCTTCCCTTGATTAAATTTTAAACTACTCACAATACAAAATGTTAAACTCAAGAACTTTACACAAATACCATGAAACAATATATATCTGCACACTTATATACAAAGTTATTTCAATTCTACTTTAAGAAAAAGCTAAGCAGGTTTAAAGCCTGCCTTAATTATTTTTCACCTTCTTGTTTTCTTCCACAGTTATGCTGAGGAAGAAAAAATGTATCCTCAATAATATTTTAAAGCCATCACTTAATGTTCTATCATACATCACCACACATTTCAGCTCCCAGAGCTTTCAGCAGTTACACAGCTGTTATTTATGGCACTAGCTACTGGTTTTATAGGCTGATTATGAGAAAGGGAATAGTAGTTGGACTTTTTTACCGTATTCTGTCTCTTCCAAAATGAAAGCAGAACAAAACTAGTACAAGAGGGGAAATGTCCTGCTTTTGCTTAGTTTGGGTTGTTTTCTAGCAGGACTAAACTGACAGGTTACTGGTGCCCTTAGTCTTCACGTTTTTAACTGTTTCTTCTTTTATGCCAACCACCAAAATATTCTTTCCATATTTATATACTGGTGTCAGGTCTCATATAACTCCGCAAAACTAACATAGTATTCAATTATCTCTTTGTTAACAGCTCTCTAGTTTCAAGCACATAAGTACAACTACAAAGACAACACAGTACAATATTAAGTGAATTTTAAAAGTAAATAAAAGATGGCAAGTGATCGCTCTCTTCACCTGTCAAACAAAAACAAACACTAAAAAAAAAAGTATCATTATTTCAATTTAGCAAAACATGAACAGTGATGCTGCACGTCAACATCAGAAGGCAATGATTAGCACACAGTCCAAGTTATCATAGGAGAAAGGAGGAGAGATAAATCATTTAAAAGAAATGGCCTGTTACTAGAAACACAACCTCATATGTGTCAACAAATTGCATCACAAGAAAGATCAAATTGCCACACTCACAAGCACAAGTTATAGAAGCAAAATGGAAGAGATATGCTTTCAGTGATAATTAAGAACTGAAACAATCACAGTATAAATATTCATAATAGAAAGATAGCTTTGCTCCTTAGAAAACATTTCCAGGTTGCAAATGTGTAATTGACTTTTTTTTTCTTCCTTGTTATGAAGGATGAAAGACCACAGCATCTGTTGTGCTACACAATAGGTCTGTTCATAACACTTAAAAGTTGGGCACTTAAAGGTGAAAATATGCAAGAGGCTTTTCCCTCATTATTTATTTCTACAGGTCTGTAAGACTGAAAGGATTAAAACTTTAGATCCATTGATTACAAGCCTATGGAAAAGACTGGAATGATGCAGTTAATACCCAGCTTCATTTTAAATAGAAAATCACAATGACTTACTCGGCCTACAAATATAAGAGGATCTGGCTGGAAGAAGATCTCTAAAACGTGGAGGGCAAATCTTAACACAATGAACTTTTTGGAGGATTTCTATTCCCATGGTGAGAAAATAGCAGAGGTGTTAATTGTGAACTACAGTTCAATATAAAGGCCCCACAGAGCGCTTGGTACTCAGTTTTGTTTCTAATGAAAGGGCCATTTTTTCCAGCTAAAAATTCAATTTCCAACCCCTCTGCTCCACTCAGAATTCATAGTTATGCCTAATCTGCTGCTTTTCTGGCTCACTTACAGGCCCAGTTGGCAGGTAGTGAATGCAAAATCATTTTAATGGGGGAACCCCTGGGAACGGGAGCAAAAGTTTTGAGCATTTACAATTTCACAATGACGTACGACCAGCTGTTGGGTAAAATGGGCCTCCAGCAGTGGAACTCACTGGAATGGGAACATTGGCGTGGATATTTTCAACTCAGCAGCTCTACTAAAGAAGGAAACTGGATCATCCAAACAAAAAAAGAACAGGATTGGTCTGGGCAGGGGAACATCATGAAGACATACGGTACTTATTAAATCCATGGCACAATGAGAGCTCCATCCCCGCTTTGGGGGCTACAAACTGTTGAGGCCCCAAGCAAAGAGAGGGACAACAGAGTTTGAAGGCCAGCAAATCAAATGGTTCAGGATAGTAACAAACAAAGGGAAGGAACTGCTGGACAAGGACAGTGTGATGTGTTGGCCAGTTTGTACAAATACGAAACTAGTTGGGTTATAGTCCAGAACGTATTTAGGGCAACACAATTAGAGTCAATTCCCATCTTTTCTATTACTTACCATCTCCTGAAAAATAGCTCTAAGTGATGACAACTGGTGCCAAGTTTAAAGATATTGTACTTAATTCATTTCCCACTGAAATCAATAGAAATTTCTCTTTGTCTTCAGGGGAAAGCAGATTAAGCCATTGATGGGAAAGAGTACCTGCTCATAGCAATCCTATTACAGAACAACTGGAAAAATTATAAAAAAGATGAAGAATAAACAGTGGGGGTAAGAAATCATTTTTTAAAAAAAATATTTTTAAATATACATAATTCTTCCTTTGATACAAAAGCTAGCCAAGATGTCCTGTTTCACATTCATTTCTTCCCACTCACTCAACTGATCAGTGGTTCCCCAGGTACCTGTTTATCTTGTTTTCCTCTACCTTGGTCTTCTCCATGGAATTGCTCCCTCAATTCTTTCATGCAACACAAGCATTATTTTCAATCTAGTGCCTCCTAAAATATCTACAGGAACATAAAAAGAAAAACATGTCTTAAAAATCTTGTATTCATTTGTGTGTAGCATTTTGTAAAGGAAGGCAATGGTTTATAGAACTGAACTCACTTGAATTCATTTTCAGGGAGTTTCATTGCACTAGTCTGGGGAAGAGGAGGAACCTTCACCAGGTGGGCATCATCTGGGAGAGGGAGGCACTGGTAGGACAGTGTAAAAGCAGTTACTTATGCCTCTTCATCCTTGGAGGTTTTCAAGACCCAAGCAGTTGAAGCCCTGAGTAACCCTGTCTGATTTGACAGCTCACCTGGCTTTGAACAGGTTTGGTCAAGAGATCCCCTGAGGTCCCTTCCCACTTGATTTATCCTGGGATCTCACTGACTCAACCTACTTTATCTCCCAGCTGAGAGGGGGGAAATAAATTAAAAAGGGGGGAAAAAAATCAGCCAAACAGTTACTTAGGTTTAAAAAAACTAAATCTGGCTCTGTAGGGGGCATGAGAAATCCCTTAGGCCATATCCCTTCCCCAAGGGATATATAGATATCCCATGATATCTATACCATTCCTGGCAGATTTACATTCCTTAAGATTTCCTCTGCTGAGATATGGAGTCTCAACAGCCTCTGCTAGTAATTCATTCTGATATGCCACTGTCCTTCTCAGGAAGGTTTTTCCTAAGTCAGTGTCTAAATGTTAGGCTGCAGTATAACTCCATAATTTCTTGTTCCAGCTGTTACATATGGAGGGCAGATTATTCACTCCCTCTTTGCAGCATTTTGTTCTGCATTTTAAAATGAATTTCAATGTTTTATCTAGTCTGGACAGCCCCAGTTTATTCAAACTTTCCCTGTGTTTCAAGTCACTGATGTCCATCCTCCTTGTCCTCTACTGTGCTCTCTGCAGCTGGTCGTAATCCTTCACATATTGCAGTGTCCAGAACTGGGCAGGCTCCTCCAGCTGGGACTGCTGCAGGGAACAAGTAGAAGCTGGACTCCACATGTCTTGCAGTCTGTGCTCCACACACAGCCAGGTTTGCTTTATTCACATCATCACAAAGCCCTTGTCTTAACCCTACTCAGCTATAACTCTAAGCTAGATATTGTCCTTCAGAACTGGTATTATCCCAAATTCCTACACCGAGTACTAAAGGAGTTGGTTAAAAAAAAAAAAACCTGCCTCAATGTTAGACTTCCACTCCTCCTTTCCAGACAATGTCCTGACTTTTCCAAGTCATATCTTCAACTTTCTAAATAAAGTTGATGTCTAATTTAAATCTAAAAAAACTTTTAAATTCTCCATAAGTTTAACAACTCCTCTATTTCATCACTGGAATCTTTAATGAAAATATTGACCAGAACTCTAGAGCTGTATAACTAGGAGAAAACTATTATTTCCTGAATCTCTCTCCTGACCTCCTTTCTCATTTCAAGCCCATTTCCTTCCTTCCTCCATCCCTAGGGCAGCTGCAAAGAACAGGCACAGAACTAGAGGAGAAGGTAGGATTCAGCCATTTCAGCAGACAGATGCAATGTTATACTGATAAAGGCCAAAAGCAGCAATAAAGAGGTAACAGGATAAAGAACTGTGATCCAAAAGTGGAACTTTGAATAACACAGCTTATATCTCAGCTTGTTTGTCATTTTCTTGGAGAAGTGAGACATTTACATGTCTAAATGATCCTGCCCACAAAGCAAGCTACACTGTGAGTGTGACTTATTGCAGGTCAAAATAAGACAACAGAAACAGCTGTATAGGAAATCCCTGTCTCCTATGAACACCTTCTGTTGAGCTCAGTCCATTCTAATGGAACCTATCAAAGAGTTTGCAGCATCTCAGCACTGTACAACCTTTCTCACTCTTTTCAGTCTTTTCCTTGTATGCTCCAACTCAGAAAATTTTGGCTTAATACCTTAATTTCATACTCAGATCATGTAAATACAATATTTCAGCTGCTGTAAAAAGTAAAAAAACAAACTCAATTTTATCTGCTGGGAGAGCATCTCAGTGTAAAACAATTTGCAGTGAGGAAAATTCTGCCTTAATCTGAATGAAGAGAAGAACCTTGATAACATCCAGTTGTATTTGGGTGCCTTCAATTTTGTGGCACTGCCAAAGGGTGATACCCATTTCCTAACTGTGTCGTGTCCCTTTTAAGACAATGCCAGAGTCAAAACCACAGCCAGTAGTCTTAATGGGAAGGTCTGAATGTATGTGCATATTTACAGAAATTATTAGGACTATCAAAAATTAAAATACTGGTCTACTATTAATATAGTTCAAAATGAGAACTTTGCACTTTGGAAGAGCAACTAAATGTACAGCTGGAACTCACCTACAGCTCAAGTTGTAGAGTGATGCAGCTGACCTTGATTCTGGTCAGAAACATACTGTGAAAAAATATCTCTAATTAGTAAAAAATAAAAATAATTTTTAAAAAACAAAATCTCAGAGTGCTCCTCCATTAGGTACTCCAGTTTTAAGTTAGGTTTAATGTAGATGCAGTAATCAGCAGATTCACTACCCTAAGCTAACACTGGAAAAAAGAGGATCATATGGGTGTAAACCTCTAGAAACCTTTACATAAAGATTTAATTACATTTCCTGTAAATACCTATCAAGAACAGCAAAACATCTTTTCTGTTTTCCATCCTATTCAGCACTAAGGAGGACATAGTATTCTTTTTTTCCCCTCACCAGAAATCGAGTTTGTTGTCAACCACAGTTATTGACCTACTTAGTCTATAACATACATAATGTTACTTCCAGGTGCATTGTTTTCCTCTACAACAAAGAATCTCTTCGTGTTCCCTAAGTGTATCATGTGCTAAAAGGCATCTGCAGAATCTCAGCAAAGGAAAATACAGACATTCAGAGAAAAAAAAAATAAAATGTAAATACATAAGAGCATAACATTAGACTTCCCTCTACCAAAAAAAAAAAAAAAAAAGTATGTTTTTTGAATTATTCAAAAACCAGAAAGATATATATCTGAGATTTCCAGCCTGGGGAAGCATTTTCTGAGTTTAAACTTAGTTTAAAGAAAAACTGCAGGCTTGTCCTGCCATCAAGTCGTAGCAGTGCAGGCAAAGCATCTCAAGGCATCTCCCTTTTCACAACAACTTTTTCAAAGCAGGACAGGGGTGAAATAATGGTAATCTCACATCCCTATTACCTGTTCCTACCCATTGTACCAGAGCATCAAAAGTATTTGGCAGCCATCCAACTAGACAGAACTAAAAATGATTTAGCTGAAAAATAAAGGAGGGGTGTTTCCCAGGTTCTTACTAAGCCAAATCAATCCTCAGTCAGGTTTACTACTTTCTGATGCAAGAGCTTGTGCTAGAACTCATTAACATGATGGCGAAGACTATATGAGTTGTATTATTAGCCAAACTAACTGAAGTCTCAGAATCCCAGAAGACACATTAGGGTGTTTGGAGCAGCAGGCTGGTGGGAGGCAGGATTCTGTCACTGAATTCAAACCTGGTCTCACTCACACTTGCTGCACACCAATATGCTGCTCTCAGTTTTCATCCCTGTAAGAGGAAAAAAAAAAAAATCAAGACCAATGAGTTAATGAAATGTCAGGTGAAGAATCAGCAAAACATGTCAAATGCCACAAAAAATATTGCTCTCAAAAGGGAGTTCACCAGAAATGGCATATGGCTAACAGTAATTACTAATAACCAAAAAAGGGGGAAAAAAATAAAACATCTTCTCCCAGTACACAATTCAGTCAGATCCTTTCCTGGTTACCACTGTAAAATGATAAATTATATATACTACAAAAGATTGTAAAATACATATGTCAGTCCCTCTAGTTCAGGTTTATTTACAGTGTTCTCAAAGATGCAGACAGCTGAGGAAACTCCCATATAGCTAAACCTTATTATTATTGAATCATTAAAAGTAACAGCAATGAACTCTTAACCACCAAATTCCACCTCTTCTTAAATGCTATTCTGCTATCATCCCTCTCTCTGTTATTTTTTTTCTCCATACTGAGTTTTTCATTATCATCTCTATTCACTGAGCACAGCTCTACAATTAATTTTGCTATGTTTTTGTTCATTTTCTTCCCTTGGTCCATAATCACATACAGGATGTCTTTCTCCAAGAAACAAACTTAACAGGGTTAACAGATGTCAGTATGACACATCACAAGCATGGAATTCAAATACCCAACAGACTGTTGTATGACCAAAAAAAAAAAAAAAGTAGCCTTCTCTCTGTATAACCTTCTTACAAGATAGAACAGATATAAAATGAAACAAGATGGATTTAAGTCTGCAATACACTTTCTCTCTGCTGGATTACAGTTCTTGTATTTAGAAATCAAAATAGATTTCAAGTGGATAATCAAACTCTGAAGTTTTATCTTCTTATGAAAGGTCAGTTCCCTATTGATGTAAATCAGCTGAATTGTATTTTATAGCATAACGTTTTTCTGTATCACTGAAGGATCTGTAAACACAGAGAGAATAGTCTTTCAGTTTAGTCTCTAGTCTAGGAATGAGGAGCTCAAAGTTTAGTTCCCAGCTGTGCCAGCACTTTTCTGCATGAACTTCAAATGCAAATCCCTAAACATCTCTTCTCCCCCCCATAAAAATGAAACAAAACTTTTTAGGATAGTGTCTTTAAACTGTAAGCCACATGAGGCAAAATAAAACTCCATTGTTTTTGAAATGCTGAAAACAGAGTACTCATCCATTTTGTCTCCAACATCTAATCTGGTGTTTGTGGGCTAATCAAAAAACCCTCTGTGATTCACCTTGGGACTCTGCCCATGCCAAAAGAGCTTCCTAGTAATACTGTCTAAAAACTTTGACTAAGTTATTTCCAAACCTATGCACCTCAGAATCACAAGAGACATCAGAAACGCAGCATGGAAATGGTGACATTTGTATTTTCCCCAGTAGTTGCTTGTCATGTAGCACCTCAACCTGTTACTAGCACAACCAATATGTACAACATGTTGAACTGCTGTTCAGTAAATACAGCCCACTACCTTTTGGTGCCTGCCAAATCTCCTTCATCACTGTCCAAAGCCATTCCACCTAACACCTAAGTTCCTTCCAAGATCCTTCACAACCTCTTTCCTCTGTTCATACTCTTCAGTTTGCTTGCTCGACTATTTCCTTTTCAGCTCCAAGATGACAAAAGATGTAGTCCTCAGGCATGATTTAAAGTTCAAATTATCTCAAAATTCCTTAGACAAAATAATACTGTTACTCTGAACCTTCGAATTTTTTTGCTGCCACCTCCCTTTAGTGCTGGTCAAACACAAACACAACAATACAGTCTACAAATAGGATGGTCAGTGAATTCATTTCAGGTTGCTCATAGGCCCAAAAAAGCAGTTTCATTCAGTTTGAGATGGGGAATAGATACTTAAAAATATATAGCTGTTCCCAAGGCAGCATTTTAAAAGACACTTACATGAAATAGGTTGTGCTCCTGCTCTGGGGATACAGAGATTAAGAAAATCACATTCACCTTCAAAACTCAGGCACCTATGGTAATTAATAAACCAGTCAAGGATCTGACAAATCTGTCAAAGAGGGTCCTGTGAAAGTGTGCACATACAATCAGATAGCATAAATATGACAGCAGAGAAAGGAGCCTCGAGTTTCCTGAAAGCTTGTGAGCTTAAATCATATCTTTCTCCAAGGGTCAGAAAAGGATCATGACCATTTGAACACTGGGTCCACATGTTCTATGCTTTTTCTTTGGACAGGGCCAGGAAGAAACACTCACCTCAAACTTCCAATATTCACTCATCTTCTACTTATTCTTTCTCCCTTAGCCTGGTAGAACAAAGCCCCTGTGCTAAAGCATTTACAACACTGCATTAGAATTAGAAAGGAGCAGATTGCCAGACAGCCTTGGTAAAAAACCCAATGTGAATGTCATCTACATGGAGCAGATTGTTAAAAATCAACTGGCCTGAACTTGTTCACAGGGAAATATCTACATAATATGAAAAAGTAGGCAAGAAAATTGCAGCTAAAGATGCTTAAAACATTTGCACAGAGAAAGGGGTAAAATCTCTTAAATTATCTGCTATGAATTTCTCTCAAGTTTCAGCACTGCAGCATGTTCTACTATTTCAGCAGGGAAAATAATTAGATTTCCAAAGTAGTTCTTATATACCTCAGTAACCTTGCACTAATATACAAGGTCTGGAAATCAAGCTGAGATCTCACAACAGGACTGGTATAAATAGGGAAAATATTTAATGACTATAATGATTAGCTATACAGTTAGCAATAAATGAACAGTGAAACTTCCTGAGTTTGCTTCCGGTTGTGCAACAACTTATGTAATGCACCAAATATCCACAGAACAATAGAAAAACATACCCTCCTCTCATTCCTTTAACAGACTTAAACCAACTTCCCAAATGCCTTGGATTGTCCTACCCACAGAACATTATCCATAACTGTTTTTGAAAATTTATTCAAGATTCCAAGGAGGTGAAGTAGTATCAGTCCAGTGCAGGTGAGATAACCCTTACAGATATACTCAGAAAGAACACTGACTTACATATTTTCAGAATAAGCCAGCCCAATCTGGTGACATAAGTCAAAAATTTTAGTGCTCTTTTTTCAGAATTAATAACAAAACCCTGGCATATGCTTCTAAGGAGAATGCAACCAAGTGAAGCTGTAAAGGAAAGTACATATGACTAAAACCCAGGAAGAAAACTGTGTAAGCAATTTTTATAGCAAACAAACCAAAAATGCATCTAGTGAACAAAATTAATGTCCTTTTTTGGTCAAGCATAAAAGGAGTTTTGTTTCTTTTTCTCCTCTGCTAGATAGAGTTTAAACACTTCTCTCCAGCTTTCTCATACTTAGTCTAACTGCTTCATCAGGGATATTTCAAAGCCAGCCTGTTCAGACAGTCTTTCTGAGAAATGGCTACAGCAAAAGACTACACCATAAAAATCTGTTGTTATACTTTTATGTAATAGTGCAGGAGTGGAACAGCAAGATTCATTTGTGCTGCCTGCCTGCCTGCCTGAGAGTCAGGAACCCCACTGGCAGTCCTGTAGACATGAGCTCTCGGTCCCTTCTCCTTACATGAGGCCTCACCTTCTCCAGAGTGAAAAGGCTCATTTTAGCACTTAGGAATCAAGTGGGTTTTCCAACTTTTAGATAAAACAGTTGCATAAATCCCAGTCAAATTCACAAATCATTTCAGAATGATTGAAATTACATTGCTTGGGGAATTATTTGCTGGGGGAAAATAAAATTAAAAATGAGCAGTTTTCTAAAGAAAACAGTGCTGCATTCTCTTTCTGGCTGTGCCACAAGCTTATTTTTCTGCTTTGTTATTTACATCCTCTTTGCACAGTTTCTCTTATTGTTCAGGCACTGATCATGATGCTGCCTGTCTCTAAGGATGCTGCAAAGCTGCATCACTAATATCAAAGGTCTTTAAGACTTCTGTATGGAAAATATCAGGGAAATAAAAAAAAAAAAATCTTTCACTGAGCAGCAACATCTTTTACTCCTTTGACAATGAGACAGAGAAGAATTAAATATACAGAGCCACATCTGATTCCAGATAAAAGAAATTGAGAAAACAAATACTCTAAAGAGTGTAACTCTATAAGGAGTATTGCTGGATTTAATAAACATCAAAAGTTTTTAACTCCTTGTAGAAATTTAAATTATTTATGATAACATTTGGTGGCAACAAGCTTAATCTTAATTTAAATTGTTTAAAACAAAAATTAAACTTAGATTTAACTAGAAATATGCGTGACAAGTGATTGCTTTGGTTTTTTTCACAGAGGTCCCATCTAGCAGCTCTACAACCAGAGCAGGCAAATATCTTCAGTACAAGAGGGACCACGACGTTGTGCAGAGCTCTTGAACAGCCTACAAAAAGTCATTCAGACTGCAAACATTGATGCTCCTTTCCCCACTCCCCCCTAAACTAATCACCAACAGATTACATTTTTTCCCCAAAGGTTAACCCACCCTTTCTGCTGACCTGGATGGTGCCCTGATAGACCACATTTCTCGTGGAAGGTCACGGCTAACAGCCTGACGTCAATCTCTAAAGACACTAGAGTGCCTCCATAAATGACAATCTGGGAATGCAGCAGGAATGGAGGAAGCCTTGCACATTAGCACATGGTTGAACTGATGCACGTGGTCGTAACTTATTGCAGATGGAGATATAAATTGCTAACATATCTCACAGGACCACAGCATTAAGTATGCATGTACAATACCATATTGTAAGAGTTTCTTAGAAGCAGCAGCGTTTAGGGGACTGAATGGTGGAATATTTTTCTTTCATCTGGAGGGAAAAGACCCAAAGGAAAAGAGTGATAAGATGTTTGTTTATAATTTTTAAATGAGCTGCCAGAAGAGAAGACAAATATTGAAACATTTTTGTCCTGGAAAAGGGAGACATTGTAGTCTTCTATATTCATCACTTAACAAGCCAATGGCATGAACATAGCAAGGGATCTTCACCGCATACCAAGACAATATGTATGTTTCAGGAG
The DNA here is from genome assembly GCA_013399695.1 of Formicarius rufipectus. Classification (NCBI taxonomy): domain Eukaryota; kingdom Metazoa; phylum Chordata; class Aves; order Passeriformes; family Formicariidae; genus Formicarius; species Formicarius rufipectus. Next base: position 1,454,271 of record VXAU01000760.1, read on the forward strand.
AAAGAAATGTGTCTCTTGCCCATGGTTTAAAAGAGGGAGAAATTTGGTGGGTTCTGAAAGGCTCTAAGTTATAAGGTCATCTATTTAAATTGCAACTCTATTTAAATTGTAACTGTGCTTCTAGTTTGAAATGTAACAGACTTCATAAGTTTAATACCTTAAATCAAGGAAAATAATCCACCCACAGTTTCAACCTATGATTTCAGGGAAGAAATTGCAGTCAATTGTGAACATGAGCACATCCTGGTGTGACTGTGGAAATCTTTGCAGAGCCCTTTAGCCTGCCAAATGCTAAATAGTGAAAAATAGCTAAGTCAGAAACAGAGATTTTACTGTTTCATATGTAGGAATGCACTAGTCCTTTAAGAAAGGTTACCAAATTGTCCATTTACACTCTCCCTGTACCCTCTGATTATATCCTGCCTCCCAAATCCTTTTGAGTTCTCCAGACATCATCCCAAATGCACAACAACTAAATCTGCTCTCCAGATTCAGAAGCCTCTGTAACATCGCAGTGGTAACTCATGGGTTTGATGCAAGAGCAATGCAAGTTGTTCTACAGTTAACAAATGCATTGGTATTTAATCCAACAAACATCATAAACACTAGTGCAAATATTTTAATGAGTTACTGTGTAGTAATTAAATATTGAAACTGTTCTTAATTAAGTACTTCATTTGACATAATAATCCTCATTTTCAATGCAAGATTCAGCCCTGTTCCAACACAAGGGCAGCAGCATGACATGATGTGTTAGACCATCTGTGTTTACAATCACTGGTTTTCCTAATGTATATATGAAAATGAGGTCAAGCCTGAAACAGGTTGCTTTATTTAGTTAGAAGATAACTCAGGCTGTTACTAGACACTAAATCCATGACTTTTCACAAGTCTGACCAATTACAGAAACGAATTGCTCTGTTGAAATAACACTTCTAAAAGGTTTTCACATTTCTTTGAAAATGATGCTGTGCTATATGTTTATCCAAATTTATCCAATTTTTTTCTGCTACAAATACCTGTGGCAATGTGTATGCTGAAAGTCAGAGGAAAATACAACAGCTTTGGTTTCCAAGATTTTATAAAATCCAAACAATGTTCCCCATTGATATTTTTCCCCCTTTGTTTGGTAGAGTTGTAATTTCAAACAGAATTTAGATAATGTACAATTTCACTTTAAAATTACATCTTCCAGGCTCATTCAGTTTCATATCACAATACTATTCACAATAATATCCTATTATTGTTATTTCTAAACACAATGATAATAAATAACAGATTAATGGAATATTATATTCAGTTATGCAGTCATTAGCAAAAAGAATTATACCATCACAAGTTTTACTTAGCAAGGATATCACTATTGAAAGAGGTTAAACCTGTGGATGAGGGAGAGATTGGCATGGGAAGAGGAGGAGGACAAAGAGAACACAGCACTGTGGAGGAGTTCATACTAACACCTACAAACATAGCAGCCACTCCTTGTAAGAACTTCTGCCACAACCACCAGCAGGCTGTGGGAATTTGTGTAAAAGGTAGGAGCTATCTCAGTGTCTCTGGGACCCAAAGTACACTGGTAAAAATGGTACAATCTGAGGGATCACTTGCTGCAAATATGCATGTGTTGCCTGCCTCTACAGTCTACACCCGAGGGCAATAAACTTCTCCCAAGAATAGCAAATGTGATTGAGAGTGTAGTTTTAAGTGCTTACAAGATATATATCCCCACATTGCCCAGGAGTTCCATTTCATCCTGGGCAAAGAGACAACAAGCACTAGGCTTCTGAAAACCAACATATGAAATATGGAAGTGGGTTACTATTTATTCACAATATTTAGTGGTTTTTTATAAAATCATCAGTGCCTTGTAGCCATGCGATAATTCAGCGTTCTTTTAAAAAAACAGTCATGTCTCCAGCTTTCAAAGTTTCAAAAGAAAATAAAAGAAAATTGTAAGCTATACTAGCTTGAATAGCCAGATGGCAAATAAAATTTCAAGAAAGAAACTGAAATGCATTTAGAATCCCTAAATATACTTGACTTGAATTTTTATCACTGGGACTGGCAAAGCACTAACTCCTATAAATGTATGAAAGTCTGGGACACCTAGGATGGCGAAGAATTGTCTACAGTGACTCCTAAAATTATAACTAGCAAAAGCTGCATTAAATCAAGGTATGAATATTTAGAAAAATAATGTCAAAATGTGAAAGATTGCAGACATCATTCTTAGTCACCATTTTCCTTTTCTTCTTCCGATGCCTTTGATCTAGAGAGAGGCAATAAAAGTAATATGAGCTATGAAAGGAAAGTCATACAAAAGGGAGGCATCAGAGGCCCATTAAACACAATCAGCTACAGGGAATGAAGGACAATACATGAGCAAAGACAAAAATTCAGTTTTGATTTTTTAATCATGACTTAAAAATAATTTCAGGCTAGTTTCTTTAAAACATCTGTGGTTTCCTGGAGTCTTTTGAACATATATAGACCTTGTCATTCATTCTATCTCAATATGCTTTAATAGTGCACAAAAGCTTTTACCAAGCAATTTCTAGCCCACCAACTACTAGTTCTGAACTAGGAATTACAAAAAGTCTTTTCACGTTGCTTTGCATTGAGCTTCTGATAGTCAAAGTAGTAAGTATGTGAAAACAGATCCTCAAACTTTTGCTTTAGAGTGATCAGTAAGGGATAAATTTGCTTAACTGAGAGCACAAATGATCAAAATAATAATTTATAGGAAAGACGTTCTGCAGATGGCAACCAGCTTTCCCACTGGGGAAAAAAAAGTATTTTCCAGTAAAAAAAAAAAAAATAGAAGAAAATATTTTACCCGGCAACCTCAGCTGTGCTCACTAGACAAGGCACCAGCATATTTAGAACAATCAAAACAGTGATTTATATGCAATACTCCCCACTTTAAGGAATCATATAATTTGCAAATGTAAATATAGAACTTCCTAATACCAGTATGTATTAGAGGGACTAACATATTGGTCTAAAAAAACATTATTTGATATCACAATCATTCCCTTCCTAAAAAGGCTCAGTAACATGACATGTTATTGGGGTTTCTGAAATCCCAGCACCTCTACTGGAAGAAGCAGTCTAAAGCAGCTTTGTCCACATCCATAGAAACTACATGTGAGTGTGAGAAATCAAGCTTGGTTCCAAGATAATTTTGGGACCTGCATACCTGAGAGGAATTAATAGAGAAAAAAAACAGATATGGGGCTTCTCATGTGGAACTGATTGTGCAGATCTGAAACAAGGAAAAAAAAAAAAAAAAGGCTGTTGAGATTCATCTTTCTCCTCTGCAAATATTTTATCCATTAAAAAAATGTAATTTTGAAATAAATAAATGAAGGTATGCACATTGTAACATACTGACCACCATGAGCACTTAATATATAGCACAAGATGTAAACATGCATCCTGTGGAATTGCACAGTTTCTTCTTATAGAAAAACTATGGTGCATAGAGCCAGCACAAAAATATTAATTTTCTTAAATAGTAAAAACACTAAAATTTTACTCTTTTATTTTCTCTACCTTTAATCACAAAGAAACTTGGACTACTTATTTGTTCCTATTGGATATGACTAGTCTGGGAATTCCCAAGAATTGTCTGATTGAAAATATTCAGTTTCATATTCACATCCAGCAGAGTGCAAAGCACAGCTTCGTGTAGCTTCCCTTTCTCCATGAACTATCATAACTGCTACAGAAGGATCAGTGGGAGCACATCATTCCTGCAGTAAATAACTAGAAATCAAAGTGTGAACTGCTGAAGTGAAATCAGGAGTTAAAAGCCACTTGTTGCTATTCCCTGCACTCCATAGCATGACACAGTTATATCAAAGACATAGTCAAATTCAGGAGTCCCAGGTACAAGGTGGCCATCAAATCTAATTCACACCTAGTACTAAATTATACTGGGAGATGCCTCAGTACTTTCAATAGCATAATTAGTTGAATAAATGCTGCATAATACAAGCATTAGTATTCAAACCTGTCTATAATTTCTAAAATGAAAGGTGATCATTTGGGGTACTTACTTGAAGTAAAACTTATTGTGGTTAGCTCTTAGTATTACTAACACAGTCACTGAATGTATACATATAACTTCATTTTTTAGAAGTATCTGTACAGCACAAATCTTTCTTTTGCTCTAAATGGTTTTTAGAATTCTCATTCAAAATCCACTTTCCAAATACTTAGAGGTAGACATTTGGAGCAACCTCTGTGATAAGTAGTTTAAAAAGTGGAGAGCCACATCTAGAGTATGAACTTTTATTTAGTGACACTAATGAGACTGCTGTCACAAATTTTAACGACAGAAGAATCTACTTTTTTAAATGCATTGTCACACAAGGATTCTTGAGGAAGGACTATGTTCTTAGGGCCTGAAACTTCAGCTGCAGCATCATGCTGCTCATGTCTGAGCTCCGAGATTGCTTCGCTATTCCTCCCCAGAGAGTTCAATGGATTCGGTTCAAGCACCATTGAACGTGATGCTGTATTAATTGCCCTGGAGGGTAGCAAGGCCTTTGAACTGTGGCTGTGAGTGATATTTTGCTATAAGACATGTGTCAGCACTTGCCTGGTTAACTCTAGGGCTGGGTTGTACAGCATGCTGGGACCAAGTATCTGGAAAACTACTTTGCATCCTAATCTTACATCTGTTTTCTATCATGCTGTGAGATTGACTGACCATTCTATCAGAGAAGCATCACTCTGGAATAGACAGTCTAAGTAAAAATATTGTACTGTCAAAGAATATTAAGGATATGCCATCATCTCTTGTGGTTCATAAAACCAGCTGGCAGATGGAGTCACTAAAGTAATATAGTGGTTAATGCCCTATCCTTTCAGCTTTAAGAAGTCCATGCCCAACCTGGTAGAGGAGAAACTAAGGTTAAAATAGTTCCACAGTCCCACTTGTGACTGTGTTTGTGAGTAAGAATTTTCCCTAGATATCCCAATCACACAATCATCTATCACATCATCCATTATTATCAGTATTAGAGTAGCACCAAGAGGTCACAGCAGGGCTAGAGCACTGCAATCATGGTCATGCACTAAAGCAGGAACTGTAGGAGCACAAGGGATTTCAGCAAAGCAGAATCTTTTTTTGTGGTAAGAGGCATGCATGGAGGATAGGTGGACTTTAACTTGTGGATTTGGTCAGCATTAAGATGTCAATTTCCACTTTTAGTGCTCATTTTTCCTGTTTTTCTATGTTTTCCTTCCTTTTTTACTCTCTTTCTGCTTTTCCTTCTTCCCCTCTTCCCCCCTCTTTTCTGTTCACTTCCTTTTCTGGCTTAATCTATTCAGAATTCTCTGACAAAACAGGGAACGAAACTTACCACTGTTATCAAACAAAACCTCTCTCTCTTTCCACAAAAAGAGTATAAGCACCTCCTTCAAGCTCTGTTAATAATAATATTCGGTAGTAATAATTAATCTCTTTAGTTTAGAAAGCATATCTGGTGTTCAAGTGAAAAAGAAGCAACCATAAATTCACAAGATGTGCTAACAATGGTGCTACGTACAAAATACATATTGACCTGTAAAGCAGAAATTTATTATATAAATTCCTACATTAAATAATAAATCTTACCCAGTAATTTATTTTATATTCTACAATATCAGTCAAAAGAAAAGACTAAGTACCCATATTAACATTAAACCATAGGTTCTTTATTTTTTTCTTGCCTCTTACTCATCACAGCAGAATATTTAGCCAAAGAAATGTTGATATATGAAGATGAATATTTTACAAGAATGTCACCTTAAGAATAAAAACAGAATCATTTCTTAAATGCAAGATAAAGTATTTCAGTTTTTACAGTCTGACAGAGTGACATTAAAAGGTATAAAGTATAGCCACAGTCTTTTGATCTAGGACAAAGGATTGTCCCTTCATGTTGCTGGTGACATGACCTAATGACAGAAGAATACTGCTCACACACCTGTAGCTTCAACTAGTGCAGAGTTACGCGTGACTTCTTAGGATTTTATTCACTGTGATGACAAAACTGTGCCTCCATGCAACAGTACAAGAATTTTGGTGCAAAGAGAAGATACCCGAGACACACTTACATTTGATGATTAAAAAGTTAAATAATAATTCCTTTCCAAGTAAAATGTCTTGAAACCGACACTCACCTACTTTCTTAGGATCCACTGCAGTTACTGAAGCTGATACAAAAGAACTCCCATTAAAGCCAAAGCGTGCAACAGAGGAGGAAATAATCCCCTTCAGAGGAGCAAGGGGTTCATTGCACTTCCTCTTTTGGCCCAGATCCCTGACTGCTGAGGTATTATCGGATACTGCAATTCATGTATTGGCTTCCACAGTCCATCTGTAAGTGTAAGGACTACTTTGCCACGTCCTAAAACGTTACCTTGTATTTAGTTTCAAAAGGAAAGAGAGCTGGCTCAAAATCTGAGCTGTCAAATAAGAAAGTTTTTGCACTAAGAGTACAGTTTGTAGGGATTTATCAAAATAGCCCATCAGATTGACATTTGCCATGTAAATTGTGTAGCAAATCTGACAGCTCAATTATTAATGCATCCACCTAGCTCTATTTTACAGAATTACTACTGCAATAGACTTTATGAAAGCACCTTTGATATCCATGTCAAACTGGCTGATTTTTCAAGCTGACATCATATCAACCCAGTCTGTTTAACTAGCTATTTGAAGACATTTCAGTCTGTGATTATTAAATTAATTACTCATTTAAGTGACAAATAATATTTTGTATTCACATTGCTCATTAGCTTTTAATCAGGTTTTTTCAAAAAATCCTCAGCACATACAATATATTTGATCACTTCAATTGAAAGTATTACTATGCTTGTAGGCCACTGATCTATCCCCCTCTTGTATTTGCTTGCTCTCCAGGATATGTTTTCTCCCCATGATAACCTGATATCCAAAGAAGCAATGAGTGAAGACTTCCAAGACCAAGTCAAATACTCATAGCCATCCAAAAGAAACAGTTCTGCTGCACTGCAAACAACGGAGCAGGCACTTTCAAAACACAGGGGGTACTTACACCTCCACGTGCTGTAAGCTGGGGACTGCAAAAACAGAGCTCTTGCCATCATTCTGGGTGCAGAGAAGCTTTGCTTCCTGCTGGGACCTGCAGGAGCTCCTTGCAGGACCTGCATTCTGCAGCACAGGGCTGCAGAGTAGATGGCAGCTGCCCTGTAAAACGGGACTTCTGAGCTGCTCAGGGTCTGAATATCTCTGAACACTGCTCATAGTAGCAGGAGTCCTTTGTAATAGTCAGGTATAATGTTCCCTAGGAAGAATGGAAACCCCACACTCTTGAACGTGCCTTGTAAATAGCAAATTGAAGGCAGAGGGAAGATACAAAATGTAACACATTGTTATTCTACTGAATAGGAACGTCTGCAGCCTTCTTTAAGAATAATATTGGTATTTATCATCAGATTGGCCAAAACAACATAACTGCCACCTTCTTTTCCAAAACAGGTCTTGAGTGCTCTCTTTAAAAACATTTTGACACCTATCTTAGATTCATTCTTTCATTTTTCAGAATCAATTTCACAGAAACATTATGCAGTAGTCATTTGAGAAATGCAATGATAAATAAAAATAGCTCCCACTAATCTCACTAATATCTCTAAGGTCTTTTCCAACCCAAGTCATTCCTATGATTCTAATTGCATGTGACCTTTATTTTCAAGTTTCCTTTTTATTTATTTCAAGTCTCTGACTCATTTCATATCCAGGCCAGACATTATGATTAAAAAAAAAAAAATACTGCCTTTGGTTTTAGAAATAATCTCCTTTCCCAGTCCTCCATGTTATTTACCAAATGACTCCATCTGTTCCTTAAGAGATGTTCCTATCTGAACCAAAAAAAGTGTAGATAGAAACAAGAAAAAAAACCTTCTTGCTAACCTCATTTTGTTTTACCTTGAAAATAATTGGAAGATATGTAGACAAAGCACATTCAGAATAGAGTATTTTAGGGGATCACTGTATCTTTAGGACACAATCTAATGCCAGGACACTGAAAAATAGCAAAAGAGACTTTAGGAATGCTGGAATGCAAACAGGACACTGAAAACCTGCCACCACAGATCAAAGTCAGGAGATTAGTGTGATCTAGTTCAGGCCAAGCACATGTCCTCAAACTACAACAGTGAGCCACTAAATTTTACCTGACCAAAAAATTAAATCAACGGTGTTATAATTATGGCCACAGGATCATTTGTTTCATATATGAGAACCTCACCAGCTCAATTAAAAAAGATATATTGCAACTATTAGATACCACTTCTCTCACTTAGAGGGTTATAATTTCCTCTTTTCTGGAAGTAAGTACTTGTCATTCTAACAAATGTAGTAAATATGTTCACAAAGCAACTGTGATTTTTGATCTGCAGTAGATATAATAAGCTCACAATTAGACTAAATATATTAGCTTCTGGCTTTTAGATCAAGAGCTTCTGACACACCTAAACTAAAATCTCAGTGTAGCTGGACTCTAAATATTATGTCACATCTACTGCTTACTTTCCTCCCCACTCTGACACCATTTCTATCCAGACTGCTTACCTGCCTGTTTTTTGCAGGAGCTTTATTTTGCAGCTGGAGTAAATACAGGTGTTTATCTGGCAGGAACAAAATGGCTGTGAGTTTTCACTTCAGTTAACTCGGATTCAGAGAATTTAACCTCTCTTAAAGGGAAAAGGTTAGTGACAAAGTTTATCTCTTACTACTAAGGAAAACAGGGGGGAAAACATCTTCACAGTTACGGTTAATTGACTCCCCTCTTCCCACCATGGTCATAGGGAAAGGCATTGCTTTCCTGTGTCTCCAGACCATATGGCTGAAAGGAGGGGAAGTAACAGCTGACTGCAGCTGAAGCAGCAGGCAGTGCCTAGAAGACAGAGAAAGGAGAAGGCAACAGCAGAAAACCCAAGTATCAGCCAAGAAAAAAAAAAATTAATTGTACTGCTGAAAATGGCAACCAGGGTAAAGACCCTGGGGATGATTATTTCTGAGTTAGGGACAAATAAAAATAATTAGCCTGTTATAAAAACTGCTGGTGAGAATGACATAATATACCTTAAGTTATTTGGCTGGATTGGCATATAAGAGAAGAATTCTACCAATGAATATAATTTTTCTGATGATAAGGTAAAATCTGATTAATATTCTTGAAAAACTATTCCTTTTTTTCAATATTAGTATTTGAAAAAGATGATTTGTGTGCTAACCTATACCAAGTAGTCAAGGAATGACTAGGGAAATATTTTAGTTCAATTTCAAAAGTCAAATTATTCCTCTGTTTGAAAGAGGGCTACAAAAAGATCTCAAATGTCAGGGTTTATGCTATTTTGTGTGTGTCCTTCCAACTTATTGAGAAGTAGCACCAGATTTCAGGCTAAAGGTCCTTAACAATCTTCAGAAACTGTCCTAAGGAGAATACTCAAAGCCCATCCTACCATCACTGAATGTCACAGGGACTTAATTTTGATTATAAACATGTTAAACAACTGGAACAATGAAGCAAATATAATTGATAACACATTTCTCATGCCTTATTCTGATTTTGCACTGCCTATAACACATGAGTAATAAACAACTTCTTTTCTATCCAGTCAAGCACCTTATCTTTTCCTGCTTGAGATGGAACACGAGTGTTTAGAAACATCTCATAGGCAGCTACCACCATTTTCATTTCAACCACTGTGTGTTCTGGTAGAAAGTCAAGTACTTCTTCTTTTCACAATAATTTCTGCTTTTTAACAGAGTATTTAAAAGAAGCTACTTAGAGATCTGGGGGAAAACCTGTGAATTTCAAAACATCCTAAGTCAGCTCATCAAAATGCTCCATCATGTAACTTAGAAGTCGGTCACGAGTGCTCTGTGCTTCCTTCAGGTACCAAAGCACTGCAGAGTGCAATGATGGATCTCATATGGCACTGGGGCAATGCAGGTATGGGCCGTACAGGCCTTGAGAAATGCCCAGAGGAAACACTCACCCACTTTGCAAATGGATGATCGCTTGAAGATGCAGACACGTTGTAGGTGATTCTGAAATTCAGGGCTGGGGCTAGTAACTGCATATACACAGTAATTTGCAAAGTCTAATTGCTTTGTTGCTTGTTGTTATTCTCATTTTCAAAGGCTCAGTATATCAATGCATTCACCTTAATACAGTACACTTGAAAAATGAACACAATAAAATGAAAAATGTCCTTTTAGAGTTGAAAATAATATTACTTCATATTTCTGTTCTTGTTGGTTTTATCCTGAGGCAAATATGGGAAAAAGAACATACTCCCTAATAGTAGCAGAAACTTCACAGAGAACTTGACTTTCAGGGCTTCTAAACTGTGTCAGAGTGTTACTCTGAACTTCAATATTGATGTTCACAAACTGTTTCAGTCATTGTCAACAAAGCCAGAGTGTTCACTAATAGATTTGTTTTACCAGAAGATACCTATACATTTTATTTATAATTTTTAATATCCTGTTCATACTCTTTGTATTCAAGGTATATTGATAAAAACCCATGAATGCAGCCCACTATATATGTGTGCCCATTAATGCAGCGTATATAAACTGGCCTCTAGTTATAGGGCAGGGATTCACATTGCCTGACAAAATACTACCTTATCAGTACAAATCTCTATGAAATGAACACTTATACTGAATTCACCTTCAGTGGTGCATGTTAAACAGAGGTCTACAATGTATATTGTGGGCAAATGCAAGCCTGCCTCACCTATGCTGCAAGCCAAAAGTCATAAATTAGCAACTGATTAGGTACAATTAGTAGAGCCTGACTGCTTTGCTTAATAAATCAATTTGTATCTGATCTATTCCTCTATGCAAGTACTTGGTCTGAAGCTGTCTCATGTTCCATAGGACACAAGTAGGGACAGAAAAAGTTATGTGCTGCATAGTTCAGGAGGATAATACTCTTAACTAGGATAACTTTCTCCAAGCTGCAGAGAACACCAGGTTAGGAAACTTTCTTGTAATGCAAGAAAACAGTAGTGAAATTAATGTCTGAAATCAGTATCTGTGTTGATATCAGACATGAAAGTATCACTAGTGATTATGGGACACTCAAAGACATATATTCCTTCTAAAGAATAAAATCTCAGATAACCAGGATAATTAGGAAAAGTTTTGCAGTCAGCTCAACAGTTTAGATACAGCAATGACTTGGGGGGTGGGGAGGGTGGGGAAAACAAACTCAAACTTCCCTTGTGCTACATATTCCTGAGCTAACAGATACAGAGGGAGATCAGCTCAGTTAGTTAGAGGACGGTGGTAATAACACCAGGGTTGTGGGTTTGTTCCCTATATGGGCCATTCACTGAAGAGTTGGACCTGCTGATACTTGTGGGCCCCTCCTGACTCAGAATATTCTGTGATTCTGTCTGGACCCAGGGATCACATTGAGGTAAGCACAGAAATCACTTCATGAGGATATAAGAGCAGGATTACTACTTGTAATGGAAAGAAAAATATTTTTAAAATCTCATCTTTCTAAGCTTGGAACACTGCATATGGAAGTTGTGTTGTCCTTCACTTTGACTTTCTCCCTTAACAAAAGTACATTACTTATGATCAAATGTCAGATTGACATAACTGAGTTGTGCTGATCTGCCAATATTACCAGCTTTTCTGATCTGATAAGATGTTCATTTCAAAAATACTTTATCAAAGAAAGATGAAGGTCTCAATGTCCTTTTACCATGTTATTTAGCAGTGAACATGTCCATGAATTCTTCAATATTGTTTCACACTAATGGTTGCAGTGTTCTCAGGATAAAAGATGATACCACATTTTTTAAATAGATATTAGTTAGTTGGTGATTTTTGTTTATTTGTATTAATTTCAACCTGGTTTTGAAATAAGAATGAAAATACACAACCATCATACTAGTTGGATTTGTTGTTCCTTAAAATGTTTTCACATCATTAGTAGGCTTGAGAATGTATATGATAATTTAAAATGTCAAATTCTTTCATCAGTATTATCAGCCTAATTGCTAACATACTAGAATGAAATTTTGGCTATGTTCATATCACTAGTAAAAAGAGCACTTTGCTTCCTTAACCAAGGGGAGAAACACAGTGACCCTCACACATCTTTCTATCCAGTTTAAGTGCACAGAAGAGAATACTCACCCCCAGGGTAATGTGGAGCACATAATAAAGAAGAGAGCTACAAGGCTCTCTACAAGGGAAAAAAATTATATACCCTTGAAAAACATGAAATAAAACCACTGGGAAATCTATGTCCCTACGCAGCGTATGGTTTTGTTGCACATAACTCAGAAGTAAAAGCCAGAAACAACAGAAAGATAAGTAATCTTATTAAATACAGCTTTAGAAAGCTACCATTTTCCTCAGTCCCATTTCCAGCTGGTGCCCATCAGCAGAGCTCCACTGAAGCCAAAGGCAAGGAGCGTGCCAGCAGAAATCCAGCACTAAACTCAACGGAGATTCCCAACAGGTAGGATGAACTGGTGATGTCGAACACTGAGCTGAGTTTGTTTTCAGTGGCCCCACCTATGTTCCCTGCCAGCTCTCTGTTCATCGAAATATTTGTGTTAAACTACATTCAGATCTCTTCCCAAGAATCTAAACCAGATTTGATTAAAAACAAACAGGAACTCTAGACTTATTGCAGGGTCTTGTTTATTTAACTCTGCTGCAGGCCACGCTTTGTTACCAGCACTCGCACACCCTTCTTAGCGAACACAAAATGTGAGCTACTCATGACAGGCACAGAGTGAAACCTGATCACAACTTACTTGTGTACTACTGCATTTTGAATACAACATTGAATTAAGAAGGGGTACATATACAGGAGGACAGGCAAGAGCTGCAAATCAACTGCTCTCTGCAAGCAATTTCCACATCTCTAAGGTATGAACAGCGTCACAGTTCCTCTCTTAGCAGGAGGCAATCAACTGCCAGAGAGAAAATCCATGAAGCATTTTAATCAAGGGCATCAGGGCTAATAATTACTGTTGACTGCTTAGTCTAAGTTTCTAAAGACAGGTGATCTGTGTCTCAGAAAAGCCTGAATGTGCAGGTGTTCAGAAAATATGAATACATTGTAAAACTGCATTCAAAATACATTTAAAATATGTAAATCCAACAACATTACACTTCCAGCATCTAAAGTGTATAAAAAATATAACAAGTATTTACAATCAAATCTCCTTCACTTAAAATATTCATTTTTATCAACATCTGTATTTTCTGTAAAAGCATATTGATCTTAAATTAACTTTGTTCCAACCATGCAAAATATTTAGAGCTTCCTTTTCAGAATAACTTTCCAATCACTATTTCAGTTGATTCAAGAAATTTTTTTAGGTACATGTTTTGTTCAAATATTTTAATGTTTCTGATCATTCACTGACAATGAGAACAAATTCCAAAATACTTGGATTATTTTTTTTTTTAAATCCACGTATTCCTTGTTTTGTTGTGTCTATTACTCAGAATTATTTATTACTACAACATATAGAACAGCATCTTACAAAAGAAAATGAAAGATTTTCTTTATATCAGAGACAAAGATGGATTATTCCTCACTGTGAAATTGCCAGTATTTTCTCTACTTCTTCAAATGTTCTTCAGTGTTGCATTAAAAAAAAATTTTAAAGCACCAAGGCTCTGCTGTTGGAAATCTTATTATACTCCTTTCTCATATAAGGCCTCAAAACCAAGAGTGCTTCTTCACATAAAACAGTAAAATATTTCAAGGACTTCATTCTTACATTAATCTGCCATTGTATCAGAAGTTAATTACTATGTAATTAGAATTACTCAAAATGCAAATGGAATTTCTTGATACTATCAACCACTGTTTGAAATGGTGTTTATTTGAAAATACTGGAAAAGCAAAAATGCTCCTTCACAAACTATGTGGCGCTGAATTTGTCAGCTCTCTATCAAAGTCTGTTTCTTATATAAGATGCCCTAAATAACAGGTAAAATATGCAGCATGAATAATGGAGAGCTTTTCTGCAGTTCCTGCTAGGTAAGCAAGGACATGCAAGAGAAGCACGTCTGAAAGAATGCCAGGACTCATGACCCCCTCTGTGTTAAGAAATTAACAGAAATATCTACCACAGGGAACCACACGGCTAATGAAAACAAAAATGAATTGAACCTCAAGGATAATGATAGCTCAATGTCTAATTATCTGAGATGAATTTTTGATGACACCTCCTCCGGCCAATTAGTTTGCTCGTCACCAAAGAGTGCTTTTAGCAAGGAGGGTTAAACAGAAAGTTGGAAAAATAACAAGAGAAAACAGGACTGAAAATGCCAGAACCAGAAAGGTCTCAACTCTTTAGCCACTTCTCTTTCTGGCAGAAGTGGGCACTGTTGGAGTCAAGAGAGTTAAGAGCGGTTTAAACCGGAGTGAGACAGAAGAGGGTCACCACGTTGGGAAGCCTCTCTCAGCACCCGGGGTGAGCGTAACCACCCCACAAAATCCGCTCTAAGCCGAGTGCCACAACCTGTCCCTGTGACCCACAGCATGGGTCCCACATGCCCGCTCACCCTGTGCTGCCATTCGGCACCCTGATGGACAGGCTGTCTCAGCAAGGGCTGCTGCACAACGCCCAGAGAGCCCATTGCTCTGGGCTACATCTCTCCTAGAAACTGCACGTGCTCCTGGCAGAGCCTCCACACAACAGTGAGCCTGCTCCTCTCCCATGACCTGAGACACTGGCCTCGGGCTTTAGCCAGAAAAAGATGAAAGGAGATCACTTTGGCTGCCGGTCAGCAATAAAATAAAAAGTAGCTATAAAACAGTAGTAACTAGACATACAAAAGGCCTTGCACTCCAAATATATAAATCAGCATAGCTCCATTAAACTCCTCTTTAACAGTATCAAATGCCAGCACCAACACCAGTCAGAATATGACTTCAATAGACCTCTCAGGTCTTAAGGACACCATGTGGCAGTAGTGTTGATTCACTCTTAGTAAGCTTCTCCAGCACAAGGAGAAAAGTGACATGGCAACTGCTAGAAAAGACTAGTAGAAATCTCAGATTAAGAAACCTCATTGGTGTAAAACAGTTCTCATGTTCTAAAGAACACACCACTACAAACCATTATGGGCTTGTGTGGGAAGCTGGAAGAGTGAAGGAAGATAAGCAAACAAAAATAAAACAGTTTTTTTTTCCTTGATTTTATTTCTTCCTCTTTGAATTTTACAAGTTTGCAAAGACCAGGTTTTTGATCTAGAGCCAGCATTACCATATGAAAAAAATATCCAGCAGAAACTTGTATCTTGTCATTTCAATAATCCTGCTATATCCCATCAGGATTATTTCTTCCTAGGCCATAAATTTGCTCCCACCCAGTAACCCACCACCCACTGATCTCCATTATTTCCAAAGCTTGTTACACACAGAGTTAGTTACAATTATTATTTTTCCCTCTGCCATGAAGAAGTCTGATGTCATACCTGCATAATGCACTGCTCATTCTTTCTGAAAAGCTGCTGAGACATCTGGAGATACCTGGTACCTCACTGAGATTTCATTTTAGACTTTTCTCTAGCAGGTAAGAGCAGTGCAGCAAAAGAGGTGCATGTAGGAGATAAAGCAGAGAACACATTAGAACAAAACTAGAGAACATCTGAGGTATAACCTGTTCCTCAGGTTATATGCTGGAGAAGATAAGCAAAGCAGTCATGTTAGATTTAGACTTACTTCACTTAAAATTCATTTCTACAATGCCATCAGAAATGTCAATTCATATTGACAGTTTGCAGTATTTGAGATGTTATTTACACTTTGTACTCTAGACATAACCATATAGTTCCCCTTCAGTACACGGAGCTGGTTACTCTTTTGGGATGCTGAGGTGAGCCAGTGTGGCCGGTGTCACCTTACAACCCTTAAAGATTACTGAACAAGGAGTGCAACACCAAAATAGCTCCAGAGACTGACTCTTCTATTTGGAATTGAATGCATCACCGCCTGTAGGTAAAAGACATCAGTGTTGTTCTGTACTGTGTCTTTTCCTCAGCCATACTAACTGAGCCACCTCAAGCCTCATAGGCTAGCCATGTACGAATGCCCTATAATATAAAATAATGCAAGAGTTTAAGTTGGAAGGGGCCCTGAAACCAAACATCTTCCCCAAAGCAGAACTAACTTGAGCATCAGTTTGGTCAGGCCCTAGTGCAGGTCAGTTCTGAATGGTGACTGAACAGCCTCACAAGGTTCTGCTCCAGTGTTTGACCACCCTCATTGTGCAAAAAACAAGTATTCCTTATGGCCATTCTTTAAAAATACCCCACTGTCAACAAGATCTAAAGAGCAACAAACCATGTCAAAAATTTTTAAATAATTTCATGTTATATGGTAAAGACTCTGTAAGTGATGGCAGTAGTATGACTCCAGGGTTAGTTTACGTTTTCCCTGCTGTAACTGAACACAAACTTGACAGTTGTGGCAAGTTCATGCTGAAGCATTCATTGCAACAACACTAACGTGGTGTCACCATCCTCCCATCCTCATTCAGACCATCCCACAGTTCTCTTCAATGCAGATTCAACTAAAAATATTCTTGTTTCCCCATCAAGCTTCTACAGTTCAGTTTTCCACCTTTTAGAAATTATTTTCCTTCTTCCCCAAATGGGCATATGCTAACTTCCCTCAGGCAAAAACTGGATATCATTGATGTGTTTATAATCTAACTTTATACCAACAAGAAAAAAGCAAATTAACTATTTGAAAAAGCAGTTATTTGATATAACTTGGTTCAGTTATGTTTATTTCCAAAGAATGCCTGGAGTAGGGTTGATCTAAACCAGCGACAAGCACTGCTTTCTGCTGTATACCTAAACTAAGACTAAATTAACAAACTCTTTCAGTTTGTAATCAGGTTATAAAAATAAAGTGCGTCAAACAGAAACCAACCTGTTTGTTTTGTAGAGTAATGTATGTGCTGTATCCAAACCTTAATTAGACCACATAGTAAGCGACTTTTATAGATGGATTTTTATAGACACTTTTCCAGACATGCTGTGCTCCTGATATTCCTCCCCCAAGCCCAAATCCACACCTTGCTAAATAACTTTTATAGGTCTAATTAAACAGGCTGGTGATTCAGTAGTAATCCTATTAAAACAACAGTACCTGAGAACTGGCATTCTTACTATAGCATCCTCCTTTCTTTCCAGTAAGATTCTATAAAAAGAGCTACTGGTAAGATCACAAAATGTTTCTATATTGCATAATCTGATGACATCTTAAAACTCCACACCTAGTTCTGTGTGAGCTAGATTAACAACACAGCACCAAAAAAGACACATTAACTCTACCGCCAGAAGCAGTATGGCAGCAGTAGTGTGGCACTGCACCAAGCTAATTACATGCCTTTCTGCTACACTCCTTCTTATGGAACTAGGAGAGAGCAAGCATTATTCATTGGAGACACCCCCTGAGATATTTTATGTCTAATATTATTGGAAGACAAGATAAACCTCCATCATTGAAGTGTTGCCTAGAATTTAATAGGTATCTATAAAAATTACCCTCCAAAATAGAATTAAATTGAGAGTGATTTATTTCATTTTATTCCAGTATTATTAAATTTAAGGAACTGTTCTATAGAAGGCATGCAGACCCATAAAAGTTGATAACAGAGCTCCTGTTATTGGAATTGAAGCCACAATTCCCTGAGATGACTCAAGAAATCTCAGAGACTGGTTATGATATTCTATTCAACTCTGGAGGTATTTTTCATGAAGAATAAAAGGCTGGAAAGCCCTCAGAAATTATTGCAAAAAGCTGTTCATGCTCCAGGATTACCACTTTTCTAAGAACTCCCTTCAGTTACAAATATTCCTCTCACGTAAGAGTTTATGGCTGTCAAATAATCCACTGGCGTTATCCAGGGAAAATTAGGACTCATGAAAGGAGAAGTGATTGCTGTCAGTCAGTCCTGCTCCAGCCTTGCAGCATCAACATGGAACACCGGGAATGCACATTGTGAGTCTGATTGTATTGCCAAGCTGTTACTGCACTTTCCACAATTAGGAGAATTTTTCTGAACTCCATAATAAATACAAACTTAGATGTCAAATTTTATTCTCAGTTATATAGAGATAGTTTAAATCTTAGGTGTGCACCATTTTTAAACCATTCTGAAGGGATATTTCAGTACTGTAAGAGAATGGAAAAGGCTTCCTTTCATGCTTCCAACAACATCTCTAAGTAAGCTGAAGTTATCTTCATGTTTTAACTCCTTATCTGAGTAATGTATTTTTTTCCTACATCAACTTTATCAGTAATTGTTATGGCAGAAATTGAAACAGTTTGAATAAAATCAGATGTTCTTATCCAAAACTACTTCCACATTTTAAAACAAAATTTTGCAATTCTAACATTTTTAAAAATACTTTTTTTACTATGGTTGAAATGACAATATCTCTTCAATACATTCTGGATATGGCCAAAAGATGCTGCAGTCTAGAAAGTATTTTTACTAAGAAAACAAAGCTGAATAAATGGATTGTGACACTAGAGATTCCAAAATGCACTATTCCCTAATCTTAAGCCGAGAAATAAAAACGCTTAGAAGAACACAAGTCTCCTGCAAAATCCATTCCTTATAAAAATTTATAGTTAGCAGCTGACATTATAGGGCAGTCTACAACAACCCTAAAATCAGGAAAAACCCTCTATGCTACACAGTTTCCTGAAAAAGCTCCAGCCAACAGAGAGTTAAGCTCTGAGGCAGCAAAAACACTTCCTGTCTGGGCAATCCATGTCACTAAAATAACAATTCCTCTTATTTTCACCCTGCTTATAGGGAACCAGCAGGCCTTTTATTCATTATTAGTTATTTCTTTGATCTTCTCTCCCCTTGAACCTTCCTGCACTTCCTTTTACAAGTTTTCCAGTTCTTTGGCAAAGGTGTACATATCAACACCATCTGGCTGCATGCAAGGGAACACCACTACATGCTTCCCTGAAGACAAGCCTGCTGTGCTTGCCATGAGCCACTGACATGATTTTCAGCTCAGCACTTTGGAAGAGCTCTACTCCAACACCATCGCTTACATTTCCTCACAGAAGTGGAGAAGGGAAAAACCCAAGCCCTCCACTGGATCTATCATGGTAGGGAACGTGCCTCTCATGTTTTATGAGCACAGAATTCCAGGCTCAATTACGTGTTACTACTATGTGCTCTGCCTGCCAAGCCACTGCTCTGTTTCTGATAAGCATGCAGCAATATAATGAAAGGTCTGAACTACTTTTTCAGTACTGCTCCTTGCACAGTAGAACCATCATGGGAAAGGCCTTGCATCTCAGGAAGCTTGTTGGCAAACCTCGTCCGTTGTTACTATGTTCTACCAAAATATTTAACCAACTGAGTAAAAATAACCTCTATTTGTCATACTCACAACCGGTGAGCAATTCTTGCTTTCCAGCTGTAGATTTATGACAAAGTAACATTAGAAGCAGCATTCTTAAGCCAAAGCCTGTTCTTTGTTAGTTAAATTCCACAAGCACATATTTATATGTCTAAATATTGTAGGCAGGACTCCCATGACAAGTTAAAGTTAATGGAAATTGTATTCATCTCTTAGTTCTTGGAATTGATATAATATTAGCACTGCATGCAACACTAAATGAAAGCTTGCTGTTAGCCTTTTAAGTGCAGCACTTTCTTCAGCTGGCTACCTTTGGCTATGCAGTCAGCTCCAGTTTATATTCAGAAACTACCCTTTGTTAAGCTGCTTTGACTAATTCACCAAACTGAGAATTACATCAGTTGAAGTGTCATAATCTGTTCAAGTCAAGCTCATCTCCATCCAGTGATAACACTTCTCAAACCCACACATTCAGACAGAGGAAAATATACAATTGTTAGTTTGGTCCAGGACTCCAAAGGGTCCAAAGCTGAAGCCTAGAGAACATATTGTCAGTAGAGGTGCCCTCTGCATTGTGCTTCACCTTGACCAGACCAGCTGTGGTACCATTCCAGCTGCTGCACAGAGCATATTGCTGCATTCGGGCCTTGGCTTGAAAATACTGATGAGGATCTTTGGTTGAATGCTCTGAATGAAACACATTTACATACAAAGAAGATTTTTGTTAAGAAAACAAGCAAATATTGTGGAGGCAATTTGCAATTAATGGCTGGATGTGCATCTTGAGAGCCGCATCTTTTAAAGGAACACAATAAATACCAAAGTGCCCATGACACAGGTGCATGCTGCACTTGGGCACCAGCTTAGCATAATTCCAGTCAATAAATTCTGCAGAGCAAAGGTCAGCACGGGACTCAAAAATAATCTGCTTCACTCAAGTATATCCATTTACATTCCTCAGCCTGTGCATATGCAGCAGTAAGCCAAGGACAGAAAATTTCAGACCACTTTAAAACCTAACTACAACTAATCAGGTTCTTGAAATCTGATAACTACTAGAAATGCAAATAAACCACTACAACCTTAGAATTTTCAAACAAATTGTGTTTAAATTTGCTATTTGCATTCTTCTAAAGCTAGAAACCTGATACCACACATGCTTTATAATCATCATGAAGAAAATGTAGGTCTGTTCTTTTTCTTAAGATGTGCAACTCAAATGTAACCTAATTTAAAAAAAAAAAATAATTTGAAAATCTCCACATTAATGATCTTGAGAAGAGGTATTACCTTATTACATTGGACAGCATCAAGTACAACAGAATCCTATGTAATTGAGAATAATATATCATATACTTTTTATTGCAAGACTAGTCATTGACAGTGAATTTGAAAGCCAGCTATGCACAAGTAACAATAATCTTTAAAAGTCTTGTTTTACACCAGGTTTCTGTAAAGTTTCAAGCTTTTTATTTACTAGTTCTTTAAGCATAAAAACACCAGCAGGCACCAAATGAAATTATCAGGCAGCAGGTTTAAAACAAACAAAAGGAAGTAGTTTTTCACACAGTGCATAATTTAATTGTTGAATTCCTTGCCACAGGATGTTTTGTGTGCCAAAGTCATAGGCTGATTTAAAAGAAAAAAATAAAAAAAAAAAGGGGCAAACCATGATTTAGAGAATAGATTTTTACCAAGGCCTATTATATAAATAAGGCAAATATAATCTGCAGCTCCCTAATTCCCAAACCCACAGAATACTGAAATTTGGAAGAGTAAAGAGGGAGAAGTGTCATTCTACTCTTGATTTAGGTTTCTCCCCAAGCTTTGCCAAAATAAGAGATTCTCCTAGGGGGGTGCCATTGGAGGACTAGAATATTGGCTCAGCTGGACATTGGCTAAACTTACCTGGCATGGATCTTTTTCTTACTCACTAACTCTAGTAAGAATACCAAAAAAAGTTCACTCATAAGTACAATCTTCTTCATGTAAGACTTTGGACAACATATATCAAAAGTTTCTAAACTGGCTTTCTAGCTGCTTTTTTGTGTCTACATTATGAGATACAAATTCATTCCAATTTGCAACCATACAGTCTGTTCTTTTCAGATCAGACAGTATTTGGATAATTATAGCTTGTTAAAAATATTTTATTGTGTTATCTAAATTTAACTTTAAACAGGCTATGTACATACTCTGACCTCCAGAACAAAAATGCTTGTCCCCTGCTGTTCATTATTAATTTGATATTGAGAAGCAAGACACATGCTGATATAATGTCAGGGATGGACCTGTACTGTTTCTAACTCATGCATATGAATGAGCACCATTATGTGATGCAGGCACAAGAGTAACCATTGCCTCTGAAGATGGGATTCACCCTTATTCAGAGAAATGTTTCTCTAATATCAAAAAAAATCATATTGATCAAGGGAGCATATGAATAATACCTACCAATGCAATAGACTCATTTTCCATATGTTACCTTGTAGATTATCCTCCTCCTACAACACAGGTACCTACATGCCCACACATTATTACCATACTTACTGCGGGATATGGAAGCTCAGGAGATGACTGGCTCACAGCTCACTCTTAGTTCTTGCCATAGCAGATGTTGCCATAATTCTTTTTCATAGCATCACCTTTTCCATTTCATCTGCAAAGATGACTGTCAAATTTATCTTCTCTTTAGATCATCAACAACAGAAATCAGATGCTTTTTGGAAAAAAAAAAAAAAAAAGCCAATTTTTGAGCTAAGTGAGGCTTGAGTGTGTTTCAAGCTTACTTGTTTTATTTTCCTAGCATTAAAAGATGAGTACATACATGTACTTTATAAAGCCATGAAGCAGTGTAACACATTCTCTGCATTTTGCCATGTTTTCATTTATGACAGAATTTTCAATATTAGTTAGCTTAAACTACCATGTGGAAGCTCTCCTTTAGAATTAATACCAAGTAAACCAAATATATTTTAATTTACTTCCATGTCTAACCTAAATTAAAGCCATTTTAATTTCAAATGAGGTTTGGGAGAAGGAACTGATGTCATTTAAGGAATACACATTTAATTCCAGTGGATTAAGTTCCAGTTTAACTTTCCTAATGTACACGTATCAAGAGGCCATAATTGCTTTTGAAATATTAATGGTACTTCAGACAGATACTCCTTAATAGGTACATTGGGTAACATAGTAGATTTCTCTCCAGATTATTTCTGGAAAACCAATCTATGCTACAAAATACAGTTAATTTGCTACCAAAACAAAAGGCTTGAGTATTATAGCCTTCTTGTCAGAGACAGGTACTTCAAAATCACATAACAGCTTATCAAAATATATCACTTAGTGTTTGACTAACAAAATGTTGTTGGGAAATATCTGGAAAGAATTTAATTAGATCCAGGAAGATTTGAATGGAAAAACTATTCATAGAAGTGTCAAATAAAAGTCAGAGGG